>JAVKPL010013093.1:0-547500 GCA_032173675.1 Gastrolobium villosum | reverse complement strand
AATATATGTGTTGTTCTTGGATTAGGTCCATGGGATATGACGCATGTATATTCCTCAGAAAGCTCCATTTCACTCAAAGACAGAACGCCTGTAACAACTACACTTGGAGAATCCTTTGTATAATTAGTTCCTGAATTCTCTGAGTCCTTGTTTTTGGTTCCAAAATCATCAACACATGGAGAAAATGTAGAAGGTGGCAGAGGTGGGATTTTCACTCTAAGCTGCGTTCCAAAGAGGACATTTTTTTTGTTGGGTTGAGAAGAATTGTCATGAATTGTGTCATCTTTAAGGGCACCAACAAGAGCAAGTCCAATGCCTTTTGAATCTGGCTTGTCCCATGAGCTTGTGTTTTCTGAGGAGATTTTCATTGGAACAGTTTGTGTCTTGTTTTCATATGACAATGGATTTGGAAAGACAGAAGGGGATAATGCTCTTGTGTCAAGAATTGAAGTTGGGCTTCTCAAAGCCTCAGTTCCTGAGAAACACTTGTTGGTGAAATCTCTAAATTTTGGTGAACCAAATAGAGAAGGGATAGTTCTAGTTCTAGCGTAATTTTGATTTGGAGATGTCTGGGAGCTATGATCAGCCATCAAAGGTGGCTTTGTCACTGCTCTTGATCTGTTCCTCAGCAGCATAAGTCAAGTTCCCTCTTCTGAGATACCAATAAGGAAAATTGGAATTCAAAAACTAGAAAAAGGTGTAAAATTTAATACTAGAACGATGCAGAAATATATATAGAGAGAGAGAGATTTAGTAAAAAAACTCACCCAAAATAGCTAGAGTGATATTATAAACAAACCACTTTGGTTGATACAGATTCAAGGTCCTTTTCTGGCTCTAACAAAGAGAATCCTAGCGTACTGGGAATGTTTCTGTACTTGTTTCACACACGCACGCAAAAAACAGAAACAACAACAACAACAACAACAACGACAAAAGAAAATAAAGGTGATCTGAGAGAGTCAGGTATATAAACTGAATTGGTTCCTCAATTGTTTTGAATAAGAAAGATTAGTGCAAGACAAGTGATTAATAGCAGCTTTTTCAGTGATTGTGGAACTTGATCTTCTATTCACTGTGGTTTTTTATGCTCCGCATGAAAAAACGCATCATCACAAAATTGAACTCCGAAGTTTGGTTTGGTTTTTGTTACCCAGAAAGTGCAACTTCAGCCTCTTCCTCGCCATATCTAATTCTTTGCTCTTTTTTCAGTTTTTATCCTTCGAAGTCTGTAGCTTTGTGAAGAGGATTTAAGCAAAGGTGAAGAGAGAGAGAGAGAGAGAGTCGTGTTTGGATTCATATGCCAGTTAAGTGTTAATGAAGGAGAAGCAAGGGTGTCGTGTGCATGAAAATCAAACGTTATTGCTTTATATGTTAAAATATAGTTTTGTACTAACAAAAAAAATAAAACATAGTTTTGTCCTCTACATTTCCTGTTTATTTTCAAATTGTACTTCAACTATAAAAGTTTTCAATTTTGTTTCTATACGTCAGTTATTTTTAGTTTGATTATTAGACTTATAATATAATATAATAAAATAAACAAATTAAATGAGTGTCCTATATATATAATGACAAAAAATATCATATATAAATATTTAAGATATTATATTTTTATTTCTTATATATGTCAATTATTTTTAATCTGATAACAACACAAATAAAATTTAAAAAATTGTTTTATATAATAAAACAAAATAATATTATATGTATAAGTGAAAAACATATTTTAACCTACGTGTGCGACTATGCTTTAAAGTTTAAAGAACAACTTAACAAAATCCTAAAATATTGCTTGCATTTTCAATGTCACCCAAATTTATTTTAAACGCTCTGTCTCTCATTTGTCATTAAACGGACTGATTTTGTCTTTTTCAATCCTTTCTTAGCTGATCGAGGTGTTTTGTCCTGACTCTCGCACTGTATCAGAATTCAGAAAACGAGGAAACGGACACTAAAGCTATTAAAGTTTGAGTTGTTGATGAATTCAAAGATCTATAATGTAAAAATTCAATTATAAAATAAGTACCATATTTTCTACAATTTTTTTTATAATCTAGTAAAATAATAATAAATACAAAGTATCAAAATAATAATAATAATAAATACATAGTTAGAAATAATTACAGTTGAGTCTTTAATTACAATTCTTTCGAGGGAAAATCCAGCAATGATTAAAATAAAATAAAAATACAAAACATCGTAGGCAATCTAAACTTAAAACTTAGGTCAACAAACCTGCTTTATTTTCTTCTTTAAATTCCTGCACAGCAGTACATGAACATGTCCTCGCGGTCATTATGTCGTACAGGTTTTGTTTATTTGTTTTTGGGGATTGATGTTGCATCAGAAAACACAGTTTTTCTACATATAGTTTAAAATTTTTTTATCTTCTTTATTCTCTCTTCTGTCTTTAATTTTTTATGAGAGTAGGAAGGTTATTTTTCTTATGGATAGTAAAAAAAAAAAACAATTCTCTTTGTTTTTATACAATGTCGAGCTTTTTTTTTTTATATATTTAGCAAAAGATATATCGAGTGTTAAGTAGATTTAACATATCGAAAATATTTTTTTTACTTTATCTACTCATTTTCAATAACTTTAGATTAGTATCTTAATTAACCTTTACATTTTCTCTCCCTCTTATGATTAACAGTGTTAGAGATAAGTAAATAAAGTATGTAAAAAATATATATAGGAAGGTAAGAAAAAAATATAGGCAAAATATCTAATACTTTTAAAAATATATCCACTACCTACACATAATTGTATATTTATTACTTTTATTATTTTTTTTGGATATAATAGTAAAAATTGAATACAAAATCTAATACAATCGGCTCAAATCCCTCATTATTAGATCAATCCTAGTGTTAATAATAAAAAAAAAATTCAATCCTAGTAGCTTCTTATCACTTTTATTATGTATTTGATTAATATCGTTAGATAATTCTAAATCAACCGTTTGGAGTAAAGAGAGAGAGAGAGAGAAAATTGCTCTAATATTACTTTGGGATTTACATCTATCATTTAACATGACCACAACAACTTTCCTATACACACAATTTTTTGTGGGACTCGCAAGTTTTGAAGTAAAAAAAAAAAAAAAAAAAAAACTCCGGCACGCAAAACGAATCTCTATAACATAACACAATCACTTTTCCTACAAGATAACTCTTATAAAACCCTATTACTTTACACTGATACAATTTTTATTACCATCTTGTTTTTTTATACAATTTTATTATTTGCTTCAAATATAAAGTGATTAATCCAATAACTATTAGAGTAGATCACGGTTGATACTGCAATGATGGTGTATGGACTTGGGCTTTGGCTGGGGTTGCTGCTGTGTGATGAATTGCTGCGATATGTGCTTCCAGCCGGTGGGATGTGGTGTGAGATGTTTCAGCTGGTACAATTGTTTCTTGTAATTTGAGGAGATTGAGGAGTTATTTACAAGACACTCTGATACTCAAGTCAATAAATATTCAATATAATCAAGTATGGATGAGAAGATCTTCATACTCGAGTTCAATACCTATATATATACGTAGTAGATGAGCATTTTGGTTGTGCCGTCTTAATATGAAAATATTCATTTCTATTGGTGGGAGAAATGGTCTTTGCACGCTATTTCGTATGTAGGATGCCTAAAATCAGGCTAAGGCCTAGTAGATATAGTTGTAAGAATTTGTTTGTCCTCTACCCATTGGCTAAGAGTGAGATGAGTGTTCTAAATAGCTATATGGTCATAATTGACTAAGCAGCTCATGTCGTGTTTCAATAGATTGCGGGATTATCACGATACGTGATATTACCACGTTTCCTTCTCCGGAAGCAATGGTCTTTGAGCTATTTACCGATTAGGCATGTAATCTCGCATAATATGATCTAGATAATAAAGTAGCTTATAATTAACATTTTTTGCATCTTAATTTAACTTCTATTCTTATAACCAAGAGTTGAGTTTTGAAGATTTCTTTTCTCGTTAATGGGACACTTCTATTCATTTTGTAATTGTAAATTAAATAAATTTTTTTCCCAAAATAGTAAGAAAATGAAAATTTAAGAAATAAAAATCATATTTTAAGATTCAATAATACTATATTAAAAAAGATTGTTTAAATGACGAGCTAACATAGTTAAAGCAGCAACAACTTCACTGTGGCGTGTAGAGACTAGAAAGAGAAGTACCGTATACATTGCTTCACCTCGTGGTAAGGGACCCACTAATGTAACCCACCTGTCCACGTACTTCTATTATCCCTAGCCCAAGATGGGCCCTACCCAAAGAGGTTCGTCTTTATCATTACTACTAAGTTTAGGGCCCACTTTTTGACTTATTGGGCCGTATCAGTATACTATAATAAGAACAAAAAAATTTGTAGCTAAAAAAGAATAATTTTTTTGTTCTTTATAATTTATTTATTTTCATATATATTTTCTTTAAGGTGAATTTTACTCTCTTTTCCGAAGAGAAGTTTAAATTATAATGCTGGATGAAAATTTACATTCCCATTTACTGAGAGATGAAAATATTACTATATTTAATTTATTTTGACGCAAAGGATCCTTTTAGTGATGATGAACAACTATGAATGAGTCTCTTACGAACATCTCTTTTTTCTCATTACGAATTTCATAGTTTAAAGTCCCAGAATCGATGATAAAGGTTCAAAACCATCCATTAATGTTGCTTGGAATCGCAAAAGAAGAAAACTTACTACTAAAAAACTTGTTCACATTAATATGAAATGAAGGGTAGGACATATATATCTTTTAGGGAAGACGATGATAATTTATTCAGAAATGTATGTTCAAAATCACAAAATAAAATAACAATGTCATAGAAAAAAAATGCGTAATAATTTAATTTTTTAAACGGATGATGAATTCAAATATAAACATAAGTTCTAGTAACCACTAATAAAATAGGGAGTGGATGTTCTTATGTTAAAATTTCTCATGATCTGATCATGAGATTTTTTGTCTATATCTCTCTTCTAATGCGGGTTATGTTAAATTTTTGTGACTATCTTTCTCTTCTAATGCATTAAACAGGTAGGTCCAATTATCATTAATGAAGAGAGAGGGAAGCATAATTTTTTTACATGACTAGTCATGCGAAATTTTAACATGAAAGGATCAATTCCAAATAAAAGAATGACAAATATATATATATATATATATATATATATATATATATATATATATATATATATAAGATATGATCATTTGATACCGGTGTCAAAATTTAAATTTGACACCTCATCTGAGAGCCGTTAGATCAAAAAATATCAACGGCGTCACATGCTTACAAATTAAAGCCGTTTGTATTTTTTGATCTAACGGCTCTCAGATGAGGTGTCAAATTTAAATTTTGACATCGATGTCAAAAGATCATATATATATATATATATATATATATATATATATATATATATATATATATATATATATATATATATTATAGAGAACTAGGTGAAGCGAGGGAGGAACTAAAATGCACATTCGTTTCACCAAAAAAAAAAAAATGCATATTCTTTTCTTTCACATTTATATAAACCTTTAAAATTGAGCATTTTTTTCACCAAAGAAAAAAGTTTGAGCATTTTCTTTCATCTTAAATTTAATGTTCATCCCCTCTTCAAAACTTACAAAAGCCTTTAATTATAAGTAATGTTTTTCACAGTATAATTTCACTCCATTCAAAAGAATTTCTGACCCCGCCTCTCTTCACATTATACTCGCATCCTCCTTATTATAGTAAGCAAGCGTAGTTAAACTACCCCGAAGGATAGTGCTTATTACAATGGATACTTGCATTGTTTTGGAGAAGGGATCGGTGTTTTTTTGTGTTGTAGAAATTAATTTTATTTTTCAACACACACATGAAGTGTATGGACCCCGTGTGAGGTCATGTGAAGAGACGAGATAAAAAATTAAAATATGAGTCTCACTTACTTTTATGTGTATGTAAAAGATAAAATTGTTCCGTACAACATAAAAAATACTAATCTCTTTGAAAAATTATGGTGCTTTCTTTATTTTATTATTTATAAATAGAAATTATGTGAGAAACATATATAAATTAAGAAAGATAATTACAATTTTTAAATAAAAAGTATTAAATATGACAATTATATATATATATATGTGTGTGTAATTTTTTTTAAATAAGAAGAGTATAAAATAATAAACCTTAATATTATAGTCAAATAACATGTTCCTTTTTATATGGTTACCTCGAGAGTTGTAATTAACTGCCCTTTGCAACACAATGTTCGGATTTATTCGTGGGAAGAGATTTTTGTTTGGAAATATTTAATTGGGTTCATCATTTCGAGACTAATCTAATTCGGAGTGGATTCTGAAGCTAAAATTTTAAATTCTTTTAAAAAATAATATTAAAAATGATTGAACATTTAGTTCCATATCCATTTGCATTTAGTAAAGAAAAATGTAAAAAAAAAATGTGGGGGAGGGAGAGGATGATGATTACGTGTTTTTATGTAGTTTCGATAAGATTTAATCAATTTCGATTTCCCTGTTTACAGAACACCACAAAAACTATAAAAGTCATGAAGAAAGTGGAGTGTGAAAATTGCGTATTGAAATACTTGGCCCGATTTTCCAGATACTGGATAACGTTAACACGGGAACGATGATTGGTCAAATACTGCACTCAATTCCAATTATACAAGTCTGTAAATGAAATAAATTGGGGTGAGCCATTTTATTTTCATTTTTGGAAGGAAATAAGAAATTTGTAATTTTTATGCCAGGAAACTAGCAAGTGAAAATGATTGGTATAGTACACAAGGAGGAGTTATATTTCCATAATTGAAGTTTCATAAGTAAGGTTTTATACTTCTTCTCTCACCCGAAAAAAAAAAAAAACTTCTGTAATAATATTATTCTGGTATGTTTTTTTTTTTTTTCTTTCAAAAGTAAGTGGAACCTACTTGTTTGTGCTATTGCACCCAAATTTTTTTTACAGCATCTGCAAAGATGCAAAGTCCATATAAATACGTAGAAAAAGTATAAGTGAGATTAATTGCAATTAAATGATAAAACTTTAATACATGTAAAGTAATGTGTAAGTGGTTTACCTAAAAAAAATAGTAATGTGTAAGCGTATGTGCGCGCGCTATTCATCTTTCTTATGTCATAATTTTTTTTATACGTGGGCAGTGGGCAATATTAATTAATTAGTTTTGAACTTTAATATTAATAGGGTTAATAGATATTACAATATTATTATTGTAACTATTCCATTGTGATCACATTTAATTGGGCTTATGACATATGTTGTTATTGGGCCTAGTTGAGCAGCAGTGTAAGCTTAAGTGTGACCCTGGTTTTCCACGAGGGTGGACACAGACTCTTCTTTGGGTTATTAGCTAGGTTCCTTCACTAGCCTATTTATATTGGAGTTAAACTCCATAAGCCATCATGCCCCATCGTTGAGGCTGCCTTTATCGAAATAGGTGATAGAGAGGAAGATTTGTCATGTAGTCCCTTCATTCTTTCGGCTTTGTGACGATCTAACAAGGTATGCACAATCCCAACTTTAATTTCATATTGTTTGGTATTTTATAATTATATACATGATTCAGGGTTAAAATATTTCTTTTATTTGGTATAGGAGCTGGGTTGTGCTCGAGCTAGCCATGTGATTGGCTAGGAGGCGGGTGGAGTACTTTGGCCTCTACGGTACTCGGTTGAAAGGGAGCATATTAATGTTGGGTTTCACACTTAAGGGGGGAATTGTTGGAGTATTCATGTATGATGAGACATTGAGACCCACATTGGTTGGTAATGGGCTAAGTGAAGAGTATATAAGTGGATAGACCCATAATTCCAATGCCTTAATGTGGTATCAGACCCACTTAGTCTATTAGATCCACTTAGCTCATTGATGGTAATCTCCCGCCACGGGCTTTCCCCTAACAAGATGAATAAAATCCAATTGTCATTTTGGCAATTTCATTGGGAAAAATGGTGGACTATAATATATATTTTTTTTCTTTCCTATGACAGGTTATTTCTGCCTCAATCTATAGGGATGTTCAAAATATCCAAAAAAACTGAATTGTTTTAAGAACCATATTGAACTGAACCAAAAAAGCCGATTTTTTTAAAATAGATCTTGAACCGAAACCGATTTTAAATTTTCAAAACAATTCAGTTATGATCCAATTTAAAACTGGTTTGCAACCGGTTTGAACCGAACCAATTACATATTATATCACACTACCTCAGTAAATTAATTTTTTTCACTGCTCTTCAATCTTCAATCTTCAATCTTCAACCTGCACTATGAATGAGCCAACAAACAGAGACTTCCAAGTAAGAAATTTTTCAACAAAAACCTTAATCATGAAAACAAATATATCTCGGTAAATTAGTTTTTCACTTTTTTTTTTTCCAGGAAATCTTTTCAAGAAATGTTTTTCCTATGCAGCTCTGTTTCAATCTATGAACCCTGTGAACGGCACCATGGCTCCACCTCCAAGATCTCCAGCACCTTGTGCTTCAGATCCCTGCACACTGTAAGAACCCGCACCGCTAATTAAGGTAATTAGCGAATTAATTATGATAATTAGGAAATAATTCCATAATCGACCCTAATAATTATTAAAGGGCTTAGATAATTATATTGAGTGAGTAAAAATGCTGAAAGTCGCTTTTCGGAAGAAAAGCGCAGATACCGGTTCTGCTACTCGGTATAAATGCGTACCGGAAAAGTATCCCGGAAAATTATAAAGAATGCATGATAATTACTAGAATATTATGTAGGACTTGTAAAACAAGTTTCAAGTCAAAATGACGTAATCTGATGCCAGAACTGATACTGGCTATGGAAAAGCGCGTACCGGAAAGGTGCTCCGAAAAATAAAATAAAAATATGACAAATCTTAGAAAAATGCGTAGGTCTAGAATCCGAAGTTTGGGATCAAGATCTTTTACTTTGCGATTAAGGCTAATACTGCGCGTTTAAGTGGCTTGCCTATAAATAGACCCATTAAGGGCACAAAACCCTAGGCCATATTCATTTCCTACGTGAGTTGCTGCAGCTGCCACTCTTCTTCTTCTTCTTCTTCTTCATTCTTTAGCCAAGTGATCACCTTTCATGCTTGTTTAAACACTTGTGAAGGTGAGAGTAAACCTTGGGGCTGCATTGTGGCCATCATTCTGTGTTGAGAAAGCTGTGTGTGTAGTTAGTGAGCATGAGTTTGAATCTTAAGTAATGGCTACTTTGTGGTAGTCATTGTGAGCTTCAAAGTGCCTTCTTGTGGTGCAAGAACCCACCTTGAAGTGCCATTTTCGTGCTCCTACTTAGGCTGAGTTTGAGGAACCTTGGAGAGCTCCAAGAGCACTGCCTATTCGGTTTTTGAGCTTTGGTAAGTTATACCAACTATGATCATGGGTTTAAATGCTTAAAAATGGAACCTTGATGCATGTATTGAGCTAAGTTAATAACTTAAGGGTGAGGTAGGTTAAACACACCTAGAAATGCATGTTTAAGTGCCTTTAATCGGTTAAAAAGTTGAACCTATGGATTGGATATTCACGAAATGCAGAAAATGCATTCTGTCGTGAGATATCCGGATATTGTCGGGCAGATATCCGGATATCAGTATCCGGATATGATATCCGGATATCCATATCCGGATATGGGGACAGCAACGAACCTGTTTCGGTAAAAATTCGATATCTTGAGTTACAGAGCTCCAAATCGAGTGTCGTTTGGACCTATGTGTAGCTAACACATAAGGCTATAACCCTGTAAAATTTCGTAGCCATTGGATAAGTGGTTTGATCTCAGTGTTAGTTTAAATTTGCGTCTTGGTTGCTGGAAATTCAGTTGGCAACAGTCACTTTGCGAAAATCATAACCGGAGTTATACAACTCCGATTGAGGCATAAAGTATATCGTTGGAAACCTCAAGATGTCTAGTTTAACATTGTAAATATTAAAATATTAATATTGGTATAATTATTGGTCTAAAACAGATTGTGATTCTGCTGTGTTTGGACTTTGAGTTTGTGCGGACTCTTGGCTTGGATAGCTAGCTTGCAAGGTAAGCTTTCGTGTCCTCGGTTTAGCCATTTTGATGTTCCACCATGTCCCATGGGGATGGGTTTATGCATGCTGTGTTACATGCTTTGATTATTTTGGAAATGTTGTTGAACTGTTTATATGTAATGAGCTATTATGATATGCATGTGGTGTCCACCTAGACGGCAATCCTGAGTATGTAGTACATACAAGATGGAGAAGCATGTGGGTGAGGTGCAGGTAGTATCCATGTACTCATGTAGGCATAGACGTATTCCTACATTTCTCTGGCCAGTAGATTTGAAAGCACACATGACATGATTAATTGCTGCATCGCATGATTTTAGAACTTATACTGTAATACTGTTTTAGAACTTATATTACACATGTAAGTGAGCTTGGGGTGGAGACTCCTTGAGGACCCCTTGTCTTACTGAGATTTTTGACTGCTGTTATGTTTTCTGCTTTATTTATGTTAAGTTTATGTTGAGACTATTTGTGGGCATTGTTGCCTTATTTGGTGAGCATGGGGTTTGTCCATGCCACATGATTGTTATCGTCTTATTAAATTAATGTTGTAATTAAAGTATCAGGATTTTGACCCAGGCTACTTGTGTAGACCTGTGGCTTTAGATACTCACCTATTATTTATATATGAGGTATTCCAGTTAGATGTCTTGCAATTTACATACAGGCAGTATTTTTATGAAAATGATTAAGTAATCAAGTTGGTTAAGTTAATGACGTCATAATTGAATTAAAGAAAAAAAAGTTATTCCGCATTTTAATTAAGCGTGGCTTAATACGATAGTGTGTTAACAATCCGGGTTAACACGGGCTGTTACATTACAAGTGGTATCAGAGCAGGGCCTCTCATCCAATACGGTGTGGTTCGAGGACGAACTAGGCGGAAGCTGGTGGGCATGTAACATCCCGGGCGCTGACGAGGGCGGGGAGTGATCGCCGGTGCGCAAGGGCACGGACAAGGAGCGGCTCCTGGCAGGATTCCAGCGACGGGGGTACATGAATGAATCGAATAACACCGGAAAGAGAGGGATTCCAGAGACTGTGCTGGTATGGGACAGTACAGTTGGGAATGGCTTATAAGAATTAATTGGTACTACCTATACTAACAAGATGCATCTACTTTTCGGTAGCCCGGATCGGAAGAACTCCACAGTTAAGCGTGCTTGACTTGGAGCAATTCTGGGATGGGTGACCTCCTGGGAAGTTTTCCCGGGAAGTGTGCGAGTGAGGACAAAGCACGCTGAAAAGTCTCGTGTTAGTGTGTGGGGACAGTCGTACCTCCTGGGAAGTTTTCCCGGGAAGTGTGCGAGTGAGGACAAAGCACGCTGAAAAGTCTCGTGTTAGTGTGTGGGGACAGTCGTTAATTCTTGCAAGTTGCCAGGCGTTACAAGTGGTATCAGAGCACTTTCTAGGGAAAAGCCTGTATGTATTGCAATAACTTAGGATGTGTCGTTGCGTGTCTACTTTGTGTTCTCTCTGGATGGTGTGTTTCATGATAATGCATATGTGACCACATGGCGTGGGCCTGATCAACTCATTCTTTGTGTAACTTGTGCAGAGTCATGGTGCCACCGAGGAGGAACACGAGTACGAGCGAGGATCAGACGGATCCTGTCCTGGCTGCATTAGCTGGGATGCAGGCGGCCCGACTAGCCGACCAGGAAGCCACGAGGCTGGCGAACCGGGCGATGCTGGACGCAATTCGAGATGCGAACCGGCAAACCACGGCAGAGGTTCTGGAGGAGAACCGGATGGCCAACATGACTATGATGAGGGTCATGTTGGAGGAGTTGAGGGCTGGTCCTGCTGCTGGCCAGGGTCCTCCACCACCTCCACCGCCGCCACCGCCTCCACCTCCGCCTAGTCAACAGGAGGACACCCAGAGCCAGATGGGTGAGGGTAGTCATTTGACGGGGGCTATGCAGACTATCCCCGTACTTGCTGAGGATCGTGACGAGATCGATCGCCGGCTGAATGCTTTCCGCAAGCATAAGCCATCTACCTTCGACGGATCGTATGATCCCATTGCTGCTGCCAGATGGCTACAGGCGCTGGACAAGATTTTCCGGATTATGCAGTGCACTGATCCGCAGAAGCTGTTGTTCGCCACGTACATGCTGGAGGGCGAGGCCCATGAGTGGTGGACCAACCTATCTCAGGTCTACGAGATGCAGGGCCATGTGATGACGTGGCCATTCTTCGAGGAGAGCTTCCTGGGTCAGTACTTCCCTTATGACTCACAGGAGAGGAAGCAGGGGGAGTTTGACCGGTTGGTACAGGGCTCGTTGTCTGTTGACGAGTACCTGGCCAAGTTCAATGAGCTGGTCAAGTTCTCTCATTTCCGCATGGCGAGACCGACTCCCGTTTTTCTGGCGGCTAAGTTCCGGAGGGGACTTAAAGAGGATATTGCTGGACATCTCGCTGGTTCTGCTTCGAGAGACTTCGGAGCGTTGGTGCAGCAGTGCCGTGACATCGAGGACTACTGCCGGGCGAGTCAGGCCAAGAGGGCCAAGGTTGAGGTGCCGCAGAGCGCTGGTGGTTCTACTCCCTGGAAGAACAAGAACTTTGCCAACAAGGGCAAGGGCAAACCACCGTTGGCGGCTAAGCAAGCGCCGAATCAGTTCAGAAAGACTGCTGCTCAGGGGAACACAGCTAGACCTCCTGCTCCCAGATGTTCGGGATGCGGGAAGTCACATTTTGGGCCGTGCTCTACCGGTCAGCTGATTTGCTTCCAGTGTGGCAAGGAGGGCCACTACTCCAGAGATTGCTCGACGGCGAGAGTTGCTGCAGTGCAGGCTGTGCCATTGCAGATGGTTCCTACTGGGGCACCAGCCGTGCCACCTACTACCGGACGAGTCTACACGCTTGATCGTCAACAGTCGGACAGAGCTCCGAACCTGGTCAGAGGTACTGTTACCATTGGTGGATCAACTATTGATGTTTTGTTTGATTCCGGGGCAACGCACTCTTTTGTTGCTACCCCTATTGCTGTGGGGCTTGAGTTGCCCAGTGATGTGCTTTCTCCACCGATGCGGGTGACCACCGCCACCGGAGAAAAATGTTTGACCTCCACTGTTCATCGCGATGTAGCGTTTCAGTGGGATGGCCGTGACTTCTTGGTAGATCTGATAGGATTGCCGATGGCCAACCTTCAAATTATTTTGGGCATGGATTGGTTGTCCAGAAACTGTGCAATGATTGACTGTTGTGCCAAGAAAGTGGTGATGTCTCCGGGTGGGTCCACAGCCAGTTCCTCACCGTTCATTTCAGTCCTGCAGGCGAGGAGGGCCTTGAGAGCAGGGGCATTTGGCTATGTCATGTTGGGAGGTTTGGTGAGTGGGACACAGGAGGATCTCACTGGCATTCCTGTGGTGAGGGAATTCCTCGAGGTGTTTCCTGAGGAGATTCCTGAGTTTCCACCGCAGAGGGAGATAGAGTTCTCCATAGATTTATTGCCTGGTGTGGGGCCTATCTCGTTGGCTCCATACCGGATGTCGCCACCAGAGTTGGCGGAGCTGAAGAAGCATATCGAGGAGCTTTCAGCAAAAGATTTTATTCGGCTGAGTGTGTCTCCCTGGGGAGCACCGGTCATATTTGTGAAAAAGAAAGATGGGACCATGCGGTTGTGCACCGACTACAGACAGTTGAACAAGGTGACAATCAAGAACAAGTATCCTCTTCCACGCATTGATGATTTGCTGGATCAGCTCAGGGGTGCTTGTGTGTATTCCAAGATTGATCTCCGGTCCGGTTATCATCAGATACGGGTAAAGCCGGAGGATGTCCCAAAGACAGCATTTCGCTCGAGGTACGGGCACTACGAGTACTTGGTGATCCCATTTGGACTCACCAATGCACCCGCAGTGTTCATGGACTACATGAACAGAATCTTCCAGCCGTACCTGGATCAGTTTGTGATCGTCTTCATTGACGACATCTTGATATACTCCAAGACGGAGGAGGAGCATATCGAGCACTTGAAGATTGTGTTGCAAGTGCTAAAAGAGAAGAAGCTCTATGCGAAGCCGTCAAAATGCGAGTTTTGGCTCAAGGCGGTGAAATTTCTGGGTCATGTGATTTCTGCTAATGGAGTTGCAGTTGATCCTAACAAGATTGAGGCCGTGATGGATTGGGAGAGGCCCAAGACGGTTACAGAAGTGAGAAGCTTCTTGGGTTTGGCCGGGTACTATCGGAGGTTCATAGAAGGATTCTCCAAGATGGTGCTACCGATGACTCGCCTTACCCGAAAGGAGACTCCATTCGTGTGGACACATGAGTGTGAGGAGTGTTTCCAGGAGTTAAAGGAGAGACTGACTACTGCTCCAGTGTTAGTTCTTCCTGATCCTGCGAAGCAATTCGAGTTATACTGTGATGCCTCTGGTAAAGGACTTGGCTGTGTGCTGATGCAGAAAGGGAAAGCGGTTGCTTACGCTTCAAGACAGTTGAAACCTCATGAGGAGAACTACCCGACTCACGACTTGGAGTTGGCAGCCATTGTCTTTGCTTTCAAGATTTGGAGGCATTACCTGTTTGGCATGAAGTTCGCTGTATTCAGTGATCACAAGAGCCTGAAGTATCTGTTTGACCAGAAGGAGTTGAACATGAGACAGCGAAGATGGATGGAGTTCTTGAAGGACTACGACTTCGAGTTGAGGTACCATCCTGGCAAGGCCAATGTGGTAGCTGATGCTTTGAGTCGGAAATCCGTGAGCTTATCCAGCTTAATGATGAACGACTACGAGATGATCGAGAAGTTCAGAGACTTGAGAGTGAACTCCTTATTTGGGGGTGCACTACTTGAGATGGAGACAGCAGAAGTGATCAATGAGCTGATGGAAAAGATCAAAGAGGCGCAAGTGCAGAGAGAGTGTCTGGATTATGTGAAAAACCAGGACGGTGTGTCTTGGAACGATGATGGTTTGCTGCTGTTCCAGAAGAGGATTGTTATTCCTCGAGGGCCATTGACCGAAGAGGTTATGACAGAGGCTCATAAAGGCCGGTTCACTATCCACCCTGGTGCCACAAAAATGTACCAGGACTTAAAAAGGAATTTTTGGTGGCCGGGCATGAAGAAGGACATAGCGGTCTACGTGTCCAAATGCCTTATATGTCAGAAAGTAAAAATCGAGCACCAGAAACCGTCTGGTAAACTTCAACCTCTGGAGATTCCACAGTGGAAATGGGAAAGTATTTCCATGGACTTCGTGGTGGGATTGCCTAAAACTCAGGCTGGTTGTGACTCTATCTGGGTCATAGTGGACAGATTGACCAAGTCTGCCCATTTTCTTCCAGTAAAGGTGAGCTTCACTACAGAGCAGTTGGCCAAGCTATATGTCCGCGAGATCGTGAGGCTTCACGGGGTGCCCGAGAGTATCATCAGTGATAGGGACCCGAAGTTCACATCTCGGTTCTGGGAGGCGCTGCAGGAGGCTTTTGGTACGCAGTTGAGATTGAGTACCGCCTATCACCCTCAGACTGACGGACAGACTGAGCGGACCATCCAGACATTGGAGGACATGTTGAGAGCTTGCACGTTGGAGCAGGGTTCTGCATGGGATAGGTACCTTCCGTTGGTTGAATTTTCATACAACAACAGTTTTCATGCCAGTCTGGGCATGGCACCCTACGAGGCGTTGTACGGTAGGAGGTGACGGACTCCTACCTGCTGGTCTGAGGTTGGAGATAAGGAGCTGTTTGGCTTGGACTTTGTCCAAGATACTACCCTACAGATCCAGATGATCAGGAAAAAGTTGAAGCAGGCGCAAAATCGCCAGAAAAGCTACTATGATGTCAAGCATCGACCACTGGAGTTCAGTGAGGGTGAGCACGTGTTTGTGAAACTTTCACCTGTCACCGGTGTTGGACGGGCACTCGGCGTGAGGAAGTTGAGCCCGCGATTCATAGGGCCCTACCAGATCCTTGGTAGAGTAGGACCAGTTGCCTATCGACTCGCCTTACCTCCGAACCTCGCCAACATCCACGACGTGTTTCACGTGTCTCAGCTTCGAAAGTACATAGCAGATCCTTCGCACGTGGTGCAGCCGGATGATGTGGAGGTTCGGGAGAACCTAAAGACTCCCGTCGGACCACTCAAGATCCTCGATCGTGGCGAGAAGCAGTTGAGGAGCAAGATCATTCCGATGGTCAAAGTACAATGGTCAGGAAGAACTCCTGAGGAGTGTACCTGGGAGCGAGAGGATGAGCTTCTCCGACAGTATCCCGACTTTCGAGACAGGTATGTTTCTGATTTTGAGGACAAAATCCTTAAAAAGGTGGGGTGAATGTAAGAACCAGCACCGCTAATTAAGGTAATTAGCGAATTAATTATGATAATTAGGAAATAATTCCATAATCGACCCTAATAATTATTAAAGGGCTTAGATAATTATATTGAGTGAGTAAAAATGCTGAAAGTCGCTTTTCGGAAGAAAAGCGCAGATACCGGTTCTGCTACTCGGTATAAATGCGTACCGGAAAAGTATCCCAGAAAATTATAACGAATGCATGATAATTACTAGAATATTATGTAGGACTTGTAAAACAAGTTTCAAGTCAAAATGACGTAATCTGATGCCAGAACTGATACTGGCTATGGAAAAGCGCGTACCGGAAAGGTGCTCCGAAAAATAAAATAAAAATATGACAAATCTTAGAAAAATGCGTAGGTCTAGAATCCGAAGTTTGGGATCAAGATCTTTTACTTTGCGATTAAGGCTAATACTGCGCGTTTAAGTGGCTTGCCTATAAATAGACCCATTAAGGGCACAAAACCCTAGGCCATATTCATTTCCTACGTGAGTTGCTGCAGCTGCCACTCTTCTTCTTCTTCTTCTTCATTCTTTAGCCAAGTGATCACCTTTCATGCTTGTTTAAACACTTGTGAAGGTGAGAGTAAACCTTGGGGCTGCATTGTGGCCATCATTCTGTGTTGAGAAAGCTGTGTGTGTGTAGTTAGTGAGCATGAGTTTGAAGCTTAAGTAATGGCTACTTTGTGGTAGTCATTGTGAGCTTCAAAGTGCCTTCTTGTGGTGCAAGAACCCACCTTGAAGTGCCATTTTCGTGCTCCTACTTAGGCTGAGTTTGAGGAACCTTGGAGAGCTCCAAGAGCACTGCCTATTCGGTTTTTGAGCTTTGGTAAGTTATACCAACTATGATCATGGGTTTAAATGCTTAAAAATGGAACCTTGATGCATGTATTGAGCTAAGTTAATAACTTAAGGGTGAGGTAGGTTAAACACACCTAGAAATGCATGTTTAAGTGCCTTTAATCGGTTAAAAAGTTGAACCTATGGATTGGATATTCACGAAATGCAGAAAATGCATTCTGTCGTGAGATATCCGGATATTGTCGGGCAGATATCCGGATATCAGTATCCGGATATGATATCCGGATATCCATATTCGGATATGGGGATAGCAACGAACCTGTTTCGGTAAAAATTCGATATCTTGAGTTACAGAGCTCCAAATCGAGTGCCGTTTGGACCTATGTGTAGCTAGCACATAAGGCTATAACCCTGTAAAATTTCGTAGCCATTGGATAAGTGGTTTGATCTCAGTGTTAGTTTAAAGTTGCATCTTGGTTGCTGGAAACTCAGTTGGCAACAGTCACTTTGCGAAAATCATAACCGGAGTTATACAACTCCGATTGAGGCATAAAGTATATCGTTGGAAACCTCAAGATGTCTAGTTTAACATTGTAAATATTAAAATATTAATATTGGTATAATTATTGGTCTAAAACAGATTGTGATTCTGCTGTGTTTGGACTTTGAGTTTGTGCGGACTCTTGGCTTGGATAGCTAGCTTGCAAGGTAAGCTTTCGTGTCCTCGGTTTAGCCATTTTGATGTTCCACCATGTCCCATGGGGATGGGTTTATGCATGCTGTGTTACATGCTTTGATTATTTTGGAAATGCTGTTGAGCTGTTTATATGTAATGAGCTATTATGATATGCATGTGGTGTCCACCTAGACGGCAATCCTGAGTATGTAGTACATACAAGATGGAGAAGCATGTGGGTGAGGTGCAGGTAGTATCCATGTACTCATGTAGGCATAGACGTATTCCTACATTTCTCTGGCCAGTAGATTTGAAAGCACACATGACATGATTAATTGCTGCATCGCATGATTTTAGAACTTATACTGTAATACTGTTTTAGAACTTATATTACACATGTAAGTGAGCTTGGGGTGGAGACTCCTTGAGGACCCCTTGTCTTACTGAGATTTTTGACTGCTGTTATGTTTTCTGCTTTATTTATGTTAAGTTTATGTTGAGACTATTTGTGGGCATTGTTGCCTTATTTGGTGAGCATGGGGTTTGTCCATGCCACATGATTGTTATCGTCTTATTAAATTAATGTTGTAATTAAAGTATCAGGATTTTGACCCAGGCTACTTGTGTAGACCTGTGGCTTTAGATACTCACCTATTATTTATATATGAGGTATTCCAGTTAGATGTCTTGCAATTTACATACAGGCAGTATTTTTATGAAAATGATTAAGTAATCAAGTTGGTTAAGTTAATGACGTCATAATTGAATTAAAGAAAAAAAAGTTATTCCGCATTTTAATTAAGCGTGGCTTAATACGATAGTGTGTTAACAATCCGGGTTAAGACGGGCTGTTACACACACCCTCGTAATCTCCACCAGCTCCTTCGATCGGAAGCAAAACGACACTATCTCCACCCACGATCTGATCCCAAGCTGCTTCTTCAGCCTCAGCAAATCCTCCGGATCCATCATGAGGTGCATGTCTTCAACATCCGCCAGAAACTTCCAGATCCGCTCCACCGCGTAGTAGCGATGTCCAGAAACTGGTTTCGGTGGAACCGGTTCTGAACCGGTTTCAGAGCACGCTCCCTTTTTTCTTTTTTCTTCATTGTTTGAATACTTTGTTTTGAGAAGAGACTTTCCTGAAATTAAATTTCGTTGAGATGTCCAGATACTGGTTTGGGTGGAACCGGTTACTAACCAATTCTGAACCAAATCTAACCGGTTCAAATTAAAAAAAAAAGGTTCAGTTCTTTTAACCGAACCGAATTAAAATGGTTTGCTTTGGTTATGTAAAAATTTCAGTTCGGTTCGACCCACGCCCATCCCTATCAATTTACTCTAAAGAAAAGTTTACTTTAGCCCCCTAGAATTGTATTGATATCTTTTTGCCCCAATTTACTAAGAAGAAAAATTACTTTAGCCCCCATCCATCCCCCCACCATCCCCACAATTAACAATTCTGGCTTTGTCACTGCATGTATCGGTGTCTTTTTTATATTAATTTATATATTTTTAATTAACACAATGTAAAATTCTTATTTCTTTCATAATTTTAAATCGAATACGGTGAAGGTTAAATGTCTTTTCAAGAGTGCCATTTTAAGAATCAAATTTTCGGCCTTGAAAATTTAAATAATCATTTTTAACCATTGTGACCGAGACCTATTGAGTAAAGGGTTTGAATGAGCCCCAAGATAATCCTCGAGTGAATCTATGCGGGCAGAGCTTAGGGGGCGTTTGGTACAAGAGAAATCTTTATTTATCCAGGAATAATTATTATCGAAATATAGTGAGAAATATATTTTAGTGGAATGTTACTAAAAAGGTGTTTGGTATGGGCAAATTTTCCCAGGATCTCATGATTAAATTAACTGAGTGTGTGTTTGGTTGATTGTTAAATATGAGTGAAAATGTGAGGTTATTTTACGAAAATAACCCCACCTTTACCTTTTGTTTGAAATGTGATATTGAACGTTACTGAAGACAAATAAAAAAACAGATCTGGGTTTTGAGGTGAGACAAATTTGTTGAAGTCAAACTTCTACATACGAAGTGGATAAATGGGATTTTCTCGTATAGGATATCTCAAAAATTTCACCTTTTTCTCAATAACAATAGATTTCAACAACAAAAAGGGTTTTTTTTTCTAGGTGATGCATTCATGCTTACTTTCTGTTGGGATTTTCTGATAGGTGATGAGTGATCCTTAGAAGAGGGTTGTCTATGATAGATATGGGGAAGAAGGTTTGAAGGGTCAAGTGCCATCTCCTGATGCTATTTTTGTAGGTGCTAATGGTGGAACCACTTTCTTTTCCACCGGAGACATTCCAACATCGTTTAACAAGGTTAATTTCTTCCACAATAACCAAGGTTCATTTCCACTTGCCCGGGCACGAAACATCTCTATATAATCTATGGAATTCTTCAACTGGAGACCGCACTCAATTTTTTGAAGAAAACCAAATTACGGGAAAGATTTTGACCGAGGAAAAATTTTCTTTTCTAGCTACCAAACATAGCTTTTGTATTTCCCTAACCATGATTTCTCAGGAAATGCAAAATATTCTCGCTACCAAACGCATCCTTAGAGTCATGAAATAAAAAAAATAGAATCAATACATCAACATAACTATTGCATTCTCTAATATGTTGTTCAATAACTTCTCAATAGATGTCAATAAGTACGAGTGTAAAAATGAGTTCAGTTCAATTAAATAATTAGATCAAATGAATAGATTA
This sequence comes from Gastrolobium villosum, assembly GCA_032173675.1. Taxonomy (NCBI): domain Eukaryota; kingdom Viridiplantae; phylum Streptophyta; class Magnoliopsida; order Fabales; family Fabaceae; genus Gastrolobium; species Gastrolobium villosum. The sequence goes on along the minus strand of JAVKPL010013093.1, from coordinate 526,881 downwards.
GGCCAACAACCACCGATCATTGTTGTTAAAATCTCGATTTATCATTATGATTTTACGTTCTTACGATTTTTTTTTCATCAAAATAACTTTACTAACATTCCAAACGCTTTTATACTTTTATGATTTTTTGCGATTTTTTTACATTACGATTTTACATTTTACGATTTTTTAATCCCCTTCTGATTTTACTTAAGATCTCCATTTTAACAGTATTGCCAGTGACGAATCCATACTTTTTTAAAGGGAGAAATGTATGTCATTTTAAATGATGTAAAATTATGTCATTTTAAGAAATAGAAAGAGATAAATAAAGGAGGAGAGAGAGAGTTGACAAAAAAAGATGTGGGACCCACCTCTTTGTGAGAGTGAAATGATATAAGTTGTGTCATTTAAAAAGATATACACTTTTTCCTTTTTTTAAAACAGGGGACAAAAACAATTTTAAATTTTTTAAGTATTATCAAGACAAATAGAGACATTAATTATTATAAATATTTTTGAGATAGGGACTAATTATTAATACTAACAGCCTATTATTATTAAAAAAAATTATTTTATACCTAAAATAATAAAAAAATTAAAATTTAAAAAGGGACGGTCACCCGTACTAGCCCGTGCCTTAGTCCACCCGAGCCAACAACATTGAAAATAAAATATATTTTAGTTCAACTCAATCCAACACAATTTGACACAACCAATATACTTTGGTCTACTAGTTTGAAAATGTTAAAGTTTTACTATAAAAATTATTATTTTTAATTTACATAAATGGCTTTTTAAAATAAAATTTAATCTACTTTAAGTAACGATTATTTTTAAATGATTTTCATTTTATCCTTTAACATAACACAACAAACTTTTCTACACACACCTCATTTGGCGTAAGCCACGAGAATTAATTTAATCTTTGATGTGCGTCAATCTTGCATTGAGCTTCAAAGACCATCGTCAATAGTAATAGATCAATTAGAGCAAATTCCAACCGAGAACTACCCACTGGAATAAAGCATGCAAGCCGTCGTACGTTTTTATTGTCTAAGATTTTGACGATATATATATATATATATATATATATATATATATATATATATATATATAGGAGTCTCACACCGGTGTAAAAATTAGAAGTCTTACACTTAATCTTGACCATTGATCCACTTATATCCAATGGCTCACATTACTAAAATATTTGAGTCGTTAGATATAAATGAAATCAACGGATAAGATTGAAAGTATAATTTACACCGGTGTAAAATGATCCTAACCTATATATATATATATATATATATATATATATATATATATATGAGGTAGGATCTTTGACACCGGTGTCAAATTTAAATTTTGACATCTCATATATATATATATATATATATATATATATAGAGGTAGGATCCTTTGACACCGGTGTCAAATTTGAATTTTGACACCTCATGTGAGAACCATTAGATAAAAAAAGATCAATGGTGTTACATGCTTACGAATCAGAGCCGATGATCTTTTTTGATCTAAAGGCTCTCAGCTGAGGTCTCAAAATTCAAATTTGACACCGGTATCAAAGGATCCTACCTCATATATATGATGGATCTTTTGACTCGAGAGTAAATCTTACTTTTCATCTCAACCGTTGATTTTCGTCTATCTAACGATTATCTATACAAATTAATTATTTATTTAAAATAAATAAATAATAATAGTTAGATGGACGAAAATTAATGGTTGAGGTGAAGAGTAAGACTTGTAGAGTCAAAATATCTCCCCCATATATATATATATATATATATATATATATATATATATATATATATATATATATATATGTTAGGATCATTTTACACCCGTGTAAGTTACACCGGTGTAAGAGTTAGAAATCTTACACTCAATCTTGACCATTGATACACTTGTATCCAATGGCTCACATTACCAAAAAATTGGTACCTTTTGATATAAGTGAGATCAACAGATAAAATTGAAAGTGTAATTTATACTGGTGTAAAATGATTCAGATATATATATATATATATATATATATATATATATATATATGTGCTTCTCTCACCTCTCTTTCCGATTCGCTTGCTCTATATGGTAGAGACTAGAGATAGCCACATCTCCATCTACAAAACAATCATTCATTGAAGTCGTTCACCTTCGACAAAACCATTGTATCTGAGCATGAATATCTTTTCACAATCCGACAAAACAATTATATCAGAAGGGTGTACATGGTGCAGTTGCAATTTGAGGCCTATGGGGGTGGTTAATGATTGAGACCCAATTAATAATAACCATAATAGTTCTACATATTATATATTCCTATATACTTTTTTATAAAGTATTGAAGAATAATTTTAAGTTTTAACTACATTGCTATTAAAGAATTATGTGTTGATTAACTTGGATCCTCTACAATAATATTTTTCTTTGTTATTTTAATTGCGTTACCTACTTGCCATCCCTATCAATTTAGAGTATGAGATGACTGGAATTGCTTGGTTGCGCCAGCGCGGTAATGGATGGCATCAAACGACATCAATTTTATTAATGATTAATTTAATACGCAAGTGAAAACCACATCTGTGTATTTATATTTTTCTTTCCCTCTGTGCTGACGTGTAGATATATGATTGCAATGTTGACGAGGGTCTAAAATGCGTCACTGATAGAACAATCTTGTTTACAAACCTAACACTAATAGTAATTGACCCCAAAAAAAAAGAACAAAAGAAATCTCCATAAACTATGAGCTCTATTTGATTATTGTTTTTTAAAATAGTTTTTTAGTTTTCAAAAAAAAAAAAAAAATTTGTTTGGTAAGCCTGTTTTGTAAAAAAGAGTTTTAAAAACTGTAATTATTTTTTTTATTTTTAGAATCAAATTTAGAGAACATGTCTGAGTTGTTTTTGTTTTCTGTTTTGGTTTTTAACTTTCAAAACAAAAAAAAACACATAAAACAATTGTTTACATAATTATTTTATAAAACAGTTTTATGAACAAAAAAATCAAAATACAATCAAACAAGTCCATATCCCTTGATTTCAAGTAATTTTTGTTTTATTTTTAAGATTCACCTTCTCGCTGTTTTAGACTCGAAACATATTTACTCCTCGAGTTTAAAGATTAAGTATCTGTTCTCTTAAAGGACATAAATTGTATCATTTTAATTTTTAACATTATATCTTATCAATAAAACATGCTTATAATATGAAAAATTGCTCTTTTTCTTTCTTCACAATAGCTGAAGTGATCAAGGAGAAAAATATATATATTTTCTTTATATTATAACTATATCTTATCATCAAGGAGAAAAATATATATTTTTTCTTTATATTATAAAGATATCTTATCTGTAACACACAGTGTTAAACACTAAAAAAAATACAATATTGTGTCCTTTAAAAACACAAATCTTTTTCCCCAAGTTTAATCATCCTAGTAAAGTTTATATTTGTAAATCAACTATCCTTCACAATTAAAAACACCAAATTCAGGCCCTCCTATTTGTTAGAATTATGTAGGGAAGAAAAATCCAATTTTAAAATATTTTAATTACGAACTATTTTGAACAGATAAAAAATTAATCAACACACTAATTCTCCATCTTAAACTCGACACGTTCATAGAGGATCCAAGTTAACACGCTTGAGAGTTAGATACAGATATTTGAGAGTATTCTCTTGATTCACTTGACACCAAATGTTAACAAGCAGTAGCAGTGCACACGACAACCACTGCCTTCAGCTTAGCATTCGGCCTCAAAGATAGTAACTCAGGCACACAAGAAACCAACTTGCTTCACTTGTGTTATAACATTAATTAAAAGTCAGATGTTATGGTATAGTTCATGTAATTATACCACACTGCACTCCATGAACAATAGTTACGAGATGTTTCCCACAATTCAAAAACGCCGACCACAAAATTGATGGCAATCTGGTTTTAATATTTTCAGATACTCAGTTTATCAGAAAATAAAGAAAAAGGGTCACAAGAAATCAAGAATATAATCTTTGGGAAATACTGATCAAGGAAACCAAGCTTGGCTGTTATATATATTAATAAAAACAAAAAATTGAAGGAAAAAAATTGCTACCCTTTCAGTTTTCTATCATTTCTGGTTTTCTTCCTAGATTCTCTATTCTCTGCGGGGTATTGCTTTTTTATTAATAGGTTGCACATTGCTGTTTTCACAGCTTCAGCTGCAGCCAAAAATGTATTGTCGTCAACAGATGCAGTTCCTTGCAACGTTTCTAGCAGCTTTTCTCCCCCAGGTATCTCATCATCTCCCAGGACAACTGGCTCTTGCTCAACATCAATACCAGAAATTATTCGGACACGGGCCAAAGAGGGGTAACTACAATCAGGTAAATTAGAGACACCTGTAACCATCCACAATTTCCCGGTAGACGGGATGTTCCCCAGGCAGGTAGGGATAAAGGCCTCTCCTACAATAGAAACCACCTGCAATGTTCCCGTCAGTTTAAATGCCACTTCAGAAGCCAATATTTTCCTATCCATGGATTTGCAGTTAGCTTTGCTTTCATAATGACAACACATAAATAGAAATCTAACTTCAGACATGAAAAATATACATCAAGAGGTGAAAGAGACCCCAAGTAAAATGACAGTAACAATGCAAGTCAATGGTCATTTCAAGCATATGTTATCACAGCCATTACCTTGGCAACAGAAAGTGTTTGTGCAGAAACATTGAAACTCAACAATACTATTCCTTGCAAGCTACAATGGCATAAAATAAAACTCATCAGTAAACCAACACTAAATTCTCCTGAAGAGAATTATGACAGAATGCGATAGTGTGAGACTTGCCTCTGAATGGCCACTGCAACAAGCAAACCATCGAGGGTGGTGCATAAATCAGTAACAGCATGGCCATGCTCCTCTGCTTTACCATTAGACTCTAAAAGCCCTGCCTTTGGAAACAGAAGATGAAGGACAACGAAGTTAAAACCAAGTGTAACAGCAAGAAGAGTTAAGAACTGTCGCCATATTGAAATCACTAGAATTTATTTTATTTACGTTAACTAGCACAGACAGGTCAAGTAATTATTTTCAAAATGCATTTATATTGAAGAAAGCTCTTTGAGCCTCTCAGAAATATAGAAATACCTTAATTGCAACCTCACAAGTATCTAGGAGTGCTCCGGAGGAGATATCCCACAATCGCACCTACAGAAAGCAATTCATGCAAAATCTATTTAAAAGGGAAACTATAAAGGAGGGAAAAAAAAAAATACAGGATTCCACAATCCTGAAAGGTTGAATGAATTACTGACTGTTGAATCACCACTGCCAGAGAGAAGAAGGTCTTGAGGGCATTCTTGAACATGAAGGAAGCCAAGGCAGGAGACAAACCTGCAAATAGATACATGTCAGCTTCACTCATTGCGAAAATTTCCATTCATCAAGACATCAAACACAGTAGTAAGTAGATTAATAACAGCAACTCTCACTCTGTGTGTCCAAGACAGAAACTTTGTATCTGATGAGCTCCATTCAAGGGCTTGTCGGGAAAATTAGTAACCTGTGATACGGATAAAAAGTTATTAAGAAAAATAAATAAAGAATAGTGAACCAAAATACAGAATGCTCATTGATTCATGGGTAAGAAATGTTAGCTTACACGAATTTTAAAATCCCTATCGGCACTTAAAATAAACCGACCATCTGGAGAAAACTCCTGCAGGAAGGAAGAATGTGATAATAAACAATTGAAGAAAAGTTAACTAAGAAAACCAACAAATATAACAAAATCACTAACTGACCAAGCTAGTTATGATACTGCAATAGTGAGAAAGAAGCGGTGTTGGTTTGTTACGAGCTAATGCATGATTAAGATCAACAACCCAAACAAGGCCAAATTTATCAGCGAAACACACATAAGATCCATCATTGCTTATGGCAACCGCAGTGACTCTCTTTTCCGAAGACCTAATTCATTGTTAGAAAAGAAGGAACTATTGAATTGAACGCGTGTGACACAACACAAACACAGAGAGATAAACCACGTGAGTTAAGCTAGAGAGAGAAATGGTTACACGGTACAGATGCAGCGCCAAGATTGTGGTGACCATATCTTAACGGTTTTATCATCACCGGCGGATACGAAGAGTTTTCCATTTGCACCAAACTCAATAGCTCTAATATTATCCTTATGGAATGGCTCAACATCAATAGAATCATCTGTTAAAGAAGCTGCACAACCACCACTAAACAAGCCATGCTCAGTTCAACTCAGCTTCTATATTCTATTAACTATTAACTATAAGATTAATCGAAGTTGGGAAGGGAAAGCTTACTGGAGGTCGAACACACGGAGCTCCGGTCCAACCGCCACGGCGACGGAGTCTTGGTTCGGGTGAACCGCGATGAGTGCCGGAGCTACCTCAACGTCTTTCTTCGATTCTGGTTCACCTTCTTCCATTACATTCACCGCACTTTCAAAATTAGATTCAAAATCAATAGCACTAGGCGTTAGCAGTTAGCACCAACACTCCGTCTTAGGGTTTGGCGCTTCACCGCTCCGAATTTTGGGCTTTCGGTCAATCCACTTTGAGCCTCATTAACTTTTTTGTGAGCCTAATTAACTTCACTTAGTTGATGCAAACTAGAAAATTAAGTACTATTTTAGTTTCAATTCAAGTTTTAGTCTTTAATCAAAGGGATTAACGTGATAAAATTATCTCTTATATCCCAAGATGATATTGTTTTGTGATTTAGGAAAAAAATAAAAAGCATTTTAAAAATTTTGCTTTGCTCGTATATTATAAATGAGATATATTTTTCTTATGTTATAGGAAAAATATTACCTCATGTTGTAGAGATAAAAGTATATGTGGGACCCATATGTAAGAGGAGAGAGAAAAAAGAGTAATGTGACCCAATCCCTTTTTGTATGTGTAAGAAAGTTATTTATCTCATATAAAATGAGATAAACATAACCCATTATAAATTAGCTAAAGGGACATCTTTTTGGGTTGTAAGTTATCTTGCACTAGAAACATTTTTCCCTTAATTCAAATGATTAGAGTTGTTTAAAGTTAGATGAAATTCACATACAACACGTACATATATGTCTTACAAAACAAAAATACACATCTCAGTTATTGTCTCAAATAGTATCTTAGCTATTCCTTCTGATTTATTTTAGATGTTTACTTCACAAAATAATAATGGATAAATATATAACGGAATAGATTAAGACAATGCTTAACTGTTCCTAGAGTAAGTAAAAGTTATTATTCTAAATCAATATTAGTTCAATCATCGCTGTCTCTTAATTGGGCAATGTTTTTATGTTATAATTGAAATGACATACTTTAAATGATACAAAGTAAGATCACTTTCATCAAGTATGTCTAACAATAATTTGCAAGGGAAAAAACGTGAATAAAAAAAAGTAAGGAAAGAAACGTATGAAACTTACTTCATCCAAGTAAAGAGTAGACGACGAGCATTCTCAATTTTTGCAGCTTAACGTACCATGTTAACCATAAAAAACTAACTAAAGTGATAATTAATAGATGAGAATGTGGAAATGTGAAAACCAGCTCAAAGCTAATTTAATTGCAATATGACAAAATGACGAGATTATGAAGTTTTTCGAAGGAAAAAAAAGGCTGAACAGTTAAAACGAAGTTGACTTCTGCTATATGAATTAGTCCTTTATACGTAAGGTTGAGAAATAAATTGCAAGGTGGAATACTACGGATTTGTTGACTATTATCTGGTGGAACTTACTGTTTTACTTGGAAAAGAACAAACACTGAAACTAATCTCATTACTGCATGTAACCAACACAAAAGTAAGGACAAATATTATGGCTCACATACAAAACAGGGAAGCCATTGAACAAGTGATTGTTTGTCTAGTTTAAAGGATCAAAATCCCAAAGAGCACAAATAACACAAGCTAAGAAAGTGAAGGTCTAAATTCTGAGCAGTGTACAACCAAGAATAGTACCACGACACCGAGTCATTGGAGCTGCCTGGCGCCAAGTGGGTCTCTCAATCCCAAGTGTGAGAACATCAACATCGGATAATGGCTTAATTTCCCAATTCCATCTGTCAGGGCCAATGAAGCCTCCAATCAAATACAGCTCCTCACCTAGCCCAATCATTGCAAACCCAATTCTCCTCCTGAATTCAGATGCTGAACCTACAACCTTCCTCACTTCTTTGTCCTGCTTTAAGATAAATCCATGGCTCATCACATAAAGTGCATCCTGAACAACTGCCATCTGACCTTGGAGCCACGCACATTCCTCAACGGTCCACCCAGGTCCCGCATTGTCTAAAACTTGCACTGTTGACATATCCTTGTGCAGTACATGCACCTTTCCACCAATCACTACTCCTGAACAGGCTGAATTATGAGTGCGATGAAGATCAGGCATTGGAATCCAAACATCCTTCTCAGGGTCGTACATTTCTGCTTGAGATATTGATTTTCTGCAGCTAGTGAAGCCCCCAGCCACAATAATTTTCCCATTCAAAACACAGCATGCAAACATAGAACGGGGAACAAGCATTGATGCACGAGGGGACCACTGCCTGACTACAGGGTCGTACGACCAGACTTCATCAGTTGCAAAACAACCATCTTGGTCACCAGTCAAAGGATCAACAGCGTCACTTCCACCACCAATTACAAACAACTTTCCAGCACTGGACACAGCACCGAAGTGGGAAAGGTGTCTGATCTTTGAGGGAAGAACAGGAAGTGTAATCCAGAGATCTCGTAAAGGGTCATACAGCTGCCATAAATTCTCCGGATCAAAAGCACAGACACACAACAGATTCTCAGATGAACCAACCTCCTGACGAGCTTGAAATAGTTCAGGGCTATGAATGGCTGCTTGCCAAGATCGAGAGACAAGCTCTAACTTTGGGTGGAGGTAAAAGGGAACCCGTGCAAGGCACCTAATTGCAACAGCATCAGGAAGTCCTTCAATCAGACCGGACATCATAAATTTATAACTGCTGTTTCATCAATGTCTGATAAGTTCCACTACTAACCTCCAGCTACTATGGAAGGTGCACCTGCAATCACAACATTTATCATGTTTTGGATACCAATATCGTGGTACTTGAGAAATTCAACTACAATATATTATAATCAGTACCAATTTGAAGGCAATGTCACTAGAATGACACATACAAAGTTTGAATGGAAATTTGTTGTCTAGAAAGCATGGTAGATTTTCTTCATTTAGATATCAGAAACAAGTTAAGCAATAAAATTTCCATTCAATGAATTAAACAGCAGCAAGAATAACAACAAAAGCAGTGCAATTGATAATATTCTCTCCCTTCATAAGTTATTCTTTTATTGAACTTCTATGTTTCAGATCTTGAAAAAAGATAAAGGTCATCGAACTAACAAAAATGATAGGGAATGTTGGAATTGGATGTAAAAAATAAATTCACTTTTTTTAATTCATTATGATGTTGATTATGATTGGTAAATAGTAACTAGTAAGTCTCACATAGAGACACATACAGATCCAGAGGATTTCAAACCAGTGGCCCCTCCCTCCCCCTCATGGTAGAAGTCACGGTGACAATGTAGACACTCGCACATAATAGTTTCTTTCCTAAGAGTCAACAAGAGACAAGATGATTGTGTAAGATAAAGCCAAGAAAGCCTTCTAAAATATTTCACCCTCTTACCCCCCACCAACTGTCCCATTGTCTCTTATAGCCTTCAAACTTCAATCATCAGTTTGCATTTTATCTACCTTCTCCATCCTATCATAGAATTGAGACTGCATATTACTTACAGAAATATTGTTCCTTTCAACCTCACTCCCTCGGAAAAATTAAGCAAAGAGCTTAAATTTATAGCTTGAATTTCTCAAAAAAACTATAACTACTCTCATCAACCAGACCGGCCCTCAATGTTTAATAGGCTTGCACTGACACATCTAAAATTAGGGACCTGGGCTCATTCTAGACAATTGAAGGATAAAATCTGGGTTCATAAAGGACACGAGATAGCACAAGCATGCAACCCAGTATCATCTAATGTTGATTCCCTAATTAAAGGATACGAGAAGAAAGAGGGATTACCTTAAAAAAATAAAAATGCTAATCCCTCTACACAACACATGCTCAAGTTTTACTTTTAACTCTAATTTTCAATATACTTAAGGGAATTGCAGGAACAATAGATGCTACAATGGTTAGTTAACCAGCAGGATCTAATTCTCAAATCATGCCCAAAAACAGCCTTGTACTATATATGTGTTTTTAATTTTTTTCCTTTCCCTTTGGTTGTTTGGGGGGGGGGGGGGGGGGGGGGGTTGCCGCTTGGCATATCTGAGCCCTTTAATAACCAGAGAACAGTTGCATTCCCATCCCTGGACTTGTTATTAACAGTTACGCCAACCCTCTCTAAGCTGCATTAGCTTTAGCTTTGCACAGCTCAGTTCCAGGATTCCAAGATATAGCAAAAAGCATACTATAGGGTCAAGAAAGAGTTAGTTTGATTTACTTTCCAACACTAGATGTCCAACCCCAATGACAGAGCAATAAAAAGCATAAACTAGTTATAAATGAGTAGTAAAGGAAATACCAATGTCAGAGAAACCTAATTCACTGAAATTGCAAAAGGGTCATACCAGCACTCCTTTTCTTATCCAGCACAAAATAGAGCAAAATGTTTCTATGTCAATTGAGAAAACCATGAACGACTCAAAATTGAACCGCGGGATGTTAATATACCTGATGTTCCAAAGCAAAAACAAAGGTAAAAAGCATATTGATCTGTAAAAGGACAAACAAACTCCATTGGACATTATATGCTATGGCAAACATTCATAAAAAAGATGCATGAACATGAAAACCCAAAAGCCACACCAACCAACAGAAGAGAAAGAAAAGCAAAAATGATCATCATCCGAACACAGAAGTTGAGGAAAATGCAATGCTTTCCCAATAGGTATAGTGCATGGGTTCAAAAAGAAAAAAATTGACCAAAGAATAAAAACCATTTCCTAGTTTTAGTGCATGATCCAAAACCAATGAACTGAAAGATTTCCCGAAAATGTGTCAAATGGGAGACAATAAAATATATATATATATATATATATATATATATATATATATATATATATATATATAAAGACTCGCAGCCAGTGACGTTGTGTTGGATTCAAGAACCACACTTCATATACAAGCAATAAAACACAGCTCTTGGAATTCGAATTGGGATTCCAGCCCTAACATTTTTCAGCAGTCTAACAAAAGAAGGGGCAAACAAGTACAAGAATTGTGACAAGTCACAAAGCAAAACCCAGTTGAAATTCAAGATGAAAACAGCAATGGGTATTCAATCAACTCCAAATAGAACCAAAATTCACGCAAATTAAGCACAACCCCTCACTCACAATTCGAATCATACAAAAAACAAAACCAAAATAAAAAAGAAAAAGAAAGAATGGGTAGGGGAAAGGACGTTTACCTGGCAGCGAAGACGAGCGAAGAAAAAAGAAAAGGGAATCGGAGAAATTGTTGAAGAGAGAGAAACGAATACGAAAAGGGTAACGATGATGGGAACGAAATTTGGGTGCCAAGAGGCTAAGGAAACGGCACGCTAAAGAGTTACAATGTGAATGTGTTTAGTGTAACTACCTCTTCCCTAAGGTTTCGTTTCACGAAAAATGCAAACCCAATTTGCATGTTTATATTTTTTTTCCAATTTCATAAGATTGGGTTAGATTTTAATTTTGGGTAAATTTGAAGATGATGATAATAATAAGAATAAGAGAAAGGGATAAGAATGGGAAATGAAAAGTGTAATAATAAGTGATATATAATATAGCTGCGTAACTTGCGCTGTGTGCCCCGACTCACTAGTCATTCATTACGCAGACCAGACGAATACTCTTTCCGCATATTCTTAATTCCTTCCCCCACACCTTCTCGAATCTCCAGTTTTTTTTTTTTTTCTTTCTCTTTTTTATTTCCATTTTTTTGTTTTTACTTTGGTTTATACTTTATACTATCCTCTTTTGATTTATTTTTTATTTTTCCATGCCTAAGCCTAACAAGTCATTAGTCAGGTTGGCATGCGAATTGCGCGTGGAGAAGGAAATTGTAAAGAAAAAAGAAAACAAAAATTCGACAACAACAACAAATTACGTGAGAGGTGTTATATAACTACTCTAGCACATTTAATCCATTTGCTGGCTACGATGAGTTGAATATTGACTTTTGATTTAGTAGGGACCACGAAATCAATCTACTTATTTATTTATTTTGGTTAGAAATGCGTGCTTAATTCTTTAATTCATATATAATTAGAATTGGAATATTATACATTTTATTTGTTTATTAAAATTAATTAATAATGAATACACGTTATTATTATTATTGTTGAGAATGATTTTCTTATTTTTAAAGTTTTAATTTTCTTTTACCAAAAAAAAAAGTTTTAATTTTAAATACAGAATATTGTATAATTTCTTAATCATGTAAAAATTAAAAATAATTCTATGTATTATTTGTGACGGGAATCCACAATTTCTATGTAATCTGCTAGTTTAATCCGTGGTTTTCATTATTCCTATTCAATCATTATGATTTATAAAGTATCTGAAAAAAATGGGTATCAATTTAATTAGGCAAATAAGTTAGGGTTCTATATCAGTTGCTTTCAAATTTATATAATCAAAAAATTATGCACATACGTGGGAAATCACGCATTGTATTATGCTTACTTAATAATTTTCTCCACAATTCTTCCATGCAGTTGCTTTTAAAAAAAAAATCTTTGGTGTAATATACGAAAAGATCTTTAATATTTTTATAGTACAAAAGATTCGGTACCTCAATTTTTAAGATTATAAAAAGAAATAATTAATCTAATTTTTTTTATTCCACCCATCCCTTTATATTATTATAATTTGAGTTTATGTTTTTTTAATAATAAAGTACATATTCTCATAGCACTGAGTATGCTCAATATAATTTGGGATAAGTTATATTTATAAATTTTTTATTTATAAATTCTTATAAATTATATATGGGCAATGTTTTTCTCATGCCATGGGAGAGGAGGAACTCTCCTACACACTCAAATTCATGATGGGACCCACACATAAAAAATAAAGAAAACAAAAAAAATTATTGCACGTAAAATGAACTCTCACTAACATGAGAAAAGAACTCTTCCACAACATAAGAATTCTTTTTCCCGTTATATATTATGAATAATACATATTATAAACAAAAAAAAATTATAAAAATAATCCTGCTCATGCGACTACATATCTTGGCTGTATCGATTACTCCACTTTTAAGCTTTAAATATTTGCAATATAGATTATGAAATTTGAATCCAAAAAATGATGTAGTTTAGATTACAATATACAAAGTAAAACATAAATAATAGTCGATAACAAAATAACACCTACATAAAAGAATGGCTAAAATCATAAATATATTTTACGAAAGTTTTGCTGAAATGTCTTTTTTCTTTTAATTTTTTCATAGTTTATGTCAATTTTAAGTATGATGTTGTCCAAATTATTAATAACGAGTAGCTCTATATTGCACTGACATTTTAAAAAATTTAAAATTTCGTGTTTGACATTCTTTGACACTCTAGCATTTATAATATATGAAATTTCATTACATATCATGAAAAAATTGATCTATATTTTATTGAATTGATATAATAAAAATTAAAAATAGATATTGAATAAATCTCACTGGAATGTAGAAGAGATTTTCAATTTTAAGATATAATAGTTAATATTCACATTTTATATTTATTGAGAAAGATTATATTTAAAAAAAAATTGTTTACAAACTCAACTATGCATAGTCGAGTTTGTAAACATAACATTTTTCATATTTCTTGCAAAGTTGATGGATATTATAAGTTTGATTTCATTTTTTTGTTAAATTATTGAATATTAAATATAGTATATACTACATAAATTAAAAATATTATTTGATATCAAAACATGCCATAACGTGTTGAAATCTATTTTTTTTTTAAAAAAATTAACTTGTTAAGAGTGTCGTATCCCTGTTCGTATTGGTGCAACATAGGAGTAGCTTACGTAAATTATATGTAGCTAATATTACATATTTGATCCAACATAATGAATCCATGACTAACTTAAAACTTTAGTCAAACATTTAAGATAAAAATGAAGTTATTTAGTTTAGGTTTCTTATTTTTTCCCAAATTTAGGAAGCGGGATTTTCAAATCTTATTAACACTCCAAAATTATTTTCTAAAAATGAGAGATTCTAATCCAACGGTACTAAAGATGAGTATATAAGATAGGTAAGAAAGAAAAGTAGGTAGAATATCCTATCACATATTTAAATTAGTAAATTTTATTCAATTATAAGGAAAAATCTCAATACTTTTGTAAATCTTTTTGTGAAAAATTTATGGAAAAACATATGTCTTTTTAAAGGATATAATTTTGTGTCATTTTAGATTCTAACCATTGATTTCTGTCAATCAATTGTGAATTACTAATTAATTAATAAGTTTGACCAAATAAATCATAGCTATTGATTGATGGAAGTTAATGGTTAGGATCTAAAATGACACAAAGTCGTATCCTTTAAAAGAACAAATATTTTTTCCTAAATTTATTAATACAAAAATTGTATCTAATCATCCTAGAAATCCTTAACTAAGTATGGTATATTACATCATCTCTTAACACCGGCCAAAACCTCTTTTTTTTTATATATATATCTATCATAATTACCTTTTTAAGGTGAGTAGGTCCCTCAGGTATTCTCAAAAGCTTCAACTTTTTTAGCTGGCTATGAGACTTCAAGTCGGCCCATCAAGTATTCCGACAAGCTTCAACTTTTTTAGCCGGATACTTAGACTATATTGCCAATTGAACTACATCCCATGGCTAAAACTCTGTTTTAACATGTGGCAAAATATTTTTAATGATAGGTACATTTCTATCATGATTGTCAAAACTTTACACAAATTAAATAATGATTTGAGTGTTTATGGTAGACGGTACTTAACTATAATTGAATTTGCTATAGAGGAATTTTTTCACTCAAAACAATTGTTCAAGAACTTAAAGTTTTTGTTTTTGAGGAGGGATATTTTTACTACCAAAATTTTCTACTACTAACTTACTACCTATCTAATTACCATTGAATCAAAGAGAGACAATGTTAAAAAGTTTTTGAAAAAAGAAAAAATGTTGATCCAATGGTGATTAGATAGGTAGTAAGTTGGTGGTAGAAAATTTTGGTAGTAAGAATATCCATCCTCTTTGTTTTTTGTTGGATACAAGAGGAACGTTTGAGAACACTAGATAAAAAGTTTCTTTCAGTTTGAATTGTTATTTTGATTTTAGGGGTTTTGGTTTGAGAAGAAGGATATTCTTCCTACCAAATTTTTCCACTACCAATCTACTACTTATCTAATCACCATTGGATCAGCATTTTCTCTCTCTTCATAATTTTTTTAACATTTTCTCTTCTTGATCCAAAGATGATTAGATTGGTAGTAAGTTGGTAGTGAACAATTTTGGTAGTCAAAATATCCTCCTCTACTCTCATAAGGTTTGTTTTCTAAAATCCAATTAAACCTTACCAGTAGAATCTTTCCGTTTTAGTCGCGGGTGTGTTTCTAATTCTTTATCATTTTGTTTTTCACGTGAATTGCATGAAAATAAGCTAAAGTTATACAAGGTTGAAGAGCTCAAACACGCGAGCCATAATTAACAAGCACATTATAGATAATACATAAGTCGTTCAATACTCATTTCTATTAAAAATATATATTTTATGGGTTCGTTTTTTTTGCAATTATGGCAAATAAGTTATTTGTAGTAAACCCAATACGACATCATTTTGGGGCAGGAATTATGATATTTTTGTAATTTTAATTTATTTAAGGTTATAATAGTCTTTATATTTATAATTTTTTAAGATTTCAATACCAAAATGACGTCGTTTTAAGAATAAATGCAGATAACTTATCTTCAGTAACTGCATAAATATTTTTTTCCATATTTTATTGGACATAATGCTCGTTTGAATTGCATGAAAAATAGATCTCAAAACATCCTTCTACAGAAGAACTCGCATTGTGAAGTAAGTTAACCTACTTGGGTGGAGAAGACTCAACCTAAGTTAACTTAAAAAAAGAGAGCTTTAAAATGATAAAATAGATTAAAATTATATTTTTGCTTCTAACGTTTGATCAAATGTCAATTTAATCCCAAATTAGACAAATGAAGTTCACATATAATTTTAATTAGCTACGTGGATTTCATGTTAGCAGTTAGCACTCGCCATTTTTAATTTAAGCGAGGTCAAACTTAAGGAAGACATTGAAACAAAAAATAACGTTTAGGACAAAAATAAAACCAAAAAAAAAAAAAGTTAGAGACCAAAGCTAAGTCTTTTTTTTTTTTAGATACAAAAGAAATTGTTTTAGCCATGCAAGAATCTATCCCTTACTTTTTTTCATTAATTATTACAATTTACAATTTACTGTACAACAAAGTATGTTCTAACATGCCTAACAAAAAAAAGAGTATGTTCTAATGATATGTGGATATAAAGGCATATGATTATATGTTTAATTCTTAACTACGTCAATTAGGCTATGAATAACATCTTTGTGAATCTCCTAGTTAGTTTTGACATTATATTCCTTTTAACTGAATTGAGGAAATAAATTAGTCGTAGCTGGCACAAACTCGATTGGAGACCATCTAACCATAGTACTAAAACTGTATCTCTTACTTTAAATATCCCATACTAAATAAACGACGCGGGTCGGACTGGACATAATCGGGGCGAAGCCCCGAAAACCAGCGTATCAATCAAAACAATAAAATAAAATATATCCCTCTCTAAAATTATGTTACTTTACTTATGTTGAAGAAGTAGTGTTTGTACGCAGTTGTTTTATTTGTCTTTTTATTATTTTATTCAATATGCTAACTCCCAACAAAAATTCATGCATTTATTTGTAGAATATAATGCACATTTTACTTTTGGCAAAAAAAGAAAGTACATATACCAGACATGCTTAGTGTCCATAAATGAATGTTAGTGAAAATGAAATTAAGTGAAAAGTAAATTACTTGTCAATATCTTTCTCAAATTTAAAGTTGACTCTATGTTTTTTTTTTAAAATAATTTATAAAAAGTAATCTGCGTTGCCTTTTGGAACCAAGTTCGGCCATTTTCATATCATTCACACAAAATAAAAAATAAATTACACCGTTTACTCGAGTTTCGGTCATCGCGCGAAAATTAATTAGGCATACCTAACTTGTTGTAATTAAGCCCACTTTTATCTAATGTGACTTGATTATCACGATTTCTAAAATTTGGGAGACGAGTAGCAACTTGACTAAAATTGATGAGTCACATAGCATGATAGCACTCACCAGTCACCACAAATACACAGATAATGAAATGATAAAAGAAATTGGATACTGATGTTTCGTTTACCCTACCAAGATTCAAGACTTGAAATAAAGCATGGGATGCGAGCATGACGTGTCGCTCTCTCCTGCTTAATAATACAATCAATTGCTTCTCATTCAATTAAATTCGTAAAACCTTCGTGACCCTACTAGTTCTGTGTACATATTCTTCTTTAGGTACACTCAGATCTTGTTGACACAGGGCCAGATCATGAAAATTCCTGTTTTCAGAATATCTTTTTAGTTGTTGCAGTAACTTACTCATTTCAAAGGAAAAAGTGTCAATTATCCATGCACAAGTGTCAATTATCATTCTAAAGGATATGTAAAATTATGTCATTATAAATGAGAGGAAGAGATAAGAGATAAGAGGATAAAAAAATAAAATAAAGATTTAGGTCCCATAATCTTTGTGAAATAACACAAATTGTATCGTTTGAAAGGACAAACAATTTTACATGTAAGATAAGGTTTTCTATAATGTTGCAGCAACGTAACCTAGGTAGTGGTCATGAAGGTGAAAATCAAAGTCGTTGAAAAGAGAAACAAGACAAGCAAAGAACATGGTAATTTGGTGGAACTTGAATTTGCATAAGCGCCACTTCCCCTGCCTCCGGTCGTTGATGAAACAGTATTTGATCCAATCCCTATACCCAAAAAAAAAAAAAAAAAAACCCTCAAATTGCAGACTTATTTCAAGGGTCGTAAAAGACAATAAAATAAATTTGGCATAAATTCTTAACGCGTGTCACATTAGCCATGTATGATATTTGGTAGAGATATATAGAATCATTAATGTAATATCACCCATTACATTATTTTTGGCTTGAATTGAAATTTTACATGATATTAGAGTTTCGGTATCACAGGTTTGATCTGCTCTCTATTTAATTAATAAATAGCCAAGTCTTACGAAATTTCTTAGCACAAATAGATCGGTATGTACGTTAGTGGATTCTCATATGTGAGACGGTATATTAGAGATATATAAAATCGTAGATCCTCATTAGTATTATTGTTGGGTACCTGAAGGGTAATTAGGAATGTTGGAGACAGGAACACTTGTTGGAGAAGAAGCATAACCTGAAATCACAATAAAGAATTAAGGTTTTCACATCTATCAGTAACATATTTCATTGTGAAATATTTTCCAGGAATAAATATAACTCATACGGCTGCAGGTGCTAATAGGAGGTGTCTGGATTCGGCAAGCGTTGGGAAGTGACAAAGCCTGAGTCTGATTGATGTTGAGACTAGCAGCAACAGATGACTCACCACCGTTAACAACCTCGCATAGGCACTGTCGCTGTGACTTCACCACAAAGGAAAGTTGCAAGCAGCAACCAGAGGATGGGGTGGAGGTCTTTCCTGTTAAATAGTCAAGGCAAGGATAGAGACTTATGAACTCATTGGTGCAACTTGATTGAGATTGAGCCACTGTGGCACCCCAAAGAGCCACCACAAGGGACATGATCAGCAGCATCTCATTCCTTCTTGGTGCCATCATATGCTATCAGATATTCTGCCAGGAATGTTGGTAAATCAAATGCCAATGTTTCTTTGGTTTATTAGAGTTGGGAAAGTCACAAGAGAATGGCTTATAGTGACAGAAAGAAAAAAGTGTCAATTAAAGAGTGGCACTGTGGCAGGGTGACTAGCTTATGCATGTGAACAACTTTTTTTGCTTTATATATAACAGATTCTTTGTTTAGAATCTAGCTGGGACTTTACAAATTTATTTTAATAAAGTTGTCTCATGTGTCCTTCTATGGTTCTTATCTTTTGCTCTTTCGTTATGTTCTTTAAGTATGAGTAATATTGCGGGAATAGAAAGCACCTGAATGACTATTAATGCATCATCTTTTCATGATGCCTTTTACTTTGAGTTGATTTTTGTAATCAAACTAGTGTGCATATGCAACTTTCATGCTTTTTCCTTTTTCTTTGATAAATTGTGTTTCATGCTTTTAGTACAACAATTATGATGCTTATTGGAGTGCGCTAATTAAAGGGAATTAAAACATTAAAGCACGGAATAATAACAATAACAAATGCTTAAACGAGAAGGCAGGTTACAGGCATGCCCAATCCAACATGGGATATTTTTTTTTTTTTTTAACTTTTCGATTTTCCTGTTCCCAAAATTTATACAAATCACGCCAATGAATAGAAGGAAAAGATTTATCAGTCTATCACTCTCGCATTAGAATCTGACAGTGTAAACTTCAAATTTGGAGGACAACGCATGATAAAAAACCACGACTAGCAAATGTGATAATTGTAAAAGAGGTTGTTTACTGGATTCGGAACCATGACCTTTCAGTTATGAAGGAACATTTTTATCACTATTCCGGTTTGCCTCCTTTAGTACAACGCATGATACTAGTGTTATTGAAGATGATATTAAATCACTATAGCCTTGAACCATGTATTAAACAGAAGGGGTAGATGATCAGAGTTATCACTGTGCAATAATAAAAATAAGAACAGAATTACTTATAGTCCGAATACAGAATTAGATAGAAGAATGTATGCAGGAGAGGATTAAATCCGAGCCCACAAAACGTGTCTCCTTAAGACAATTTCCCCCCTCACTGATGCCTAAGGTTGATGGACACTTGTCTCCCAGGATAGAACGGATTCCGTCTGAAGAATGGTGGCACTATTAATCAACAGCCCAAACGAACACAACAGTATGCCAGAGGAATTCACACCGAAGGATGAACAACAGTAAGCAATACCGGAAGAACAAAAATTCCGGCAGAGTTTAAAGTGCAGAAAAAACCGGATAGAATTTCTGAATGTGTCGCTGGTGGCGAATCGCCGTGTGTGACAGCGGTGAACGGGTGCGACCGGTGACCGTTCCGACGAACAGGTACAACCGGTGACTGGTTCGGCGAGAAGACACTACCTTTCACCGGTTCGCGAAAAGGAAGAACCGGTCCGATTCAAAAACATGGCGGTGGGTTCGAATTTTGGAGGGAAGCAACGTTTGGACAACAAATATTAAAAATTATTTAATAAAAAATTATTTTTAATACACCGAGCCAAGTGAACCAAAGTCCACCTATCTCCTCCCCCTACATAAAATATGTAGTACCCAAGGGCCAATTAAAGAGATGGAGGTGGGAGCTTATATACTCTCCCACTTTCTACCAATTGTCCAATGTGGGACTTGTTAAACAACCTACACAACTCTTCATCTTCCCTTTTCTCTTTTTCTTTATTAACCCACTTTTTATTCATAACCAATGGATCATTGTACATTAATCTTCTCATTAATTCCAACAACTAGAAAAATAATAATGATGCATGGAGGAGATTGAATTTTACGGAAATATATATGGAACTACTGCTATACCATTCACTCAATACATTTATCCAATAAAAAATGAGAAATGACTCTCATGCTTGTACGAAAAGGAGAGAAAAATATTTTTTTATCCAAATATCCCTTGTTGAATGGCAGATGTATAGAAGATGATCTGAAATTTTACCAGATTATTATTTAAAAGAGACATACAGACAGGTTCCAATGGATGACCAACTTTTTACTCATTTTGAGTTCTTTGGGAAAAATCAAGTTTGGACTTTCAATAGTTTTTTGTTATTTTAGGAGATGTAAATTTCTTGTAGGGAAAACTGTCTGATACTGTAGCAGTAATGTCCAAGTGATTCAATGGTAATTTAGGTTGGGAAGTTGTGACTTAGGGTGGTAATCAAAAGATAGAGGTCCTTTAACTCTTCAACTACCAAGATTGCACGTCTAGTTGTTTCATTCCTATTGTTGCTTAGTGGCCGCCATTTTTTAAAGGGTCTTATGATCTTATCACTTATTACTGATATAACAAAAACTCTCAAGCATTTACATCCATCATTAAGAAATGAAATTATACAAAATTACACAAAAATTTGATTAGATGATAACTTCAACATGTTTTTTTCTTTCAGCCTGAGGTGATAATACGTATGTTACTCTTGGTTAAATATTGAGGTTTCTACTCTCGAGTTTTCTTCATTTTGATGTAGACAAATTGTCTATGAAATTGGTGAAAATAGAGTTGGTTCCTATAGTCAATTTTACGTGTAACCAACACTCAAATTTCAACAAAAGTTAAGGGGGGGTTTTGCCTCAATTTTGTCCAGTATGACCTACATGACGTTCTAGAGTAGACTTTTTACCATGTATACCTTTTCTTTGCAGCCCTTTGATTCCTTCAACTTCTTCTTGCGGAGAAAGGAACAACTTGAATTATTGAGCAAGCTTCCCTTGCTGGATGAACTAGGTCCTTACAATAGAAAGATTTATCCTCTCAAACTATTAACATATCACTCATCATTGTGGTTTGTGAAAACTTTCGGTGTTACCATCTCATCATGATCTCCACCTAGAGATAGCAAAATGGACTTAACCCGCCCCGCCCGTCAAACGGAGCGACGCGGACTGAGTTTTTCAAACCCGCCGCCTGTCAAGCCTGCCTGTCTGCCCGAGCTGGATTTAAATTTTTTTTTTTTAATGTAAAATCTCACGGGCTTGGCTGCCAGCCCGGCCCCCGCCCAAACAAGACGGGGCGGGCTGAGTTTTTTTGCCCACTTTCAAAGGTGTGGCGGGGCGGGCTAGCCCATTTTTTGGCGGGCTGGGGCGGGACGAGTAGCCCCCTTTGCCATCCTTACCTAGTTATGCATTATTTTTTAAAAGCTTCGTTCTAATAAACGTTATCAACTTTCACAAATATTAAAAGCTTCATTTTTCACCAAAAAAAAAGAAAAAAAACTTCATTCTAGTAAACCATACCAAACTATAAGTCTGTAACAATAACTGGGGTAATAATTAACAGGAAGATTCTTCCATTGGAAATATTAGTTAAGGTAGTTGAACTCCTTTATCATATTCTAATCTACCAGTTCTCTTCTCCATAATATTGTTCAACTATTACAGTATATAAATCATTCCTTATCATTAAACAAACATAGATCCTGCTTTTACAAATCAATCTTCTTCCATCCTTTTGCTCCTCATGGAACAGCTCAGTGCTTTTCAAATGACAATGATACTAGCAGCCCTTATAGTGGCTTCAGTAAATTTGGTTAATGGGCAAATTAGTACACCATGCACAAGCTCTATGATCAGCAGTTTCACTCCATGCGCCAATTACATTACAGGAAGCACTAACAATGGTTTAATACCATCATCTACATGTTGTGATTCATTAAGGTCTTTGACAAGCACTAGTATGGATTGTGCTTGCCTTGTAATATCAGCCAATGCTCCATTTTTCAACCTACCCATTAACCAAGCTCTTGCCGCCTCCCTTTCACAAGCATGCAACATTAATAATGGAGTCCCTTTGCAGTGCAAAGGTGCAAATTCAATTCATGTTCCATTGCATCTAAATACTTATACATTTTGACAAACTTTAGTTTTCCTATTTTCTTTTCCTAATAAACAAATTAGATTTCTAATGATAATTTCTTTTTGTGCATTACAGCTTCTGCTTCTCCTTTACCAGCTCCGGGTATTGATTACTTAACTGCTTTTGTATTTTCAATTTTATTATTCAGTCCAAGAGTTTTTTTTTTTTTTTTTTTCCCTCTTACTGTTTATATTCTTGATGATGGTTAAAATCCCATAACATTATTTTTTGGTGATCAATTTTTTTTTTATTTGAAAGCTTTTCCTTCTTCAAAATAATAAATATAAAAATAAAAATGCTGAAGCTGGTTATTTTATTGGCAGGCCCAGCAGATCTTGGATCAAACGGCCCAAGTCTTCCTCCATTTGCTGCATCTCCCTTAAGCCTACAACAAGGTAGTATAATTAATGTACCTATAAGTTTTAAAATATTTGGGCTTAGTAGTTAATTCCAGACAGGGATACAATTGTCGAAAAAGAAATAAAATAAGGAAAAAGAGTGTATTATTATTTTATTTTTTTGATAACAAGAGTGTATTATTTTAAAGGATATAAAGTTATATCATTTTAGGTGAGAAAAAGAGATGGTTAACTACTGTTTATACTCTTTGATGATGGTTAATATCCCATAACATTATTTTTTGGTGATCAATTTTTTTTTTTATTTGTAAGCTTTTCCTTTTTCAAAAAATAAAATAAAAAAATGCTGAAGCTTGTTATTTTATTGGCAGGCCCAGCAGATCTTGGATCAAACGGCCCAAGTCTTCCTCCATTTGCTGACTCTCCCGTAAGCCTACAACAAGGTAATATAATTAAGGGTTTTATGATTCTCATTTAAAATGAGAATCTGGATTTTCCTACACACCCTTCGATTTTCGTGCCAATATGTGTCCTACACATAATTTTTTCTAACATACGGATCCCACATGTTTTTTATCTCTACAACATCAGAAATATAAAATCCTATAATTAATGTACCTAAAAGTTTTAAAATATTTGGGCTTAGTAGTTAATTCCAGAGACAGGGATACAATTGCCGGAAAAAAAAAAAAAAGGAAAAGAGTGTATCATTTTAAAGATATAAAGTTATGTCATTTTGGGTGAGAGAAAGAGACAGATAAAGGAGATGAGAGACTGGACAAAAAAAATATAAAGGTGTGGGTCTCACTTATTTGTGAGAGTGAAATGACATAATTTGTGTCATTTAAAAGGACAAATATTCCCCATAAATATGAAAATAGTATTTGCACATAAAAAATTGTTGTAATTATAACAAAACTTTATTTATTTTTTATTTTTTTTGGTACAAAACTTTATTTATTTTTTAGACTGTTAGCATTTACATAAGAACTTATTCATTGACCACCCCTTGTTCGTTAAGAAATTAATTTTTCTTTTCTTTTTTTGGTATGAAAGTGGTGCAAGGAAATAATAACTTTTAAAAACTTGAAAAATTAATGAACTTTTTTTTCCTTTCTCTCACTGCAAGAGATATAAATCCTAAAATATGTACTAATTGTTACTGGGTATTGATGTAAACTTGGGCAGTTTCAAAAACCAAGGTTGTGGGTGAAGCATACAAATTTCAGAATATGCAATTGGCACGGGCACTGGTACCAGCATCACCACTAGTGGAAGCAGAAGCACCCACTAAAACTCCAAGAATCCGACCAGTTTTGACTCCAAGTTTTTCGGCATCTCATCCATCTTATGTTTCCTTGTCACCTTTTGCATCCATAGTCATAGGAATCATGGTTTTTGGCATCTATTAAATTGTTAATGTACAACTGCATACACGAAACTTTACCTACACCGGTTGCTTTGTCTTTGTGTAAGTTTCTGCCTCCTGAGATACACATACATATATATATATATATATATATATATATATATATATATATATATATATATATATATATATATATATATATTGTTTTCTTTTTTCTTTCTATAGTGGTTTTATGGACCTGTCGCTATTCATAAATGTTTGATCATGACTGAATTTAATGCATAAGCATTTAGTATGGGGCTACTTTGCATTTCTCAGCTTGAAGAAAAGCTAAACGTGATGTGTCTTGAGAATAAGTGTTAATAGGTCAATTTTGACGCAAGTTAAAGGAATTTGTATAGGGAGGATAATCTCAGCGGCCCAAGCGAAAATAGCCGAATAGTAGTTTTAATTTAAGAGTAAAAACCCAAATTGGTCCCTGACAAAAAATACGGTGGCCAAATTAGTCCCTAAGAAAAATAAATTCAAAAAAAAGTCTCCAACAATGTCAAATAGGTCCCACGTTAGTCCTTCTGTCAAATGAAAATTGACGGAGTGAGTGACGGTGCTGATGTGTCACGTTAAGTGACATGCAGTTGCCCACGTGGAGTGCTTGGACGACTTCGTTTGGGTAAGCTCAGCCACGTTGGACACAAAGTTCTCTTTCATCCAAGAAACGTCATCGTTTAGGGTTTAGGGTTCAACTAAAACCAGAAAGCATGACATCGAATCGAAGGTTGAACGCATGAATTTGGGGAAAATTGATTGACGGTTTAGGTAAAATGATTGACGGTTTAGGGAAGGTAGGTGTATATTGTTCGATTTAGGGTTGAACTTTGTGTTTATGCCATGATTATGTCGTATGGAAGGGGAGCTTAGGTAGTTCGTTTGGGTCCAGTAGTGGAAGAAGAAGAGCTGCTCCATTGTGTAAATGTGGGCTTAACTGATCCATTATCATTGTCTTTGTAATATGTTTATATCTTTGTAGTAGTGTGGAGTGAAATGCTCATTTTTAATCTGTAATATGTATGCTTCTATGTAATGGAAAGACCACTGTTGTGATGTAATGAGATGTTGATTGTTCTTAAAATGATTAATGTCCTTGAACTTGATTGTTCATAAAACACAATTTGCTAAGTATTAAGTTATCTTGAAATGCCAATTAAAATGTCAAAAGACTGTATGAGTTTCTGTGAATTGAGGGAATGCCAGTAACAACAAGGATTGAGAGAATTAAACAGAAGGGGGGAATGAGCTTCTGTGGTAACAACTTTTGGTGCCCCTTTGGTCTTACTGTCATGTGTCTTATTGTCATGTGTTGGAGGGACTAATTTGGGCCTCGATGAATTTGTTAGGGACCTAATTGACCAACTGTTAAAAACGACAGGGACTAAAATGGTCCTCGACCCAAATTGTGGGGACCTTATAAGGAATAAAAGGGAACCCAGAATTCAGGTATGTTTACACATGACCCCAAAATGACACAGCATACAAATATTGTAACAAGACAAGCAATGAAACAAAAAATAGTATTGTTTCACATCAATGACAACAATTTTAAACTAGTAATGACATAAGAGATTTAGTAATCCATAAAGCATATTCCATTGATATCATGACTATGTACTTACAATTGGCACTGACATAATAAACCATTAAGTATGAACACTATGTCTTCCCAAAAAACAAAGTGTTCATACTTAATATGGCCATAACCAGAGGCATACAAAAAAAATCCATTGTTGAATAATTTAAACAGGACCAAAACCAAAGTAAACCAAAAAATTGACCTAATTACAATTCCAAGCTAATGGCCTAATAACAAAAAAATGCCTACTAAGACATTCGAACTGGCCTAATGTCAGTGATTACAATTCATGTTCAGTTATGTGTGGCTGGCCTAGGTGGCCTGAATCCTGGTGTAGTCATGAAGCTTATGAATCTGGCTCTGGTGCCACTGCTAGCTGCAGTTGCTGTCTCACTAGTCACTGCCTCAGCAGGATTGCATGGTGGTGGGCTGCTGCCTCTTGGTTCAGCCGCATTTGGTGCATGCTGGCTGCTTGTCTCTGGTGGAGGGCCCTGACTCATGCTGATGAGGATCTCTTCAACTGACCTTGACTGGCCAATTTCAACATTAACCTGTTTAGTTTTTTTCTTTGATCCACCTGCAGGTCCCTTACATGTCTTGGCGTAATGACCAGTCTGACCACACTTGGAGCATTGAACTGTGTAAGTCTTCTTAAGCTTCTTGTTGGTCTTCATAAGCTCTTCATTTGGATCCTTCTTGCGATGCTTTTTTGGACGTCCAATAGGCCTTTTCAAGCGTGGAGGAAGTGGTTTTGGGGCATCACAAGTTGGCCAATATTGTTGGGAATTGACTGGGTTGAGAGTGTGTTCATAAGTGGCATGCAAAGCATCCACTGTCAGCCATTGGTGAACATGATTTTCCACAGGTTCATTCTTGTGTGCAATGGCAGCAATGGCATGTTCACAAGGCAATCCAGTCAACTGCCACACATTACAACTGCAAGTTTGTTGAGTTAAATTCACCCCAACACGTTGACCCTTTACAGAAACTTCATACAGATCTTGGACCAAGTTTCCAGTCCATGTTGGTGTCCAAGAATTGCTTGCAACCTTCAACTGGTCCAGCCTCTTCTGTTGTGCATGTGCTATCTTACCCCTAAAGGTTTGTAGAATCCTTTTGTGTGCTGCAATCTTTTGCATTATGTAGCACCTCAATTCCTCACACAATGTCATTATAGGTTTGTCCCTATAATTGACAATCTTTGCATTCCACACCTCAGCCATATTATTCGTGATGTTGTCACATTTAGGCAAGTGACTGTAATAAGCTTTAACCCATGCTGAAGGGTGTATATTGTCAAGATACTTCCAAGCTGATTCGTTTAGAGTCTTTAGCCTTTGCATGACCTTCTCAAATTGGGGAACGGTGGTGCATCTAGCACATTCCCATACAATCTGTCTTGTCTCTTTATCCTTCCACTGCTTGATGAAGTTCTTCCATACATGTTGTACACAGAACCTGTGGTGTGAATCTGGCATAATTCCCTTCAAGGCTGGGACAAGTCCTTGTATGTGAAAGACAGAAAAACATTAAAATATAATCTCTAATCAGCATGATTAACATAAGCATTTTTAATGGGAAATGACAGTGCTGGTTTTATAAGTGACCATGTGAAAAAATTGGAGCAGGGACCAATATGACCCCAATAAAATTGTCATGGACTGAAATGGGTCTTTACTTTAAAAATCAAGGACTGATATGGTCCTCGATAACATTTGTGGGGGACCTGTCAAGGTTATCAAACAACATTACACAAGGCAAACATAACACACATACCATACCATTTCATAAACCAGAAACTGTATAACATTGGCAACAAAAGAGACGAAAATATCCTAAACAATCCAAAATGGAAATAAATTTAGCTTGCATTATTCAATAAGATCATTAACATCAGTAACTTGACAACAACACATAACACACAGTACTGCATGATGAAAGAAAACAGATGACACATATTGATAACACAACACACAAACCAACACCACAACACCCCTACATGGACAGAACACACAAACCAACACCAACACCACAACACCCCTACACACATACCAGAACACACAAACCAACTTGTCAATCCAAAATATTCATTAACATCACCACACAGAATATCTAAGGACAGATTCATCAAAGCAATAAAAAAGGAAGATTTTTTATAGATGTAGACATAAAGACATGGGGTTTTTAAATGGGTCAACCATGGCAGGGACCACACCACCCATTTGTTACTTTCTTTAAAAGCAAAACCCTAAATGGAAACATGGACCACAAAGTTCCACTTCGTGTAGACAAAAACAAGCATTAAACAAAGGGGAACAACATGGGGACCACAAGTATTAAACAAAGGATGACAAACAACAATATCAAAATGTTTCAACTTATAAATACTTATACCTTTTTCAACGGAATGCTCAGCCTCACAAAGTATCCAAATTTGGCCCTTCTTTGTACCACTAGTTCCTTTCGATTATGGAAAAAGTTGGCAATATTCTAAACGCAAGCACCAGGGTTTAATGGACGGTCTTCTTCGTTCCTTCTCAACGATAAAGTGTCGATGTTAGAAGAGGAGGAAAATGTAAAGTGTCTAACGATTAGGTGAGGGGCAATATTGGGTTTTAGAAAAAAGGATTGTCCAAGTGGCTGAGTTTGTACCAAACGACGTCGCCCAAGCACTCTACGTGGGCAACCGCATGTCACTTAACGTGACACATCAGTACCGTCACTCACTCCGTCAATATTCATTTTGACAGAAGGACTAACGTGGGACCTATTTAATATTGTTGGAGAGTTTTTTTCGAGTTTATTTTTCGTAAGGACTAATTTGGCCAATGTATTTTTTGTCAGTGACCAATTAATTCTAAATCAACAAATCCAAACATTTAATTATTCGTACTTACAAACTCGCGTATGTTGCGGGCATGTTCGTTCGCCTTGTCTCACACCAGCACTTAACGAAAGCCATCCAAGAGCTTGTTTCAGATATCAAGGTAACTGGGTTTCACTTTTTTTGTTGTTGTTGTTGTTGTTGCAATTGCATAACATTGGTATTTATGTTTCTGTATCTGTTTATGAAGTGAATGGGCACGAAGTTTTTCCTTTTTTAGGCTCACACAGAATAGTGACTGTTAATCTGCTTGATTAAATGCCTAAACAAAGAAAACAATGTTTTTTTTGTTTTAATTGTAATCTGTTTATTGTTTTAACTTGATGCTGGTGATTATGATTAGGGAGCAAAGCTAAGAGTGAGGCTGAGGATATCAAGTGCTCCTTCTTACAATCATCTCAATGCTGACGACAAAATTCTTATACGGGTGAGACACAAATTCTTAGTTTTTGCCCACTTGTTAGCGAGCCAGTGGGACATGCTAATTGGTTTCTGGGATTTTGATGAACTTATTTATACTTTCTGATGCTGAAAGTATACGTTGCGTAAGTTCTTATGTTAAGTTTCAAACTTTAAAGGGGGTTTCTGGTATTGATGATGAACTTATTGTCCCTTTTCACTCTGCTTAACACCCCCCCCCCCCCCCCACCCCACGGGACAATCGTATTAGGTCAAAATGTTTGGGACAAACTCCTATGTTCCTTTCTTTACAATATTTCTGATAAAGTTCCTAGTTAACAAGCCTGAGGGTTTTCTTATTGATGACAGTGACGATATCATTCTTTAGCATGTGCCTCTGCCTCTGTCTTCAAAAAAAAACTCTATTAGATATTTTTTTCAGTTCTTTGTAGTTTGTGAAGGATACTGAAGGAATGATGCCAAAGTTTTCATGTTTCTGTGTTACAAGTTAGTTGTAATTAAAATAAGGAAAGGTTCACTTTGGCCAATATAATTAGTTTGTCTTTTTGGAAAAGTTTTATCAACCTACAAATGAAATTATTCAGAATCTTTCAATTTTAAATTTAAGTTTATTTTTGGTTGTCTCAAGAATTCATGCCGATGCTTGGTGTTTAATTGGGACATAAAACCTCCTCGTGTTTGTTTTTACCAGACCCCTCTTGTGAACCTTCTACTTTTAATAATGGTCATTCGACTTTGTTAGCATAATAACTAACTTATTTGTACTGTAAATGTAATAGTATAAAATTTGTTATGTATGTTGTTTACCAACAGACACTATTAACCTACAGGTTTTGATGGACTTCATTCTGAAATTCACCTTCGCAATTAGTCCAAGATGCTTGCAATAAGACAGCTCAAAAGAGGACCAGATCTCCCTTTTGTCTTGTGTTTCATGGTTGCTAATTGCAACTATGGCACAGCTCAAGTTTTCAATAACAGAAGTCACCAGTCTATTGTTAAGTCTGTTAGCCCTTATTTATCTAACTCAAGTTTACAAGCATTTCTTCTGGGACTAGAGGATAGATTCACCCTTCAAGGACTATGTTTCTCAACTATGGCTGAAAGCATCCTGGTCCAGGCTAAAGACCCAGCCAAAGTTAGTATGGAAATACAAAATGCTATCGATGGGAATCAATTAGATTATTCATGGAAGTTATTTGAGCAGCATTTACACATGGAGGGATTTCCCAGAAAATCTGTCGTCAACAAGCTTGTAACAAGTTATGTGGATAGTCTTGATGTGCAATGGTTAGGAAAAGCTTATGAATTGGTAGAACATGCTATTGATAAAGGTAAACAAGACTTGTTAGAAAAGGAGGTGCTTATCTTCCTTAGCTTTGGCCTTGCGAAAGCCAAGCTACCGGTTCCTGCATCAACCATTTTAAGAAAGATGATAGATATGGAGCATTTTCCCCCAGTCACTGCTTGGTCTGCAGTTTTGGCCCACATGTCACAAACAGCTGATGGAAGTTACCTTGCTGCTGAGTTGATTCTTGAAATAGGTTATTTGTTTCAAAACAATAGAGTGGATCCGCGTAAAAAGAGCAATGCACCTTTGATAGCCATGAAGCCAAATACGTCTGCTTTTAACATTGCTTTGGCAGGTTGTCTTTTATTTGAGACAACTAGGAAGGCAGAGCAACTTCTTGATATGATGCCTCGAATTGGTGTCAAAGCTGATGCAAACTTACTGATAATAATGGCACGTGTATATGAGAGAAATGGGCGAAGAGAAGAGCTTAAGAAACTGCAAAGGCACATAGAAGACGCTCCAAATCTAACTGATATACAGATCCGTCAGTTCTATAATTGTCTTCTCACGTGCCATTTGAAGTTTGGGGATCTAGATTCTGCTTCAAGCATGGTTTTGGAAATGCTTAGGAAAGCAAAGGAAGCAAGAAATTCTCTTGCAGCAGCCAAATTTATGATAGGTGCAGCTAAAATTGATCATAACTATTATCCTGGACCGGATTCTGTACATAGTTTGAACAACAGCAAAGATTCAGATAGTTTAGAAAATAACAAGCCAATAAGAAATGCTGTATTATCTTATGAGGAGTTCTCTAAAGATAGAAATTTCTTAAAACTTGAAGCAGAGTCTAATGCTGTTCTTGGTTCTTTATTAGCTAAGTTGCAGATGCAGGTTGACTTGATTACAACCAAACATGGTATACTGCAACCAACTGAAACAATTTATGTGAAATTAGTTAAAGCTTTTCTAGAGGCTGGCAAGACCAAGGATTTGGCAGTGTTTCTTCTCAAGGCAGAAAGAGAAGATTCCCCATTTTCCAATGACAATTCTGCATTGGTTCATGTTATTAATTCGTGCATTTCTCTTGGTTGGTTGGATCAAGCACATGATCTCCTTGATGAGATGCGTCTAGCTGGAGTTAGAACTGGTTCATCTGTATATGCCTCTCTTTTGAAAGCATATTGTCGAGCTAATAGGGCTGCAGATGTCACTTCAGTTTTGAGAGACGCTAGGAAGGCTGGTATACAGCTTGACTCAAGCTCTTATGAGGCAATGATCCAATCCAGGGTGCTCCAGCAAGATACACAGGGAGCACTCCAACTATTCACAGAGATGAAAGAGGCTAGGATTCCAAAACTCAGTCAACAAGACTATGGCATGATGGCTAAAAGTGGTCCAGAGACAGATGAAGCTGGGTTGATGGCAAAGCTGTTGCAGGAAATCAAGGAAGGACACAGTGTGGATCATGGAGTTCATGACTGGAATAACGTAATCCACTTTTTTTGTAAGAAGAGACTGATGCAAGATGCAGAAAAGGCTCTAAAGAAGATGAGAAGCTTAGGCCACTCACCAAATGCACAAACTTTCCATTCTATGGTCACTGGGTATGCTGCCATTGGAGGGAAATATCTGGAAGTAACAGAGCTATGGGGTGAGATGAAAGCTCTTGCTTCTTCAATCTCCATGAAGTTTGATCAGGAACTTCTCGATTCTGTGTTATATACATTTGTGAGGGGTGGATTCTTCATTCGAGCCAATGAAGTTGTGGTGATGATGGAAAAAGGAAATATGTTTGTTGACAAATACAAGTACCGAATGCTATTCTTAAAATATCATAAGACACTTTACAAAGGCAAGGCTCCGAAATTTCAAACAGAATCCCAACTAAACAAAAGGGAAGCAGCCCTGGCTTTTAAAAGGTGGATAGGCTTGACTTGAGAAAGTTTCAACCAAGTATAAGCTCTTTCAAATTTCAAGCCATCATCTTCTTTACTTTGGGCTTTTGAATTTCTATTTTCTCTCCTTTTCTCATTTAGATTTATAGAGTAAACACTAATGTACTACCAGTACCATTGTACCAACGTAAACAAAACATGACATTGTTTTATGTAAAATATTCGATTAGGTTCTAGATCTTCAGTACTATTATTTTTAGGTAACAAATAGAAGACTGTGTCCTATACACTACATAACGGGTGTGAATTAATGTTGGCGAAACACATGCACGCACGGGGTGAAACACGTTGTTGATGGACGATTAGTGATGTGTACGGGTCGAATTGAATCGGATTTTTTTAAAAATTGAACTGAATTGATTTAAATAGTTTGGTTTGGTTCAAATTGATTCAGTTCAAAAGTAATTCGGTTCAATTGGAAACAATTCGAAATCAGTTCGGGTCGATCTTATTCTGAAAAAAAATAATTATAAAAATCAATTTGATTCGATTATAAAATGATTCGGTTCTTAAATTGATTTTAAAAATCGGTTTGGTTCATAAATTAATTTTTAAAAATTGATTATTTTAAGGGTGATTCAATTCGATTCATGATTCAATTTTTTTTTGCATACCCTAAAAGCGATGACGTATTTTGTCAATGGGTGAAACAATTTCTACAGATAACGTTGTTTTTTATGAATTCTGAGACACAAGGGTAACAGCATAAACAAAGAAATCGTCGTACGTACGGGGCTCAGCAATTCGGAAATATTTTATGTGCTCGAGGACCATCCAATAATTTGGTGTTTTTTTTTACAACACTACTTTTTTCTTTTCTTTTTTACCCATGCTATTTATTTTTTTTTCCAATTTTGCCCCCCATTACACTAAGGGACCCCAAAAAAATGGTAGTCCCATCCATAATAAATTCTCTTCAGCAATTCACCATAAAAACAAAGAGATTATTTAGAGTGATCCGGGATCATCATTTTTTAGGTGGTCCCTTAATGTAAATAAGAGGATAAAATTAATGTTGTGAGTGCGAACATCAAAAAATTCAATGGTCCTCTGTCATATTAAATATTTCGAAAAAACAAGAAGTTCTGCATGCACGAGAATGCATCAAACAATGGGCCATAGAAAAGTAAATGAGTAGTGATCTTACGTCAACCATGATATCACTCATTATCATGCACTCAATCCAACCCAGTCAATACACAGAGAAATGTACTTTTTTTTTTTAATAATCGGGTGAAGGGTAAGGGAATAAGAAATGGGTTGTTGGTGTTTCTATAAAAAACCAAGCATGTCTCCTATTCTCGTGAGATAATACAGTGTACTGTTATGGTAAGGCCTCGTCTACCGTGAACTGGGGTTTAATTTGTCATGAATGACTACACAAATGTGTCATAAACCATGACCACCAAAAGCTGAAGGCCCTATTAATAGTCCAAAATAGTTCAATTGAAACTCAGAAGTCATTAGTTCTCATTCTGGCCAAGACACCTCGTTTATTGAACCAAAACAAGCACAGGTTTCGGAGATATTCTAACTACTTGTGTATGTAGACGTATCAGATCAGAGTATAAGATTTGATAATATAAGCTTATATTATAAGTTATGATATTTTCAGTTGTTTGGTGCGACAATCGTATAGTATAAACTTATACAGCAGAATTCCCTTATACATCAAAATGATGTATAACTTAGTCAAGCCTAGGAGTGGTGGATTAGGCATGATAAGGGATTAATGTATTAATATTGCTTACAAGTATAATTTCTAAAAATTAATATATCATTTCAATATTTATATATTAAAATAAATTTTTTAATATATTAATTTTAAAAATATTGAAGGATTCTATTTTATACAATATCATACCAAACGCTGGATAGTATTAAAATTTAATCAGGTCTTATATTATCAAACCTTATACTATCAGGCCTTATCTCATACTATGCGTCAAACATGTCCTAACGTTTATCAATATTAATTCTTCTCACCTCTTAAGTTCACAGTATTGAGAACTAAGGAAAATCAATCTTTCACCTCTCAAGATTTTATTTAAGTAAAATTAATCTTGCTCTTTGATATGTAGTTATATATATGGCTATCCTCCATATTTGGCATATGAAGGATATAATGTGAAAGTCTTCATATTTTATTTTTGTATAAAAATACAAATGCTTTTATTAAATAATAAATTTAAAATATATTTAATTAATTTAAGATTATTAAATTTAATTAAGAAAGAGAATGGTGGAGGTTAACTTTGATGAAGAAAGAGAATACTTAAATTTAGTTATAATGAAAAAAAATAATTCTATAATTATTAATTTCAAAGTATTGAATTATATATTGACATGTGTTAAATATTTAGTATATGAATGTATGTATCACATAAAAATAAGAGAAGAGATATTCTCACTACCAAAATCTTTTACTACCAACTTACTACTTATCTAATCACCATTAGATTAACATTTTCTCCCTTTTCAAAAACTTTTTAACATTCTCTCTTTGACTCAATGGTGATGTGATGGGTAGTAAGTTAGCAGTGAGAATTTTTGGTAGTTAGAATATCCTCACTCTAAAAAATAAAAGGATAAAAATACGCATATAAAAATTAAAAAAAAAATCTTCAAGCAAAAAAATTTAACATATTGTATACAAATAAAATTATATTATATTATTTATTATTAAAATTAATAAAATATTTATATTTCATAAAATCTCCTCTCTTTTTTTTTGATAAACTCATAAAATCTCCTTTAACTTTGTATGTTAACAAAATTTTCATTTTTATAAAATAATTAAATTTTTTAAATAAGAATAGTCAAATTATTTTTCATCATTAAAATTAGTACATTCTTTTTTATATAAAAAATTTTATCATTGAATTTTTTTATAAAATTTTATAATTTTAAATTGATAAAATGTTCTCAAGATTAAATTATTTTATAATTTTTTTTAGCCTTTTGTTTAAAACATAATCTGAATATTGCTATCTTCGTATAAAGGTTAGAAATGATTGTTACTGTTTATCAAAAAAAAAAAAAATATGATTGTTACTCAAAAACTTAGAAAAAGTCATTGATGGAATGGAGAAAAAAAAGTGAAGGAAAAAAAAAAGTACTAAATTTTATGTTGAGATTGTGTAAATTTGTTGGGAAACTTTTTCGATATATACATCTTTATTATATACTTAATTAACACTATCATATTCTATTTTGTACACAACATTGTTAGCTGTAACAACCTCTGAGTATTTCAGTATAAGGAATATCTATATTTCTTTTTTACTATAATAAATAAATAAGAGTATAATAAAAATAAATCTAGAAGATTAACTAGAAACACTAACATCCTTCATTTATTACATATGGATGTAAGTTAGTACAAATATTTTACATTATAAATATTATACATCGGTTCCACACATATATCTTACACTCCTACTACATCAGGTTACACTGTTTATTCATTACATACTTCTCAACCTAGTCTAGCCTATAAGTATAGGACTCCACACTGTCTGCATGGAATATAGCTGCTGCTCCTTGGTTTCCAACTGTTATGTAAAATTCCCAACGATCGTCATAAAAATAAACATTCACAGTCCATCCTTCTCCAGAAAAAGATAAGTTAGGCCTGATGATTTTATGGAAATGTTAGCACAAAATAAAACAATGTGAGATAATTCTCAGTAATATTGAGATCTTTAAACTATAACCATTTCCAGCCGTGATAACGGAAAATATTAATCTCTCAAGTAATTCTCATAAATTGGAATAATATCACAAATATTAATATGCAATCTCGTAATATTTAACTGTAACTAATTTAATTCCCAATTTTGTGGGTTTCCTGCATGTGAAAGGTTATAATATGGCGGAGCTCAAGCCATGATAAGGCGTCCCTTACCTTCAAACCTTTTGATCCCAAACTTTGTGGGTCACTTCACAGCAGTATTATTAAGATAAAATTTATACATTCTTGTAATATTCAATTGGTATCAAAATAAAAATTCAAGATCTGAAAGAATCACATTAACATAACAAGCATAACAAAAATTAAAAGAAAGATTTATAGATAAAAAAACATTACTAAAGAAGATAAGAAATTAAGAGAATATAACAACAACATATAACTTTCTAAATAGTATACTCATTGTAACATTACTAAAGAAGATAAGAAATTAAGAGAATATAACAACAACATATAACTTTCTAAATAGTATACTCATTGTAACAAAGTAACAGAATGTAAACTCATTGTATGAAAATGTAAACTTGAATGTGTTGTTGTTATCATCATATATATATATATATATATATATATATATATATATATATATATATATATATATATATATATATATATATATATATATATATATATATATATATATATATATACATACACAAGGGTGATGACTCACCCCTTCTTTTCTTTCTTTTTACGTTTCTTATTTATTTTTTTATTTTTTTTACATCATTGTTAATACCTCATGTGTATTACATCATTTTACTTAGGATGTGGCTTTGGAGGAGTGACCCACGTGGCCCCCTTCTTGCCATGTACATATATATAATTTTTTATTACATTAATTTATATATAAATTTATTTTAATATTTATTTAATTCTTATTAATAATTTAGAATATTTAGCAAACATTTATTTAGAATTTTAATGTAATTATAAATTTTAAGAAAATAATTTAATATATATATATATTATTAAAACTTATTCTTTTATTTAATTATTTTATTTACCATATGTTATTTAATTTTTTTTATAAGTAAATAGTATTCATCATAAGGCTTATCATATATTACATTCAATGTTGCCCATATATATATATATATTTTGGTAAAAGGAAAGGGCAAAAAGCCCCAAACAACACAGACTAGTTCAGATTAACTCTATGACCCATATAATTTTATGTAGTATCACATGTAACATAAATGAAATTTATTTCTTTACTTATTTATTAATAATATTAATTTATTTATTTATAGCAAATATAATAATGATAATAATAATAATGATAATAATTTATTTATCTATTTTTAATTTTTAATTTTTTAATTTTTAATTTTTATTACTTTGAATATATTTTTTTTATTCGGTTATTATATTTCCGTTCTCCTAAATAAAATTTTGCCCTTAAAATTTAGACATAACTTCTAAAAAAAATTCTAGGTAACTGTGTTGTAACTCTTCTTCTTTTTCGCATATGGCTTCGTGTGGTGAAAGTCCTTCCCAACGTATTTTAATTAACAGAATCACCCTATTTCTTAGTCGCTTTAGATTTTTGTCAAGGATTTGAGCTGGTCTGGTATTAATAGTCGGATTTTCTTTAACTTGTACTGAGTCTATATTAAGAACGCGAGAAGGATCTGGAACATACTTTCTAAGTTGAGAAACATGAAAAACACTGTGGAGATTGGAAAGATGAGGTGGAAGAGCAAGTTGGTAAGCAACTGGCCCTATTTTTCGGAGTATTTGAAACGAACAATATATCTAGGACTCAATTTTCTAACTTTGAGGGTTCTGCCTACACCTGTGGTAGGAGAAAGTTTAAGAAAGACATGATATATCTAGGACTCTATATCAGCATAATTTTTCTGTCTGCTTTGTGCCTTTTCAAGGTTTTTCTTTATCATCTGAATTTGTCTCGAGGTTTCTTGGACTAATTCCGGACCCAATAACTGTTTTTCCCCTTTTTCATACCAACATACTGGCGATCTACACTTTCTTCCATAGAGTGCTTCATAAGGAGCCATTCCAATACTAGAGTGGTAACTATTATTATAAGCAAACTCTACTAATGGCAGATATCTAATCCAACTATCTCCTTGTTCGAGGATGCAAGCTCTCAGCATATCTTCTAAAGTCTAAATGGTTTTCTCGGTTTGACCATCAATCTGAGGATGGTATGCTGTACTAAGTCTTAACTTAGTTCCAAAGGCTTGCTGTAAACATCTCCAAAATCTAGAAGTAAATATAGGGTCTCTATCTGACACAATACTTAGAGGTACCCCATGAAGTTTGACAATTTTTTTTATATATAATTGGGCTAACCTCTCAATAGAATATTGAGCCCTAATTGGTAGAAAATGAGCAGATTTGGTTAATCGATCAATGATTACCCAGATTCCATCATACCCCTCTTGGGTTCTTGGTAAACCCATCACAAAGTCAGTAGCTATACTTTCCCACTTCCATTCTGGTATATCTAATGGTTGAAGTAATCCTGAAGGCTTTTGATGTTCAATTTTCACTTTTTGACAAACTAGACATTTTGAAACGTACTCAGCAATATTCTTTTTCATTCCCGGCCACCAAAATAACTTTTTCAAATATTGATACATTTTGGTGGAACCAGGGTGAACTGTGAACTTACTGCTATATGCCTCATTCAAAACTTCTTCCATCATTTCTTCCCTCTTAGGTACAACAATCCTTCCTTGGAATTTCACCAAATCATCTCCCCCTTTGGTAAATCCTTCATGTTTCAAAGATTTTTCTAAACTAGAATCTTCCTGCTGAGCTTTCCTAATTTTATCTATCAACTCATTATCTATTTTTATTTCACTAATACCTAAACTTCGAGGCAATACAGTCACAGATAATCTTATGTCTCTAAATTTTTCTAACAACTCCATTTCTTTGACCATTAAATGTGACATGTGGAGAGATTTTCTGCTTAAAGCATCAGCTACCACATTAGCTTTTCTTGGATGGTATTTAAGTTCAAAATCATAGTCTTTCAAAAATTCCATCCACCTCTTTTGCCTCATATTCAATTCTTTTTGGTCAAATAAATATTTAAGACTCTTATGATCACTAAAAATCTCAAATTTGACTCCATACAAATAATGTCTCCAAATCTTAAGGGCAAAAACTACTGCAACCAATTCTAAATCATGAGTTGGATAATTTTCCTCATATTATCTCAATTGTCTTGATGCAGATACAACTTTTCTTTCTTGCATTAAGACACATCCTAAACCCTTTCTAGATGCATCACTGTAAACCTCAAATTTTCCTAAAGGATCAGGGATTATTAAAATTGGTGCAGATGTTAACTTATTCTTCAAATTTTGAAAACAATCTTCACATTCTTGTGTCCAAACAAAAGGGACTCCCTTTCTAGTCAACCTAGTTAAAGGTAATACTAATTGTGAAAATCCCTTAAAAAATCTTCTATAATATCCTGCCAATCCTAAGAAACTCCTTATCTCAGTAATAGTCTTAGGTCTCTCCCAGTGTATTATAGCTTCAATTTTACTAGGATCAACTGTCACTCCTTCTTTTGAAATAACATGCCCTAAGAACTTATCTTCTTCCATCCAGAACTCACATTTTGAAAGTTTAGCATACAATTGGTTATCTTTCAAAATTTGTAATACTATCCTTAAATGCTCCTTATGCTCCTCTTTATTCCTAGAATATATTAAAATATCATCTATAAACACCACTACAAATTGATCTAGGTAAGGTCTAAAAATTCTATTATATAATCCATAAATACTGCTGGAGCATTTGTCAATCCAAAAGGCATCACTAGATACTCATAATGTCCATACCTAGTTCTAAATGCTGTTTTTGGAATATCTTCAGTCTTAATCCTAATCTGGTGATATCCTGACCTTAAATCTATTTTAGAAAACACCGTGGCTCCTCTCAACTGGTCTAAAAGGTCATCTATCCTAGGCAAAGGGTATTTATTTTTAATGGTGACTTTATTTAATTGCCTATAGTCCACACACAATCTCATACTTCCATCCTTTTTCTTGACAAAGAGCACTGGTGCTCCCCAAGGTGACACACTTGGTCTGATGAACAGTTTTGATAGAAGTTCCTCTAATTGTTTCTTTAGTTCAACAAGTTCTATGGGTGACATCCTATAGGGTGTAATATAAATTGGCCCTACTCCATGTATTAGGTCAATGGAAAATTCAATTTCTCTGTTTGGGGGTAAACCTGGAATTTCATCCGAAAAAACCTCTAAGTATTCAGAGACAATAGGAATACTGGTTGCATCAGGTTTAGCCTTTGCTTCTGAAAGATTACAGAGAACATATCCTTGTGCTCCATCTAAAAGACTCTTCCTAAGTTGGGAAGTTGACAAGAATAAAGATTCACTAGGAAGTTCTGACTCTTTTGTGAAAATTATCTTTCTATTATGACAATCAATGACCACATAGTTTGCAGACAACCAATTCATACCAAGGACTACATCAATGTCAATCATAGGTAAACAAACTAAATCTATTCTAAACTCTTTCCCTTCGACTTGAAGAGGACAATTTTTACAGACTTGAAATGTGGTAATTTTCTCTCCAGTAGGAAGAAAATTTTCAAGATAAGAAGATAGAATGGATATTGGTAATTTTAACTTTTGAATAGAAGATAAGGATATGAAAGAATGAGTAGCCCCAGAATCAAACAGTACAGTTATAAGAGAATCTTGTATTAGACCAGTACCTTGAACCAAATTTGAAGTTTGAGCCGCTTCTTGACCACTAAGAGTGAAAACTCTTCCTCTTGTTGCAGTTTGAGTTGATGAATTCTGACCTTGATTCTGAGGATACTGCCTCAACATATGTCCAAGCTTTCCACACTTAAAGCATTCGCCTCTTCCTGCTAGGCATTCTCCAGCATCATTCTTTTTGCACTTTGGACATGCTTGAATCTGAGAATCCATCTGTCCTATATACTTCCTTCCTCTATTGTTAGCAAAGTTATTCCCTAAGTTTTGTGCTTGTGAAAACCTCCCTTTGTTGTTGTCATTGTTCTTTCTCCGACTTGAAACTCTGTCTTTCTCTCTTCCCTCTTCAGCTTCCTTCATGCTTGCTTCAATGTCTCTGCACCTATTTATTAATGATGAAAATTCCGGATTTGGTGTCCTATTATCATACTTTTTAACTCAGGTTTTAGTCCAGATTCAAATTTAGTCGTTAACCATTCTTCATTAGGTTGATTCTGTAAATAACTAGAATATCTGGATAATTCTTCAAATTTTGCCACATATTCTCCAACAGTCATGTTTCCTTGTTTCAGTTCAAGGAATTCTATTTCTTCTCTGTTTCTTACACTCTGGGGAAAGTATTTTTCTAAAAAGGCATCTTTAAAGATTGTCCAAGTAATCTCTGTTCCTTGGCTTTGGTAATATCTTTTGGTATTTGTCCACCAATGCTCTGCTTCTCCAATCAACAAGTATGTGGCAAAATTTACACGATGAGCATTAGGACAGTCCATTACTAAAAATATTTTCTCAAGTTCTTTCACTCATTCCATGGCTACCTCAGGGTTATAATCTCCACGAAAAGTAGAAGGTTTATGCTTACAGAATTCAGTGAGTCCTTTATAATCAGAATTAAGTCCTCCTTGAGTATTTGCAATTCTAGGTCCATTTTCACTTTCAGAATTATGGTTGTGATTTCTGGTTGCACGATCCTCCCTCAGTTCATGGATAATTTGCTGATTAGTTACAGTTTGTTCTCTAAGAGCTTCTGTCACTCGGGTAACCGCATCCGTTACTGGGTTAATTTCTGGTTCAGAAGTTGAAGAAGATATCTGCCATAGATCTACATATATTATTTTATGATAGTGAGTTGATCAGGCTCATTAAAATAACTCAAAATATGCATGATCTTATGACGAAATACCAAGAAACCATAATAGTTTGGGTCTTTTATTTACCTGAACCATTGCTCTGATACCATAAAATGTAACAACCTCTGAGTATTTCAGTATAAGGAATATCGTATAATTTGTTTTTTTTTTACTATAATAAATAAATAAGAGTATAATAAAAATAAATCTAGAAAGATTAACTAGAAACACTAACATCCTTCATTTATTACATATGGATGTAAGTTAGTACAAATATTTTACATTATAAATATTATACATCGGTTCCACACATATATCTTACACTCCTACTACATCAGGTTACACTGTTTATTCATTACATACTTCTCAATCTAGTCTAGCCTATAAGTATAGGACTCCACACTGTCTGCATGGAATATAGCTGCTGCTCCTTGGTTTCCAACTGTTATGTAAAATTCCCAACGATCGTCATAAAAATAAACATTCACAGTCCATCCTTCTCCAGAAAAAGATAAGTTAGGCATGATGATTTTCTCGAAAGGTTAGCACAAAATAAAACAATGTGAGATAATTCTCAGTAATATTGAGATCTTTAAACTATAACTATTTCCAGCCGTGATAATGGAAAATATTAATCTCTCAAGTAATTCTCATAAATTGGAATAATATCACAAATATTAATATGCAATCTCGTAATATTTAACTGTAACTAATTTAATTCTCAATTTTGTGGATTTCCTGCATGTGAAAGGTTATAATATGGCGGAGCTCAAACCATGATAAAGCGTCCCTTACCCTCAAACCTTTTGATCCCAAACTTTGTGGGTCACTTCACAGCAGTACTATTAAGATAAAATTTATACATTCTTTTAATATTCAATTGGTATCAAAATAAAAATTCAAGATCTGAAAGAATCACATTAACATAACAAGCATAACAAAAATTAAAAGAAAGATTAAGGTAAAATTATAGATAAAAAAACATTACTAAAGAAGAGAAAAAATTAAGAGAATATAACAACAACATATAACTTTCTAAATATGTATATAAAAATATGATTGAAGAGAAGATTTTACTCTCTCAATATTACCTTTTACTTATTTCTTGGTCTTTCTATTTTTTTTCACCGCCCTTCACCGTAACAAAGTAACAGAATGTAAATTGATTGTATGAAAATGACACTTGAATGTGTTGTTGTTATCATCATATATATATATATATATATATATATATATATATATATATATATATATATATATATATATATATATATATATATATATATATATATATATAAGGGTGATGACTCACCCTTTATTTTCTTTCTTTTTACGTTTCTTATTTTTTTTTATTTTTTACATCATTGCTAATACCTCATGTGTATTACATTATTTTACTTAGGATGTGGCTTTGGAGGGGTGACCCACGTGGCCCCTCCTTGCCATGTACATATATATAATTTTTCATTACATTAATTTATATATAAATTTATTTTAATATTCATTTAATTCTTATTAATAATTTAGAATATTTAATTAGAATTTTAATGTAATTATAAATTTTAAGAAAATAATTTAATATATATATATATATATATTATTAAAATTTATTCTTTTATTTAATTATTTTATTTACCATATGTTATTTAATTTTTTTTATAAGTAAATAGTATTCGTCATAAGGCTTATCATATATTACATTCAATGTTGCCCATATAATTTTATGTAGTAACACATGTAACATAAATGAAATTTATTTCTTTACTTATTTATTAATAATATTAATTTATTTATTTATAGCAAATATAATAATGATGATAATAATAATGATAATAATGTATTCATCTAATTTTAATTTTTATTTTATTTTTATTTTTTATTTTTATTACTTTGACTATTATTTTTATTTTTATTCGGTTATTATATTATCCAAACAAAGGACAAAGAAATTGAAAACAAAAAATAATTAAAATTTAATTATGAAGTGAATATTATCTTTAAAACGATTAACAGTTTGACGCATTCCAAATCTAATAAACTTTCTTCATCGCCCTTGTGCCAGATTTAAGCGTGCCTTAATAATGTCAGAATTCTCTCTGCAAAATGTGTCTGTCTCTGTGTGAAACTTCACCTATATTTACATTAATTTTTTAACAAAGTATTTTAATGACTAATTCTTTCAAAATCAATTATTCCA
Organism: Gastrolobium villosum; assembly: GCA_032173675.1. NCBI lineage: Eukaryota > Viridiplantae > Streptophyta > Magnoliopsida > Fabales > Fabaceae > Gastrolobium > Gastrolobium villosum. Next base: position 482,282 of record JAVKPL010013093.1, on the reverse strand, counting down.
AAATCATAATAAAATGAATCCTATATAAATGCTGGTTATTAAATGAGCATAGCACAAAAAAATTATCAATTTGAAACTCAAAAATCAAGATACATCAAAAGAGGCCACAAATTATTTTTGATGTAAAAAATTATTCATATAACATTATTCTTTTTGCTATTATGTGAATTGAACGTGTTCTTTTAAGAATAAACAATGACTGAAAATGAATTGATGTTGATCAAAGAATCATGCCCGAATCAGAATGAAACAAAAGTTAAAAAGGGGGTCAAATGATGGAATTGGGTACTATAAATAACGACTCACTGGTAAAAGCCAAAAAAGCAGGGTACGTTGTGTATTTCCTTTTTCCTTTTTCATTTTTGTTGCAACTTTCATCTTATTCATAAAAAGAAAACACAATACATTGCAAACACCAATGTTAATTTTATTCATTAGCTTCAATGATTCTCATTAAAATCAATAGCTACTACAAGAAAAATAATATGATGGTTACATTGAGTGCAAATATTTCATTAGATTATTTCAGTTGTGTCAAAGAATAAGTCAAAAATCTTAAGAGTCTCACACTCGAAGCTGACAAAGTTTAAAATTTCAAATCCTGCAAAAATCACAAAAACAATAAAATTAATTTTCTCATGGTGATGAAGTAAAACTACTAGTTAATTTTAATTACATTATCTTATTAATGCTAATTGAGATGCTATTTTTTGTTTTTCTCACATAGCCATTATTCTATCAATAAGATTGTGAGCTGCAAATATCCTTAAGTTAGTAGTTGTTGGTAAATCCATAAACTCAGCATCTGCATCAATGAGGTATGGAGAAGGTTTAGCAGTTTTAGAAAGAAAAATCACAGAGAAGCTGAGAAAAGGAAAGAGGGAAAAGGACAACCTTCTTTGGGATCATGAGGGTAACAGAATGTCTCAATCACCATTTGGACTAACATTCCTAACAGCAGTGCCTACCTAACAAGAGAGGGCCCAAGTCAAGGATAAGGACAAGGCTTGGATGACATCTCAATTACATGGTGAAATCCATTACTATCAAAAAGTCTAGAAAATACTTATTTCATGAACTTATGCAGACTCAAATGAATAGCCAAGAACTGAGAATATAATTACTTATTTCATGAAATGGATGTTATGGTCTGCAATGTCTGACTCGTTTGGTGAAGGTAAGTAATAAAAAGTATAGCTAGACCATAAAGTATATGCTTTAGTTATCAATTACCTGATTTTGAAGACATAAGCCAGTTAGAAGTCCTGAGTATATTGGATCTTGTCCTTCACTGAATTTAAATCATAGGAAAAACAATTAATAGCAAAACCGAGTCTGGTTTTTCATAAACCATGTTCTAAAGGATGTCTAAGCAAGATAGAAAATATTGATAGAATTTTCCTGTTGAATTGAGGTGAATTACCTTGGGTGGTACACTTTGCTGCTTCAGTTCCCTCAATTAGTCAAGTTGATCTCATGGAATAAAGAATGGTAGGCATTCATCAATACAAGTTCAAATCAGTGTAGCCATAACCATGTGAATGTGGCAACAACTCTTCTACTTCAATCCTGGAACTGGGGCAATGGGAGCTTTTTTTCATTTGGTTACGGCTAATAGACTCAACTTCTGCCAAGAATATCCCATAAACTGGCCGGTGATCAGAGAATCTTGACTCCCCACGAACATAAGATAATTGGTGGAGGCCTCTTCCATACCACAAGATACGATCACACCTTCATGAATAAAGATTTTAATTAAATTTACATAACTAATAATATAGTTTCAAAATAAAGACAACATTTCTTTTCAATTAAAATTTGCCACTTCATTGATTCATACAGGAAAGAAGACTACCATGCTGGGGTTCTTCTCTTTTGTTTGGAGTGTCTTTCATCACCTGCATATCTGTCTGAATTGTTTGAATACTTATATGTGGGAGGGAAATATATTTTCCCTTCATTCCATCCTTCAAAGACTCGACCTTGCCTCTTCTCTATACACAGCTGAAAGAAAAAGCTATCAAATGGTTAGGTAAATCACAGAAACAATATGAGGGAGGAGCAAAGCTCTATCATAATTGCTTGTAATGGGACAAAGCAACATGCCTGGTCATTCTCTAATAAAGCCTTCCAATTATGCATCTCAACAAGAGCTTTTGTTGAACGGTAAGAAAGGGCTATTCGATAGTTTAAATCCCCCAGCCAAATAATTCGACTACACCAATTAAACAAAAAGTTTAGTTCTTAACTAGGATACAAGTTAGGACTTAGTTGTGAATTTTATTTAGATTCACAATCTGCAAGTATCAGATGCATGGTATAGATTAGGAGTAGAGATGAGGGGGTTACTCATGTTCCAGAATCGTCTGAGGAGAATTCTCATCACACATGTCATGGACCTTGGGAAACCTTGTCTTTCTGAGAATCTCCATCACATCTGAATTTCTCCTTAGCTCATCACCGTCCTTTTGTCCAGAAGTCAAATGACTACAGATGAAGCAAAAGCTTGTTTGGTGCAATGACATGCTAATCGATATTGAACCCTGGAAAATCCAATAGAATGAGATTGTTCCTCCCCTAATTCATTATAAACTCTACTACTAAAGTAAATTACCAAATGTACCTTGTTTCCAAGATATCCCATCAACCCTCTGCCAACACAAGACACTTTCATGTTGTGAACATCATCTCTGATATCACTTTTCACCCAAACTGTTAAGAATATCCCAACCATTTGCTTACTAGCAACCAAACAGTATCTTGAGTGTCCTGCCTGTCTATCACTGTCCTCCATAGAGAAACAACCAGTATATGGCTGTGGTGAATATTGTGTTGTAATTGGGGAGTCACCAGTTCCATTTTCATCGTCTAAGGAGAATCGATAATTGGGGTCATAGTCACTTGTCCTGTGACCAAATATCATTCTGTCACAGACACTGAGACCGCGATCAAAGCGAGCTTGGGGCAGTGACATGTCATCATCCATTCTCATACTACAACTCAAGGATTGCAAGGACCTACGATGGAAGAAAGAGGTAGCCTTCTGCCTCATTGATGCTTCAAAATCAGCATCTAGCTCTACAATAGGATCAGGGATTGGTGAAGGAGTATGGCTACCACCACTTGTTCCAGGAAGCCTGTTCAAGGTCTCCCTAATAAGGGCTAGCCATTTTCTCGCAGGACCATTATCTTCTGTTCCAAGAACGTTACCAGCATTAAGAGGTACAATTTCTTGAAACCTGAGTCCAAGGAAATGCAAAACAATCATCCGCGTGAACTTTTGCATATTTAAAGGAGATAACACTATCATATAATCAGTAATTTACCCAAGAACATAGATATCAGCAGGTGGAGAGGTGTGAAGCCAATCTTCAAGACTCAAATAACTTGGAGGTGACTTCCCTGCTACATTCCAAGTGGCAACAAAGATTCTGCATCCAGAATGAAGAAAGAACTCGATAGAAATTTTTTTTTTCTTAAATTTCATTATAATGGTAACATAGCAACATGAAGCATACCTATAATTATACACGTCTGTAACCTGAGCTTCATCAAGGTCATTCTTAACTCTTCGCATTCTGTCTAAGTACCTTCTGCTTGATCTCTCTATGTATTAAAATGGAGATTAAACTTCTGAGATTAGTAGGCAACAAAAGAATAGGATAGAAAGAAAAAAAAGACAATAAAAAACAAAAGATTTCTGAAATTGCTGAGCACAAATTGTATCATTATCAAGTTGTAGGGTTTGGGAACGGTGTGGTCCTAAAAATATAAAGGTGGTGATACTGAACCTGTTTTGCTTTTCTTCACAGTGCATGCCTCCCTCTCTGAATAGTTGCTCCTACACTCTTCATCAACACCTGACAAAGGGAAAAACATAAAGTTAATAAAGCCGTGCTCTTTCCACTGTTAATTTATCATCCCACTCAATCAAACAGAACAAATAAAAGTATTTTTTGTATCAAAAGGGTAGAAACCATGGAAGCAGAAAAACAACAAAGGACAGATTTTGTGCTGCAAGTAGCATACCCAATTGAAACAAAAAATTTAAAATAAAAAATAAAAAAAGGGTTACGCAAAGATAAACAAGTGGGAGGAGTAGAAGGAAAAAAACAAAAACAAAGAAAATTTGGTTGAACTAGAGGCAGGAGAAATGTCATAGTTGTTCTTCACATGAAAGCTAAGATTCCCAATCTCCCTTAAAATAATGCGCAAAAATGATCAATCACCTCCGCAAAGGACACCATCTGCTTGAAAGTCTTCGGCTTTGCTCTTGATATTGAACCATTTCTTGACCAATGATTTGGGCCACGAAAGCTTCACCAAGGAAAAAACAGGGTAAGCAATGCCAATCACAGAACACAAACGCAAAAATGAAATTTGAAGGAAGCTGGCATTTCTCAAAACCTTGCTTTTCTTGGAGTTATCATCTCTCATTGTTGGGACAACAACTTCATATAGCTTTCTGTATTTACAGAAGCAAAGGTTTTTAAAATCAATATATATATATATTCCTTCTTCAATGAATGCTCCTTGCTTTCTTGGGTTTTGCTCAAACAGTATAAGACAATTTTATATCTCAGGACATGAACAACATTAATTTCTGTTCAATTCCCAGTTTTGTTTATCTCTCCATTCAAAGAGATGATAACAAGAGAGAGAGAGAGAGAGAGAGAGAGAGAGAGAGAGAGAGAGAGAGAGAGAGAGAGAGAAAATGGTTTTGATGATCAAATGAGTGGGATGAAGTGATAACCCAGTTGGTCATTCCCTCATTTCTTTCACTTCCACTTGTGAAGTTTCAAACTTTCAGGTCAGAGAGGATGAAGTAATGAGGAAAACATAAAAGGGAACAAGTACAGAGTTGCAGCCTAATACGTATGTAGAACTAAGAGTTCGTGACTATGAGATAGAAGAAGACAATGTAGAAGACATGAAGAGAGAGAGAGACTCTCTTGCAAAAAAACCTCGTTGTGGGTACAACAGGGTAAAGCAGCGAATTTGAAGGGAATAAAGTGCAGGAAAGCTTCGCTCTCTCTCGAGGCCTTTTATTTTACCTCAGTCCTCACCCACCCATGCTTCAGGATTTGGAGAGAGAAAGGGTTCAATGGTTATATTGGTATTGGTAATGGTAACCCACTCACATCATTTGCAACACACGCACGCACACTCTTGGACATTAAAAATTGAAGATTCTTCCATTTAACTTTAATCCTAAAATTTATACACTACTTAATTTTTAAATGGGATTTATTATTCTTATTTTATGGATGAGAATAAATTTTCTGCAGCTGATTCATTCTATAAATAGATTTCACAAAATAGTGAAGAGATAAAAAAAATTCAACATGGGGTCATCAAATATTATGTTACGGGTGCGGGAATTATAAATTTTCTGATGTGAAAGGTGAAAGAAGAAAGGAGAAAACAATTCCCCTTTTTAAATTTATAAAAATTCATATCAACCCATTAATTTTTTTTTCTTATTTTAATCTTTAAGAATGACTTCGTAGGTAAGAGTTTTATACATGGTTAATATTTTTCTTATATTGCATAAAAGAAATATTATCTCCTACTCAAACAATAAATAGAACAGAGAAAAAAGTTGAAGACGAGAAAAAAAAATTATGGGACCCATTTAAAAGATGTGAATGTTTGTTTTATATAACGTAAGAAAAGTATTACCTATATTTAGATGTTAACTTGTAGAACATAATTAGAACTTAATGATTAAATTATAAGGAAAGAATATTTTAAAAAATTAAATTGTTGATTTAGTAGCATTGGTAACCCATCTTACATTTGGTCTTGTGGGAGAGAAAAGCAGTTAAAGAAGACAAAAGATAAATTAAAGAGGATGAGTAGAGGGTTGTTGTTCTTTTAACTTCTCTCCTTGTTTTAACAATGTCTTCGATGCAGACGACAAAAATCACTTATATTTTCTCCTTTGTCCATTGCTTGTTTTTTTTGTTTATAAAACATCTTATAAGCATATGGGATGTTTGTCTAGCTGAAGAGAATGTTTCGTGTTTGGAGGAAAAGTGAAAAACTATTTCTGATTCCAAGGCCACTATTTGTAATTTGGACTTTATATCAATGCGTTTGATAAATTTGTCATGAGTGAATATATTTGTTTTTTTTTTTTATATATAAATGAGATGTTTTTGGTTTTCTCTCATATATATACGTGTGTGTCTTGGTTTGGTAGATTTGAAGAACTCAATGGTTCTACAAGCTACAAAACATTATGTCTCCTCAAAAAACTTCATTTCTAGCGTTTTGTGTGGAACAATATATATTAGTATGCGAACGAACTTCGGCTTTTGTTTTAGTGTGTGAATCTTATTCTTAGACTCATCATATCCGAGAAAACAAAAGGCAATTTTTCCAAATGATGGAGCTCATATTGAGTACTTTTCGTGCAAGCTCGCACTTGCACATTGTATATAGTGTATTATGCTTTGCACAAGGTGACGCGTCGTTCCCTAAACTACATGTTTCCTAGGATAAAAGAAATTTGCACCGAAGTATTGTTCCATGTTTTCATTTTTACATTAAATGTAGGATCTTGTTCGGCCATCGAGAGTCCTTAACCCACATGATCTCCTTGATTTCTGTAAAACTATCTATAAAATCCTAAGTTCTCATTTTTTTAATGACCTTCTACATTTTGTAATTTATCAACTTGTAAGTTTTGATGTTCAAATCATTAACTTATTCAATTGGAGATCTTCAAGGAATCCTAGCTCAATCTTCAAACTGCAATTCCAAATAAACCCAACATATATAGTGACCCACTAGCTCTTGTTAAGGAAGTGTCACTCTTTGGTAAATTTTTTATCAAATATCATACGAACAGTACTTTTATCAAACTGGCACGTCAAAGTTTGTTACCACTAGTAGCGAGCTTCGTCGTCAATGATTTCGTGACACGTGACACATTTTCGTAGAAAAAATTGACTGGACCAAGTTCGCTACTAGTGATAGCGAACTTGATACACTATGTGGCACACGAATAATGTCATGTGTCATGAAATTATTAACGACGAAGTTCACTACCAGTGGTAGCGAACTTTGACGCGTGACAGTCTGATAGAAAATATTGTTCGCATGGCATTTGAGTAAAAAATTTGCAAATAGTGACACGGTTCATGTTCCCTTGTTAAGCTTCCCCCACCATGCAAGCCTTAGCCCCAATAATGCGAATAAATCTTTGGTGCTACTGTAGCATCTAAATTCAGTGCATCCGAGCATTACACATCAAAGGAGAGATGAAAATTTTGGCAAAAGAAAAAAAACTTTTACTAACATATAATTTTTCCATTGGTGGGATGTACTGAATAATTGGTGCTACAGTAGCACCAAAGATTTATTCCAATAATGCATGTGGTTGTCACTTGTACAAAAATACCCTACTTTGCTAACTACGTGTCACAGGATTAGACCTTGAGAGAAAATTATAGAGTGGGTGAAAGGAACAAGAGGTTGAACGAGTTTCAATTTTGTCAATGATTATTAATAGATAGTGAGTTGCACGTATAGCTATTTAATTAAGCATATAAGATTCATCTATTATTTGAGTTTGCTTAATTAATTCTATGTAATATTAAATAAAAATGCCCTTGTTTTTATTTCTTGTAAGCTGTCTTAGGAATCATTCGCGGGACAATAGGAAAAACATTCTCGTTTGGGTCTCTTAATTCTTAAGAGCTTGATAATAATGCACAATGTTGGTTGAGAACCATGTATCAGAATGTGGCAGGTGAAAGGTCACCATTGCATATATTTCATCCTTGTTTTTCCCTGTTCCCCTCATAATAGTGCCAACGATGGTCACAAGAAAGGCCAATATCAAAATTAAAGATGAATGGGTCCCATTCATGGAATGCATAACTAAAGGGGTAGGGTTTACCCTATTCAATTTGAATCTTCTAATTGCATTGTGACAGGTTGCTGCCTAGATACTACATTGTCAAGAAGATTGGGATATATCATTCACAGTGGGCACCCTATATAATTGGATTCAATAATGGAATCTATGTGATCATTGATCAAAGCCTTTCCTTCTCTCCCTTTTTTTTTAATCATTTTTCTTCTATAAATTTACAAGACTTGTGGTTTAGTACGGTCGATCGAACTATATCTGCCACGTGGTTGTCAAGACAATAAATTATTTATAAGAAATGAAATTATTTATAAGAAATGAAATTATTTACAATGAATCTTCTTATAATCAATTTTTTTTTTGATACAGATCTTCTTATAATCATTAATTTTTAATCGTACCATCTTTTTTGTTTTGTAAACATTACTTTGTTTTTTGATAAATTTCAGAATTTTCATCTCGAATTTTTTATGTGTTATTAGAGGAAAACAATTGAAATTATTCTCATACACTACAATTTAACACCTTTTATTACACATGCTCGTTTGAAAAAAAAAATGTAATTTGAGAATTGTATTGTTCATTTTATTACTTAAATTTAAAAACAGTAAGAATGATGTAATGAAAATAATGTATATATAACGTTATTATTTAAATGTATGTAAGAACTCATAATACACACTACACAAGAAAGATTTTCATGATCCATTTTTTTCTATATTATTTTGATTAAGGTGATCTTAGAAACAGTTTTTTTTTTTTTAAATATATAAACGGAAGACTTCATACAAAAATCATCCTTACTCCATTCTCGTTGGTCCGAATTTAATGAAAAGTGATTTTATTATTTTGATTAAGGTGTAAGTAGGGTTTAGAAACCGAATAATCTTTAATGGTTCGAATCAAACCATTCTAACTTGATTTTCAAAAAAAAAAAAAAAAAATTAATAGTTAAGTAAAAAAGAAATGAACCTGAATACCTGATATATATAAAATGATTTGAAGAATAAATATTTTTTATATTATTGGATTCAATTCACAATCTAATTCGATTCTTTATTTTTTACACCCATACATAGGAAGCAAAATGGTTGATATAGATTAACGAGGCAGTCAAAGGGTTTAATTTTTTATTAATAAAAAAAGAAAAGGTTTAATTTTTATTACACTTTGGCTAAAGTAAGTAATGTCTTCTTCCCTCGGATAGAATGTGGGTCTCTTTCTATTTCTTTTGCTTTTTCAGCTTTGAAACATCCCTTGTTAACCCTTTTTCTCCTACACCACCTTCATAGCCGTTTGATTTGAAGATGTCAAATTGGGCTTTTCTATTTTTTTTATCTATCTTTTGTCTTTAGAAGGTCTTTTTTTTTACGTCATTTTCTTATCAGGCAAAGGAGAGAGATATATATACCTCTGGACCAGTTGTACACTTGTACTTGATGATGTAGATACTGATGTAAACATCATGGCTTTTAATTTCTCAACTACATCTGTATATATATGTACATATTTCTCCAGTACAAAATATTAATGATGGTATGGACATGGAGTTAAGACTTGGATAGTTAAAAGTTTATTTATTTATTTTAAATAAAAGGAAGGAGCATTCAATAGAATTTTCACCAGCTATGACGGTATCACTCCTTCAAAAAATTTCTTTTATAGGTCAACCAAAATTTGGACTTATTGCTCAATCATGAAGGCCATTACTTGACGGCATACAAAATTTTCCCCCCCTCAAATATCAACGATTTATTTATATGAATAATGGAAAGCAGTTCATTTGTAATAAGTAGAAGTGGTAAAATAGTCCAGCTCCTCAGTTAGCTTGTTTAACTTGTCATATATACGGTTGGGTTGGGAGTCATAATCCACCATTGTGTCTGTCTGTTACGTTTAACTTCTTGTATATGGTGGATTGGATTGAGATTCACAATCTACGAATAAATCTTTGATAATACTGTTGTATCTAGGTTTAATATATTTTATCAATGAGAGCAGCACACATTAGATAAGAGAAAAAAAAAATGACAGAAAAAATCTGACATGTGATATTTTTATTAGTGTGATGCACTGAATCTTTGGTACAGTAGTAGTACCAAAGATTTATTCACAATCTACCAACCCGTTTGAACTTATCGTGCACAAGGGTTGGTCAAAATGGATTGAATCTGCCACATGATATATTGTTGGGCATGACTCATACTTCGCATATTAATGAGAGTTTTTGTTATTGGGATCAACAGAAAGACAACTATTCCGTTCTCATGTGAGCGAGGGGGCATCTAGGGGACAGCGCCCCCAGATCCGTATAGGCTAGGTACTTCTGATTTATTGTAATTTTTCCTTTTCTTAGTATTTGGGCTTGGGCCATAAATAGCTGTTTAGGATTTTCTAATCCTATTTATATTCACCTTGTAGACCGAGTGACCAGTAATGAGTGACAATAAGATAAAATTGGGTTAACCAATAAATTACGGTATCAAAATTCTCTCTTCTTTTCCTCTTTTATTTTTTCGATTTGTGTGTGATTGTTAATTTCCAACACATATAGACCCGTCGTATTATTCTTTTAAAAAAAATAACACTATTTTTGTCACATAACATCATTTTATGACGGATTGGAGGCGGGGCTCATTATCCACTTTGTCACCTCTAAATTCACACTATTTTTGCACACATAAGATGGAACTCACCATGTGCCAATTTAATACTTTTTTATTTTTAACTTAAAGTCAAGTGGTATTTGGTTAAATTTTTGTGCTTATAGATTAATCATAAAGAACTACCAGCAAAGACAAAAATGTTAAGGCATGAACTTGTTACAAAAGCTCAGCCCGGAGATTTGAACCAACCACTATATATAATACATGAGACAAAAAAAGAAAATCACAGCAGTGGTATAGAATCCTTGAATTGAATTGAATTTGTGCAACGTTTTGCTTTTCAAAAGTTGGTGTTGGAGGCAGAAACTGCAATGTGCACAGTAAATGCAATAAAAGAATGGGCCCAAAATTCAAAAAAGCAGTGCAGAGGAGAGAGGCAAGCCAGCCCAGGCAGGAGGGGATGGACAATTTATGGACCCATCTCAGATTGAGTTTAGTACATTGAGGGAAGAAAACATCAGCATGAGCCTGTAGAAGATCTTATGCTTTGGCATACTCAAGTTAAGGACAAATATGGTGCATTGGTGCTGTTGTAATTTAAGTTACATAAATGACTTGCAGTTTGTGTGAAAAGAATACCCAACAAGGAAAAAAAAAATTGAATAATAAATCAGTTGACTTTGAAAGGCTGACATTGATATTTATATTGATGTGAAGCTTCTCACTAACGGGTAGAAAATGAGAGTTTTTCACCCCTAATAGCTTTGGTTGTGGTGGAGGGATAAATTTTTAGTGCATCTGCTATTCATTTTGTGATAAGTAGATACAAAATATCACATCATCTGAGCAAAAAGGATTTGGGAGACCCGTCCCCCGAAATGGTGAAAATAGTGTGAGTCCTGGGCCCCTTAACCAGAGGTCTCGAGTTCGAGTCCTGAGAATGAAAAAAAAAAAATTTGAGAGAGCCGCCCCCGAAAGGGTCCGATGGGGATTAGTCTTCAGTTACGGCCGGAGGATACCCTTGAATTTATTCAAAAAATATATATCACATCATCTAATTAGCTATCATTTAATTTTCTCTTTTTTCAGATAATATGATATTTTTTGTCTACGTGTCACAAAATAAATAACAGATTTTCTGAATTTTCATAAATCAGTTGTATTAAAGATTTATTGATTGTGGTTGAGTTTCTTACTTCATTTTCATTGAACTAGGCAAAAGACATTGTCACTGTTTTGTGTCATGTCATGCTTTGCATTTATCATTTTCCGAGCCTTTTCATCACTGTCTTTAATTCCTTTATCTTGCTGCTGCCAATCCAAACCTACGCATGCAACCCTTTCTTGCATCTTGGATGATCACTGCTAGTTTATGCTAGTTAAAGGTACAATTTGAAAACTGTATATAGACCACATGATTGTTTTCCCCTATCAGAAAAGTTCACAAAATGCTGTACTCTCCAAGAGGTTATAATGTTATATTGCATATGTAACACCTTCTTTGGGGGTATAGGAAAACGACCGGTATGTATAAAGGTTCATCATAGCCTGATTTAGAAAGTGATCCTCTAGGTAAAAATAATTCACTCGCCTAAGATTACTATAAAGAAAACTTTTTATTTTTTTTGGTTCTTTGCTTTATCCTGGCACTCAACAGACAAAAGAATGCACAATCTTCGCATGCAAAATAGTGCTCTCAAGAATACAGTGCCATTTTAGTTCTGTTTTGTGTTCTCAATATCTTTCCTGATCACTACAATTGTTCATATAGTCTTATATTTCTCAAGTTACATCAGAATTGAGATCTTATGATATAGAGACAAAAAATATGTGGGACCCATATGTTAGAAAAATTTATGAGTAGGACCCATGTCAGCACAAAAGTCGAAGGGTGTGTAGGAAGATTTGAATTCTCATGTTGAATGAGAATTATAAAACCATAGCAGATTGTTCCCTCGTCATCAGCTTATATTACAGAACAATCCAAACATGTCATGCTCTATTACATCCTGGGTCATTGATCTTTTTCCTTCACACAAAGCATCTATAATAAATACTAGCTTCACACCCTCCTTCCATACTTCCTCAGTAACAACTGTTTTTGGACCCCAACAGTACAATTAGTCGTTTACCCATACACGATTTAGAGAAATTATTGTGTAAAACATGGTACACATTCAATTTGCACATTAAACTAATTTAAATTTAAAAAAAAAAAAAAAGAGAAATTACTTTGTGATAAATACTTATGGTTAGAGCTATGTAAGCTTACTTGCGGTTTAGTTTGTTAATAACTTTAACACGTTTGATAAATGATTAAGCTTGATCTTTACATGTTTGATTTATTAGGTCCTAATATATATAATTATTATTTAAGAATGATAATAATAGTATAATACTTTTATTTTTTTGGGTAAACAAGTAGTATAATATATATAAGGGTAAAGGATCTCTCCAATTAACGGACATAAGTTATATCCGGTGAGCCCAAAACGACGTCGTTTTGTGGCGGAAATCAAGGTATTTTTGTAATTGTAATATATTGCAGGGTTATATTAGTCTTTATCATTATAATTTTTTGATCTTATAACCCAAAACGATATCGTTTTGAGCTCGCTGGAGATAACTTTATCTCCGATGACTGGAGAAATACTTTTCCCTATATATAATACTTTATTATATACAAAAAAATGTTTATGCAATTACTGCATATAAGTTATCTGCATTTACTCCTAAAAAAATGTCGTTTTGGTCTTAAAAAAATTATAATTATAAAGACTATTATAACTCTGAAATAAATTAAAATTACAAAACATCTAAATTTCCGTCCCAAACGACGTCATTTTGGCCTTTATGCAAATAACTTATCTGCGTTAACTGCAGAAAAAAATGAACCCTATCATATATATGTTAATATAATTGTTTAACTAAATATATGTAAAAATATATATTTAATTGAGTTATAAATTCAAACTTAATTCATGAAAATTTAAAAACTCAATTAATAAAGGTTTGATATTGGCTCAACTAATACAGTCCATGAACTTCTAAGAAAATAGACTTCATTTCCTAGTTGAGTCTAAGTTAACCTAAACTACTGTTAGCTCAACTTATTGCCACTACTACTCTAACTTAAAAATATAAAACCAATAGTCAAATTTAACTAGTTCGGTGCATAAACTATTTCGTAAACCATAAATGCGCAAGATTTTTCTTTTCTTTTCATTTTAAGCAATTAAAATATTGCTTGCTTAAATCAAAGGAGGCAGTTGGTTATTAATTCACGTTATTTGGAATTAAATATCTCTTCCATTTCATCTAACGGGCAAAACTTAAGAAGGAAATTCACACAAATTTTGCAAACTGCAATTCTCAGGTGCGAAAGCACAAACATATCTTTTCCTTGATCTTCAAATGTGACGTGCACAAACTGCAAAGGCTGCTAGCTCCAAGTTGCATTGACCAATAATGCAAAAGGGATAGCTCATAAATTAGCCATTAATCTTCCCATTTCAGTCCAAAGAAGAAAACATGACCCCGTGCAGCTGCCAGACTTCTTTAACAAGTAAATTAGATTGATTTGCGCATTGACCTCCTTTCTGAAGACAGGGCAGTCACTTAGTGGCAAGGGTAGAAGATTGATTGCTGGAGAGTATCCTGTATATCCCTCTAATAGTAGCTGGGGTTGTTCTGCAACAGCCACCTACAAGGGAAGCCCCTAACTCACACCATTTATTTACATATGAGACAAAATCTTCATCTGTAACACCAGTATTTTGCTGCAACAAATAACAACCTATCATTAGGTATAACAAATTATCTCTAAAAAATTATCTCCATTTTATATTTTGTCTCTCACAAATATAAGGACATTAGGTATGAAGTACTTATAGCTTTAACAAACCATCAAGTCCATAAACTCGTAAAATACAATAAACTAACTAGATAAACATAAACAGAAAAACAACTGAAGGTTAGGTTGCGTACTAACTTACACTTTTCTTCATTCAAGTCCATAAGGTTCCATTAATTTCTCACATTATCGTTGCTACATGCACTATTTTCCGTAGTCTTCCAAGAAATATAGAATTTTGCACTGGCTAAACATGATTATATAATAGCTAATCTCTATGAACTATGCCCAACATGATTTAAAATCACATATCACTAGTACAAGAACATCGCTCAGTTCCATAAGATCAAAACATAAACGTTCCAATTTCCAAACATGAATCCACGCATAATTTTCAAGCCCTCTATAAAACTTTTAACTACCCATGTAAGGTGAAATGATAAATCAACCCAAAATTTAAAATAATACATAAAGTAATAACAGAAAAGGAAATTTTGCTCTTGCTGTCCAGTTTTTCCTTTTCCTTAAAACCTTGAAATGTAGTTGTGTACAATTACTAAGGATGTGAAATCTGACATCCCAATACCTACTAGTACCAGGCTACCACTTAGACTCCAACTTCTAAGAAACTTTCTAATTTAAATGATAGAAATTACACAAAACAGTCTCTGGATCAGTTTTGTAGTTCAAACAAAAATGAATAAAATAATTTCACCAAAAAGGAAAAAGAGAAGACATATGAATTGCTTAATTCCAAGCAGACATTCCAATTTTCCAATGCACATTGGTTCATTTTTTATATGATAATCTAAATACCACTGATTTATCTTCTATAATTGATCTTTGTTCAATTTTTAAGACAAAGTCGACCTGCCTATCCTTTAAAAATATAAAAGATGTAATAGTACAACCAGATGAAATGAACTTACCACCCACTCCTTTACGTCAGCATCATAAGTTTCCCCACTGTTTGGATATATAACAATTGGTTTTGTAGTCACCTGAAGAAATTACATATCAATCAAGGATAAGTGTTCCACAAAGATAATTCTAATAACTATAATAATTTATTAACAGTGACCTATTTTCTAACAAGAAAGTAACACATAAAAACAAGGAAAAAAGGACATTATCCATGTCAAAAGACAAATAGTTGCACACAAATGTGAAAACTGTACCAGGGTATATAGGTTAAGTACTTTAGTCAAAGAAGTCTCCATTCATATAGGCCGTCTTTATAAATATATGCTAAAGGCTATTTAAGATATTATGCAACTCACAAACCTATACAGATTAACATCCACTTGTATTTATTATCCACCCAAATAGTATGTGACTTAACAAAAAAAAACAGCTTGGCAACATAGATACCTACACTTCTAGAAATGAAATTACATTAATCAATAAAGAACCAAGAGAATGGGAGGATGATTGAACAAAATATTATGATAAATGAAGTTCAAAGATTAACATGACATCCTACTCAGTTAGAAAAGAGAGAACCTGAGGTTCTACCTTCTTAAGCAATACTATCAGACCATGTATAAATCTAGGTGGGGTACAGTTGATTCCAACAGCAACAACTTTGTTGCATGATTCAGCAATGGAGCCACATTCCAGTAAAGAATCACCACTAACAACATTAATTCCATCCTTAGAGTTAAAAGAAAACCATGCTGGAATCTTTATGTCCCCTTCTTCCAGAAGCTCTGCATAAGCCTGCTTAGACCATAAGTATAGTTAGGGAGATTCAGGAGTCAAGACAAGACCAAAATAAATATTGTAAGTGGAGACTTACAAATTTTAAATGTCCAAGCTCACTTTCCGTTTAGATAATTGATTGTTGTGTACTTGTTCTCGAAGTTCAATTGATTATATATGTCTCAGTGATTTAGTCATTATATGAAATTACCTGACTAGCGATTTTACCCTTTCACAAAGGCAATGGAAACTCCATAACAGAAATTTAATGCTTTATCAGTCTCCTGAGGTTTAGACAGGAAATGGCAGATTTTAGGCCAAATTAAGTTGGGAAGACTATTATAGAAACTGAAAGACTCTATGGAGTGAGAAAGATCGGAATAAAGCCTTGATAATAAGATTACAAAAAAGATAGTGTTAATATCAGGAGCAGTTTTTTGCCTTTTCTATATCCAGACACATCATATGACAGCCTTGCTAGATCTTCTGGCTGCAGTTCAAACTACATATTAGGCAAGGTGTGCTAGGAACTGGGATAAAGAATTAGGAAATAACAGTGAAGAACCAGAATTTTATTGCTGTGACCTCTTCCCCAGGATCTGAAACAGGAAATGAAAGGTAGAGATTGATGACAAACTATAATGGTGTCCCCCGCTTTCTCTCTCAATTCCAGGGATTAGAAAACCCTGTCCCCTCTACTTTCTGTTCTAACTTCCTGACCACTCCCACTTTCTTACTCCCTTTTATTCTTTGATTTTCCCGCCCCTTTTCTCCAACTAATCTAACTGCCACTGTTAATTCTGTTGGAGACTCTCCGACTAATTAACGGTCATTGACTCTATGTTCCCCAATTCCATCTAACACGCATCATGGTAACTGGGGGTTTGCTAACAGAGTGCCATGAAGAGCAACAATAAACACAGAATATATGGGGGGAAAACCAAAAAACAAAAAAAGAATCAGATTGACAATGAGGCTCCATTTCTTACTACAAAGAAAGTAAAACCAGGATGGTAATATGCCAGTAAAGAACATGAAGTACATATGTAAAGTTTTAAACATCTGAAAGTATGGTCAACATGTGTTTAATTTGAGGAATTTCCACTGCTCATTTTGCTGCTTGTCCTGATTGTTTTTGTTGAAAAATTCTTTACTCAAAGAAAACATCCATCAAAGTTTTAGTAATTCATGGTAACATGGGGATTGGTTTTTTGGTTTTTATTGATCTTCTCTCTGACTTATTAATATTAAGGGTTAAAGCTAAAAGAAGAAAAATTAATGCTTCACTAATTTTCTAAAGAGATAGATAAAAAGGAAAAAAAAAATCTAAAAAAACAGCTAAAAATGAACATAGGAAGTAGATTTTAGCATTTGAATGCACAAAGCTTTTAGGATACCTGAGCTTCAAGCTTATTTGGCACTGTCTCAAAAGCAAGTAGGTCAGCACCTGAACCTGCTAAAATTTGAACTCTTCTCCGATGAAAATCTTTAAGAGTTTCCAACGTCATAGCATCACCATAATCCCCACTGTTAGGAACAAAATATCAAAAAACATGACAATCAAAAAAATATGATTGCTATTAGTGCCGAGAATAGCAGCAAAAGTTTATCAAACCTCAAACTATCAAAAATGTTAACAATTATAAGCAGAAAAAGCTCAAAACTGTACACACATGCAAGATGACTAAGAAATTCATTTCACACAACCTTCTGAATTTTCTCTTCTAAGAACCAGAAAGATTTTTGACAAAATAACAAATTCCAAGCTAAAAATGCCACCTTGGAAACATAACATATCATGAATATCATTTTGAATGTTAATCAACAAATGGGCTCCACAAGTAAAGTTGTAAACAAAAACCACAGCTAATGCTAAATACTAGATCTTAGTCCTTTCACCTGTACTCTGATCCGTCAGCCAAATAAGCTCCATAGCTCCCCACTGATGCTGCAATTAGGATAGTGCGTTGTTTGAGGATTCTACCATCAGCCCCACCACCAGAAGAGAATGCAGCACATCTTTCATAATACACATCGCGGGCCTCGCAAGCAATTTCAACGCTTTTTCTGAGCAAGGCTTCACTCTCTTCATTAGAAAAGCCCTTCGCTTTAAAACCTTGAATGGTGGCCTATGCACAAACAAACAACTACCTCAAGTTCATCTTTTTAGTAAGAAATAATCAGAGACAACACATCCTTAGCAAAAGGAACTCACTTGATAAGATGCTGTGATTATAATGTCTGCACCATTTTCCAAGTAATCAAGGTGTACCTGCTCTCCATTGAGTAAGCCAACGATGATTTTAATTTGTAATTGGAAATGGGGAAAAAATGAAGCACATCATTCAATTGAGTTAAAAAAAATTAACGATTGATATAACTGTTTAACGATAATAATTCAGGTTCATGGAAACACAAGATCACCATTAGTAAATAAATTTATGACTCTTGCGTATACGAATTAACACTTGTGATGACAAATCGGTAAAAAGGTGAAAAACCCTAAGAATCGAAACGGTGCGGTTAGTATCTATGAGCATATGCGGACAATTTTTCAATCGCAATCAATGAAAAGTTTGAGAGGTTTAAAATGGACGTGAGTACCTCGCGAATGAGGTGAGGGGAGGAATGGAGGCATTTGGCGCTCCAAAGCGGATCGTTGAGATCCGCGCCATGGCGTTCCAGCTCAGTCGCCAGACCGCCGTCAATGACGGCGGTGCCACCAGCCTGATGGAGGAAATCCGCTATAAACGACGACATTTTGACGCCGGAAAAGAGTATTGGGTTTTTGAGATATTTTACAGCTTCAACTTCAAAGTTCAAATTACCGCCCGGGTTCAACGCTTATCTAAACATGTAGATACAAGTTGAGGGCTAGGTAGAATAAACTCATGCATATTTTACACACAAATTTATCAATATAAAAAATACTTTAATATTTCTAAAATGAAAGTAGATAAGTTATTTCCATTTGTTCATAAAACAACGTAATTTTGAGTTGAAAAATTAAAAAATCATAATAAAAAATATTATTATAATCCTGAAATAAATTATAATTACAAAAATACCTTAATTTTCCTCTCAAATGACATTATTTTGGATTTACCGTAATTAAGTTATCTATATTTATAACAAAAAAGCGAACCCTATAAAAAAATATTATCTTTAATGTTTTAAATTATTTGTGACGTTCGGATGGATTAAAGAGATAAAATAGTAGGATTTTTTTTTAAATAAT
Source organism: Gastrolobium villosum (assembly GCA_032173675.1). Taxonomy (NCBI): domain Eukaryota; kingdom Viridiplantae; phylum Streptophyta; class Magnoliopsida; order Fabales; family Fabaceae; genus Gastrolobium; species Gastrolobium villosum. Next base: position 463,002 of record JAVKPL010013093.1, on the reverse strand, counting down.
GGATCTCACTATCTTATCTTTATTGTATCGGATAATTATCTCATGTACCATGGGATAAATAGATCCCTCAAAAATTAATGAATTATGCTGGAAAAAAACAACAAGTGTACTTTTTTAACCCCCTTCCAGCTTAATTAGTTTCTTTTTTTAATCCACCGCTTTTCCCACCCAATCACATGCTGTGATCATGTACTTGGAATATGGCCTTAAAATTCATTCCTCAATATAAGTGCATTAAACCAGAGATATGGTGATAGGATCAAACAACATCCAATCATTGATATACATTCCATTAATCAAGTTTGTCACCCCTCGAAATTGAACTAATTAGTTTTAGGTCCGATTGAGTGCCCCTATTTATCATTTTTTATGGTTTTGTCTAATTCAACTAAATAGTGTCATGATAATAACTTAAATATATATAGTAATATCTCCATCCTTATATGCATTAATAGGTGAGCTTATCACTCATGGTTTTAAATCACATATTACATCACGACGTGGTATTTTGGTTAATATATATAGTGATTGTGGTTGTGTTATCAAATTTGGTTTGAATTGGCCAGGTTGATTCAAAATATAGTTAACGATTTAACCGGTTTGAGTCAAGATATAGACTGAACTCGACGAAAATTGGTTTGAATCAGTCGAGTTTTATCAAAACCAATAATTCGATCGGTCACAAAAAAAGTCGGAGGGCCATGTATTATTTAAATAAAAAATATCAAAATTTTAAAAAATAAAAACTCTTACCAAATGAAACCCCTGCGCACAATTATTACATAGACGGACGCACGTATATAAGTAGGGGGTAACTGCCCACCCTTGAATTTTATGCAAACATATAAAAATGTCCTTCTCTTAGAATTCAAGTTTTCAATTTAATTTCCCTCCTTCTAATTTATTTTCCCTTGAGCTTTTTTTCTCCTCCACCTCTATTATCCAAACCTACAGAGTGCTCTATTCCAGACCCATCATTTGCATCTGCATATTGATTCATCTCCTCTCAAACCTCAATCTCTGTAATTAGAAGTTAGAACATTTATTTCTTCCTCCATCGTCAGTTCATTTAAGTTGCAATCCATCCAAATCTAGATCTAGACCAAACTTAATCAGTCGGCAGCTACTCGCAAGTCGCATTCCAAACCAGACTCAGCTGCCAGCACTGTGATTCCATGACTTGAACTTATTGAGTGCCTACCCTTCATTAATTTCATGGATCCTCCACTTAATTCCACTACTTACTCAAACACTTATCTTATCTAATAGTTGATTCTCATCTCTTCTCTTTACTCTATAAAGTCATTAATTCTAAGCTCAAGTCTATCCATCTTGCCGTCTTGGGGATTGTTTCCAACTACAACAATGTCTCTTTAGTCTCATCCATGTTCCAATGTTGTCACTTTCTTCGCACTGTTTACAAGCACCACTTCAATGCCATGGACTTAATAAAACTCCAAATTTCATTTTAAAAATGAAGTACTATTGAATCGTAAAAAATCTAGATGTGGGTTTTTAATAAAATATTTTTAAATATTCATTTTAAAAACTCCAAATACTATTTGTCTAGTCAAGATGATCATATTAGATATTGTCTACATAGTATTAGTGTGTCTTGAATTGAAATTGGTTTATAACTTTCCAACTTTTACACAATTTGTAGAATTTGACATGCAAAATATATAGTAGATTTAGCAAATTTCTTATGAAAACTGATGTGAATTTGATCAATTTGTATATACTTATCCTGATTAACTAATTTGATCAATAATCCATCAATTGAATTAATGACCCAATAATTCAATACACAAACCGAGTCAACGACGAGTCGGGTTTAATAATTGGTGTGGGTACAATTACATTACAGCGCAATTGGGATGTGATTGAAAATCGAAACCTAGTCAGCAGCTAAATGGGCTTTGTTATTATTACATTATCCTTTTGAAATGGGCCTCGATTTTGTGGGCCTCGTTTCACCAGGCTCACTTTTTTAAGATTGCGTGTTGAAATTGTTTCTGGTGTCTTATTTGAGACATACACGGGTAGGACGAGTGAGTCAGTGAGGGTTATTTAAATATTAAGAAACTAATCTAAGTTAGCATCGAATGATTTATTTTGTTGTGTGATATACTGATACGCTCTTACGAAAACTTGTTGCAATGCGTTTACTGCTCTCTCCCTCGTTTTAAACTTTTTCATGCTTCTAACACATGAGATTTGATAAAACTACATCAATAATCATCTAAATTATGTCTAATCTCATTCTCATTGATCCGAAGGGTACAGAGCAATAACCATTGTTAAATGGGTGTATCTATGTATTTTTGAGTTAAATCTCCGATGTAATTAGACACTCTTAAGAGTCTTAACAGCATGTTGTTAGACTTTATAACTGAATCTAATCTAGTTCTTAATAGACCAATTGCAAAAAAGATCTTAAAAATGGTTGCATTCTAATTAAAAAAATGGTTAAAACTCTAAATAAATTTCTTAAATGAGTTGTCTAACCCCCTTTTGAACAACTGTGATATTTTTATTGTGTGCCATGTAGACTAAATGTCATTTGCAATATAATAACATTTATATCTTTACCCTGCATTGCAATGACACCTTATTTTTTGAGAAATTTATGTGTCGGACATGGACATGCTTCAACACGTTCGGACACGTGTCCGACACACGGTCAACATTTGGAGACACGCGGTCAACTCTCTGACACGTTTTTACGACACGCGGTCAATTTTTTTGGACACGCAGTCAACGCTCGGACACGTTTGGACACGTTTTTTTTTTTAATTTTATTTTTTTAACTAAATATAAATGAAATAATTTATAAATTAATTTTTTTCTATTACGAAATTTGACATGAAAAATTAACGAAGTACAAATAATTATTTATATTTATATTTATGTTATGAAATTTAAATTATATGACTTATTATGGACTCTTATATGTATTAAATATAATTTATATTATATATATTAAAATTTTTATTTAATATCAAAACGTGTCTCGACGTGTCCAAATATGATATTTTTTAGAATTAACGTGTCGACATATCGTGTCGTGCCTCGTATCCCGTGTCCATGTCCGTACATCATAGTCTTTACCTTCTTATTTCTTTTTCTTTTCTTTTTTGTTGCAAGTATAATAATTAATAATCGGAAAAGATTATATTTACAACCACTTATCCTTTACATTTTCTTGAAAAAAGAGAGTCATTCGTAACATATTATTATATTAACATTAATTAATTATTTTATGAATTTTTATATAATTTTAAGTTATTAGTTATGAATTCAAATTTTACGTTCTTTTCTTATAGTGCGCTTTATACTTTTGGAAAAGTAAATCTTATGTCGTAGGATAATTCAATTCTCATATCATAGATACATCAAGTGTGGACCCATCTATTAAAAAAAATAAAAAACAAAAAAATGAGTGGCACACCTTTTTATGGTATGTGTAGGAAAGATTTATTTTCTCATACAATATAAGAAAAACAAACCCCTTATACTTTGTATATATCATTTTATCAAGGTATACAATATCGGGAAAGAAGGCAAGCACACTGCAACACCAAGAGCAAAGCCATCAGCAAAGCCATAGATGTTTCATTTAAGTTTTTATAAGAATGTCCGAAAATTCACAGATATAATTGGAAATACCGACCAAAATGTCATTATTCATCAAATTTTTATTCAAATGCCATGCAAACAGTGTTATTTCCCAATATGTCATGTGGGCAAATTCGCTAGGCACGGTAGCAAACTCAATTTTCTGACGTGTCACATTTCTAATGGATAACAAGTACCAAGTTCGCCACATTGGGTAACGAACTTGGTTGAAATATGTATTTCAACCAAACTGAGTACCAAATTGGTGTCCACTAAAAATGTGACACGTCAGCAAAATGAGTTCGCTACAGTGTCCAGCGAACTTGCCCACGTGAAATATTGAAAAATAACACTATTCGCATGACATTTAGATAAAAAATTTGGTGAACAATGACATTTTGATCACTATTCCATATAATTGGGAGGTGTTGGAACCAGCAAAGCACGGACACGCAAGTTTTTCAAAACTACTTTGCGTGTCGGACACGTGTCCGACACGGACATGCTCAGACACGCGTCTGACACGTGATCAATATTTGGGGACACGCGGTCAATGTTCGGACACGTTCCGACACGTTTTTCCGACACACAGTCAACTTTTTTCGACACACGGTCAGACACGTTTTTTTTGTTTAAATCTTAATTTTATCTTGTTAATTAAAAATAAAAGAAATAATTTATAAATTAATTTTTTTCTTTTATGAAATTTGCATAAAAATTTAACAAAGTATGAAAAATTATTTATATTTATATTTATATTATGAAATTTAAACATTTGATTGGTTATATGAATAATTATTGACTCTTATATGTATTAAATATAAATTATATTATATATATCAAAAAATTTATTTAATATCAAAATATGTCTCAACATGTCGAAATATAATATTTTTTAGAATTAACGTGTCAGCATATTATATCGTGTCGAATCCCATATCTCATGTCCGTATCCGTGTATCATAGGTTGAACCAACAAAATCAGCAAGAAATGTGTTTGAATGCATTGCACATGGGGACAGAAAAAGTTCGCATGTGTTCATTATTTAAGCAGCAACATCATGACAATTATACGACTGAGAGGGAAAAAATTAACATGCTCCAGGACCATGATGGTCCTTCCATTAACGAAGTGACACATGTATTTTTTTTTATTTTTTATTTTTTCTTTTCTTTTCTCTCTCCTCAATCTTTCTTTCACTCTCTTTCCTTTACCCCACCCAATCATTTATCCTCCCGGAGCGCCAAATTTCTTCTCTGAGAGAATGGATCTCAGTCCGATGTTGAAGTGGGGACATGATATCCCATGCTGGGCGTACATTGGGCAGTGTGCTACCATGGATACTCAACATCAATTTGTATTAAGTCAACTATTACATTTTAAATTTATCAAAAATATATATATATTGGATTTTATAATTCTCATTTAACATGATAATTCAATTTTTTTTACACACCTTTTGATTTTCGTACTGACATGGGTCATACATGTAATTTTTTCTTACACATGGGTCCCACATGTTTTTTATCTCTTCAACATGAGATTTCAATTCTCATTTAACATAAGAATTATAAAACCCATATATATTACATCTGAAATTTGTATTTAGGGGATTCGGTACAGGAGAAATTTTTTGTTTACAAGGAAAAAAATTTGCTCTAAATATGATGGGAAGAATTTTTTGTCGGGTAAGTTAAAAAATATGTTTGGTAGACCAAAATTTTTCCGTAAAAGTTGGGTGAATTTTACTGATGTTGTGTTTGGATGATTGTAAAATATTGATGGAAAAGTAAACATAAAATGCCCACCAAAAAAAATTAAGTTAATACAAATTCAAAAAGTACCGTTTCTACGGAGGGTAATCTGGTCAATCAAAAGGTGTATAACTTCACCACGAATAAATCTTTGGTGCTACTGTAGCACCTAGATTCAGTGCATCCTACGAATAGAAACATTACACTTCAGAGGAGAGAGAAAAAATGTGACAGAGAAAAAATAACTTTAGCTGACATATAACATTTTTATTTATAGGATGTACTGAATCTTTGGTACAGTAGTAGCACCAAAGATTTATTCTTTCACCACCTCGTAGCAAAAAAAAGTTTCCACCCATTCGATGGCCAAATTAACAGGATGGTTTATGTGTTAAAAAATTAGATACGAAAAAATCTTGTCCACACCCCTCTCAACTCTTACTCCTACCAAACATGGCCACACAATTTTCTCTACTCTCTTTTTCTGGGCAATTTTTTTTTGCCCTCCTAGCAAACAGCCCCTTAGAGTAAAGTAATTTTTTAGTCGCCAACAAATGTTATGCGGCTTAATTTAATTTTATAGGGAAAAAATTGACTCGTGGTTCCTCTTAAATTTAAAATAGATCTATATTAATCATTTTGAAAGATTAATGTGAGTCTTTTTTGAATTTTAGAGATATTATTATTTTGACTATCTCGATTTATTTTGAATTTTAGAGATGTCATTTTCTGAACCTAAAGTCGCGTATCACGGTCATTATATTTTTGTTTGATCCTTTATTGGATAATAATATGTGATTTATTATTTTTATATTAAAATATGAAATTTTAATCAATTTTTTTTGATATTTGAGTATGTTTATAATTTTTTAATATAAATTATAAAATTATATATAATTACCGAGTACCTCAACCGGATCAATGATCGAGCCGGTTTTAATAACATGGCCAATAATAATAATAATAATTACACAGCTAAGGCAGATTTTGGTGCGACGGTTCCATCTCCATCAAAGCCGGAGCAAAAAAGTAAACAATATTTACTCTCTCTTTTTTTGTTTTTTTTTTTTATATACTAAGGGTTTCCCCATCCCACATGGGATGAAATTAATTCCTTTTATGAGTTGAGAGGGTAAAAATTTCTCCGCTACCCATAAAATATATTTACCAAAATCCAAACTCAAATCCTTTAGTCTTACAACCCAAACTCTTAGTACTCGGCACCAACCAAAGTGAGCGAATATCCTTTTTGCTATTGTTACTCTAAGCCTTATTAAAGAAGCAGGAATGGCAGTCGTTGGATCTACTATATACTTTTATAAAGTCTAGAAGCACTTTCCTCTTTTGCCAGACCATTGAGACTAGAATATCAGACAGGATTTATTGAAAATATGCACGTCCTTATCATGTTCGGGCGTGTAAAAATATTTCAATTGACAAAAAAAATTATTTAAATTTGACTAATAAAATTCAGAGTTTAGGATTAACTTAACGGATAGGTTATTTTATCTATTTTTATATGCTATTCTTTAACCTTATTAGATTAGAATATCAAGAAAAAAGAGAAAAATAAAGATTAGTTAAGATTGTGATTTAACGATATTTCAGAATAGTAGACAACCATAGATAGAAAAGGAGATATATCATTTAACTTAGTTTGTGTAACGTTTAGTATCTTATTATTTGGGCGCGCTCTTGATTCGTAGTGCGCTAATTTCTTCGACATATTAGATTAGAAATACGATCGTCTGTCCAGCCAAAAAATATGCAAATGTCCATCACAATATTCCAGTATAGTTTATCTTTTGATTCGATAATTCAATTTGGTGGTGTTCCTCTTCAAAAGAAAAGTTCGATATAATTCTTCCCCGCGTGGCTGAATTTCGAGTCCTTCATGTAATAAATCAAATAATACATCAATAGCATATATTGTCGTTTCCTCCATATATATACAGAGACATTCAAGAGAAAATTGTCTTTATTTGTTCGATATTTAATTTCAGCTTCTCCTTTACAAGCAAATAATAGTGATTAGACATATTTATATTTATATAATTGACACTAATTTATTGTATCTGCATGTAGTATGTATAAATACATAAAAAGATTTCTGATTGGATGATATATAAGAGTCATTATATTCACTGGGGGTGTGAATAGGTTGGCATAGGGGAAACTTTATTTTAGCTTAAATTAGGTTAGAAAATATTCTAAATTTGGTCTCGCATTTTAGTATGTTGGAGATAAAATTACAAATTTAATCCGACTTATTTTTTTTTTTAAAAAAATAGTATTGTTGGCCTATTAGGTCTACAAAAATCACATGCCTACCAAACCTACTATAATTTCAATTGTAATAAATCAAACATTGATTGCTTAGGAAATTAGGACACAATAATAAATAAGAACGACTCTTATCACTATCAATTAATTTCGTCAAAATATTTCTATACCATAATGCTCATTTGGTCAATATTTGAATTCTTTCGCTATAAATAAAAAATCAATTATCAAATTACAATTGATGATAATAAATTTAAACTTTTTAATTTTGTAAAGATTATAAAAATTGTAGCTAAGAATTATTTATTATGTTAATTATTATTTGGCTAAACGAACATTTGACACTATTTAATATTTACTGGAGTGAGGGGATTAATTTGTGAGTGGTAATGAGATTTAGGATAAACGACCAAAATTGCACACAAGTGATATGTGCAACTCACCTGGTTGCACTATGTGATAATTGCACACTACCCCTATGCAAAACTAGATGTGCATTCCTTCCATGCACAACCGATTGCATTATTTTGAAAAAAGAAATTTAAGTCTGTAATAATTGAATAATTTTTTTTAATTTGCATTATTTATATTGTTTTACCTTGATTATTTAGGCTAAATCATATTATTTTTCACTACTCTAAGTAACTTTCATGATGGATAGTTTTATTTTGTTACTAGTTAAGTGTATGGGTGGTTAGCATTACTTAATAAATAATAATTTGAAAGAGGTAAAGAGCTAAGGTGCTGTTTGGTTGGGGTTTCTTAAAAGTTTCCCATCCAAATCAAGTTGGCAATTGTTGATTTCCTTGTTTGGTAGAGAGTTTCTTAAAGTTTTTCCACCTATTCATGTTGCATAGCTATTCAGATTTGGCCGTCGAAATGGAACAATTGTCATTGTTTAGAAAGCTTTCTTCGATGTGGTTTTCCTTGGTTAGATGGATAAATGGCAAAAGGTGAAAGTTAACCAGATCAAAATATCCTCTGCTATGCACCTTTCAATTTCTTTCTTGAGTTCTTCTGAATTAAGCCTCTCCTCAACAATTTTTTCGAATTGCTTCTTCAATTCTTCCTGCAGCCTCTTCTTCCAATTGTTTCAAATCTTCCTCCTCCTGTTGATGCCTGCTACCAAATGCAAATATCGGAAAACATAAATAAATTGTCATTGATGAAAAAGAAAGATTCACAAGTCAAAGAAAACGAGAGAAAAAGCAAGAAAAGTGTAAAGAGAGAGAACATTGTTCTGGGTAAATTTATGAGTTATGTGCCTTCGGCGGCGTTTGTGGGTCGGAGGGTGGCGTCTAGTGGTTCTGGTTCGAGAGTGGCGGCGAGAAAGAGGGGATGGAGAGTGTCTTCTTATGTAGGAAGGTGAACGCGACAAGCTAGGAGCCATGTCCTTTAGTGGGGTATATTTGTAAATATATATCATTTATCCATCAATATTTTATCCTCAACCAAACATACGTATCAAAAAATTTAATCAATTTCCCTGGCAAAATTTGCCCCAACCAAACAACTTTTCTAACTTCCCTATCTAATTCACTTTCCCTGTTGATCCCTGATAATTGTTGATCCCTGATAATTACAGTTACCTGGTGAACTCAAATTTTCACTTCAACCAAACACCTCCTAAGAGGTTAGTGCATATGCGCGCTGTTTTTTATTTTTTATTTTTTATTTTTCTATGAGAAGTGCTAATTCTCTTTGTTATATAACTCCAATGTAAAACTATTTGTGTCTCATGTGTAATGTGTGTCAATTGGTTTAATTAATAATAAAAGAGGCTTTATGATAAGGGTTTAAGTTTTCTTATGTTGTAGGATTGTAGGAGAGAAAAAAAATAGAGAGAAGTTAAATGTGGGTCCCATATTTTATATTTAAAAAAAGAAAAGAAAAATTAATTAGCACGGAAAATGAATTTGTGTAGGAAAATGATTTACTCTCATGTAACATATGAGAGTATTATTTCCCTTATAATAATTGACGTTTCGCATTATGGTAACGTTTCGCATTAATGGTAATTGACGTTTTGACGTCTCAAATTATGGTAATGTTTTGCATTAATGGTAATTGACGTTTCGCATTAATGGTAATTGACGTTTCACATTAATGAGAAACATGGTTCAGTTATATAAAGAAAAAATGGTGAGTCTCTGATTATGATTATCTCTCAGAATTCTCTCCTTCATGGTCTGCCCATAAAAGTTGTATCAGATCCCTGTCATAGACGATACAAGGAAAGCAGAGGGTAAAGACTCTGAGAAATAATCTTCCATCATCAAAGTTCTTCCGCACTAATGGAGAAAGGTACGCTCTTATATGAAAATCATGAATTCTCAAATCCTGTATCATCTTCTTGAATGGGCGTTGAACATAAATCATTGATTCACCGATGAATATCTTACATCCACGATCCAATCATTTGGTTCGGGATCTAAACTAAACCCCTCAATCTAGAAGGGGACAAAAAAAAACTACACTAAACCCACGAGACCATATTGTGTAGTATAGCCACTTCACTCGAGCAAGTTTACCGGTAGATTTTCATTGGGTTTTAAGGGTGGAGCAAACAATAGTAATATGTGCAGTTCTTGTTAAGGTTACAGGACCAAATATAGTGATGACGAAAGATGGATTTAATTGGAACCACCCATAATCAAAACATGATTTTAATGTCATGTGCATATTTCTCAAAATAGAACAGCCCAACAACCGACAGGCCAATGCGAAGTTGAAACGTTATAATGAAGTCAAAAGAGCACGATTACAATCTATAAAAAAGAAAAGAAAAGAGCACGATTATTGTATAATCTACGCGTGCCAATGAAGTCGCATACGCAGCAATGCAGCATTATGTAGTTCCCACGCACGCTACAGAACATGCGATAAATAGTTAAATACCCGTTTCGAACAGCATATACATCATGGTTGGTGGTAAATAAAAAGGGCTTTACTTCTCTCATGTTATATGAGAGATATTATCTTATGTTGTGAGATAAATTAAATAGGATTCACCAATTTTAGAAAAAAAAAAAAAAAAGAGAGTGACATATTTTTTTATATGAATGTGACATGAAAGATATATCTTATATAACATAAAAGTATGATTTCCCAAATAATAAAATAAAAGGGTGTGTCTCCATTCTCCAATATTTTTTTTGCTCCCGCGGAAAACACGTGTGGTTCTCCTAATTTGACAAAGGAATTTGTTTGGGCGGCGCGTGGACGCTTAATCACATGACTGTCACCGTCCTTGGCTTACCTTCTACAATGACACTTGTCATATACGTCCTTCAATCATCAAAATATTTAGCGTTTTATAAGAGTTATGTGGTAAAAAAAATAATTGTTATGTTATAGAGATTCATTTTGCGTGTCAGAATTATTATTTTTTTGCGGGTCCCACAAAATGTTGTGTATAGAAAACTTTTTGTGGTCATATTAAATGATAGATGATAAACCCAAATATTTATAGACTATTACATATAAAACATAATTTCTATATATAACTTCTGTTAATATCACCTGCTATTTATTATGTATGCCTTTTTCTTTTAATTTCATTTTTACTTGATATCATGCTATTTATTCATTAATTTTATTTTGAATATATTTTAATTTTATTGAATTTAAATTCAATTTATTAACAAAAATTTGTGTTATATAAGAAAAAAGGAAAAATTCACCAATGCTCGTGTGGTTTGCTTCAGAATTCACTAACTCTTATAAAAATTCATGTGCTTTGTAAAAAATAAAAAACCACAGGGGCATATGATAAAAAATCTAATCTTTTGCAAATCACAGGGGCATATGTGATAAAAAAATCGTAAGGGCATAAGTGATTTTGGAGTAAACCATATGGGCATTGGTGAACTTTTTTCTAAGGAAAAAGGTTATAATTATTTAATTTTTAAAATTCAATTAACTATTTAACTTATAATCATCATGCTATGTAATATTTATCATAACTAGAATTAATCTTTTCTTCCATGCTATGTAAACTTGTGCAAATTGTATGGAGCATAAATTTTGGCTCTTATGTTTTTTTTTTTTTTTTTAAATTATAAGTAAAATAAAATAACACTTTTAAATATGCTTGATTGTAATATGTTATTTGGTGTACATGGATTATATATATATATATATATATATATATATATATATATATATATATATATATATATATATATGGGGCAGGATATTCTTACACGTAAGAGTTATAAGTCTTGCACTCAATCTTGACCATTGATCCACTTATATCCAATGGCTCACATTACCAAAAAATTAGAGCTCTTAGATATAAATGGAATGAATGGTAAAGATTGAAAATGTAATTTACACTGGTGTAAAATGATCATAACCCTATATATATATATATATATATATTAATTTTTCCGTAATAGACTACATGTTGGTATTGGGAAGAAAGTTAAGTTTTAATAAACTAATTAACTTTATAATATAATGAAGATATCATCGAGCCATTTGTTTTTGATTTTTTTTCCTGTTGACCATAAAAATAGTAATCCATAAGTATATAATCTAAGCTAGATTTCAAAAATTAATGTGAATCTAAATTTAAAATAAAAATATCCTATTTTAGTAATAAACATCCAAACTACAATAATTAATACCATTAAAATAGCGGTTTATTACTTTACATGAAATTATCCAAATTGCATGATAGATTTGACTTTTTGAGGCATGTAAATAATATAATGTAATATTAAAAAAATTATTCAGGTGATAAAGAATTTATGTTTAAATTTTAATCATAGGAATGGAAAAATAAGGAGAATCGTGTTTTGTATAGATTTATAGGTGCTTGAATCGGATTAATTGACCGATTGAAATAAATAATATAATATAATGAAAAAAATAGAAAAAAAGAGTAACTACGTTATTTTTTTGGGTACAAGTGTACAACCGTTACTTTTGCACACAGAAATTACGTACAAGTGTTACGTATAATTCAGCAACGGCAACTTGTGTATTACACGGAATAAATCGACCGGAAAGTCGGCGACGAATTTGATACAGAGGAATATGTTATTTTTTTACTTTAGTGAGACAATTTTATCTTATGTGAGTAAAATCCAATAAAAAAAAACAAATCTCAATTATTTATTTTTTGAAAAAAAATATTTTTCCAATCACCGGAGATAAAATTATACTTAGTGAGCCCAAAACGACGTCATTTTGGGATATAATCCTGCAATATATTAGAATTACAAAAATATCTTGATTTTCGTCCCAAAACGACGTCGTTTTAAGCTCACCATAGATAACTTACCCCCATTAACTAAGAAATCCTTTACCCTTATTTTTTTATGAGAAAGGTTATATTTACAACCTATTTTCGTTTACAACTTCTTACAACCATATTTTAACCGTTGATTTTTGTCAACCAACGGTTAAGATTTTCACAAATCAAATTTATTAATTAATTATTAATTCATAATAAATGACAACCATTGATTGGAGCAGATCAACGATTAAGATATGATTGTAAGAGTTTGTAAACTATTTAGGTTGCAAATATGAGATAGGTTATTCTGCCTATTCTTATTTTGTCTACCCCTTTCAATATCGTTCGATTACAGTTTCATCTATCGGTCGATATTTGCGATATAAATAATTTTTTTTTTTTGTGAAAATATAAATAAACTTTTTTTGGTGTGGGATGAAGTAAGAAGAAAAAAAGGAAAAAAAAGTTTATTTATATTTTCACAAAAAAAAATGGTTTATTTATATCGCAAATATCGACCTATGGATGAAACTGTAATCGATCGCTATTGAAAGGGTAGCAAAGGTAGGCAAAATAAAAATAGGTAGAATAACCTATCCTATCCTTATAAATATAACCCCTCCTTTTTTTATATGAGAAAAATTCACCAATACCCGTGTGATTTGCTTCAAAATCATCTATGCCCCCGTAGTTTTTTTTTTAATCACATATGCCACTATGCTTTGTAAAAAATAAGAAACCACATAGACATATATGATAAAAAAATATATTCTTTTACAAATCACAGGGACGTATGTGATAAGAAAAACTCACTTTTCCCTTTTTATATCCATAAAGTAAAATTATCTCAAACAATACAATATATGCTAACACTAAACTAAACCGAAACCTCTCCTCGTAAAATACACGCAACCACATTTAGTACTCTTATAATTTGCTAATCTTATAATTATTATTATTATTTTGTCTGACGAAAATCCCAGAAACAAAAAAACATAAACTTGAGAATCCAAATGTTATCCCACTTTTATATCGGTTACTCAAATTTCAATGTTCCAAATTAACGTCAGGAGCGTGTATATCAGATTTTAAATTATTTATTAATTCAATTAGATATGAATTAATTATCATTTTATTTTTCCTTTATGGTTTTCTTTATCTTTTTCTCTCTGACAAATTTGCTTTGTTTTTGTTTTCTTTCCGCTTTAACAGTTCTGAGATGCTGAGGGACAGTACCACCAACTTATACTACACATAAAAAGCAAAGCAGTGCAGGAGAGAGAAAAGCACACAGAAACTGCATTGTCTACACAACACAGAGAGATCTAACCAACATGGGGTGACTCAGAAAATGGAATAACAGAGACAGACACAGAGAGAAGACAAGCAGCTGAACTTGTTTATCAGCTGCCAGTGTTAATTGGAACCGAATGGCTCAAGTCTGATTTTTTTTTTGTTTTTTGTTTTTTTTGTTTTTTGGTGAGTAACATGCTACCTGAATTATGAGCATTATGTTGCAGTTATTGAGCATTGATCTCTTGTCCATGACTGTTACTTCGTTTTTTATCTTCTTCTACACCCTTGTCCCTGGACTTTTGAGTTTTGAATTCCATTCCCTTCCTTTGTCATGGTCTTAGTATTTTAATGGGGTTTGATTGTTCATGCCGTTTGAGTTTTATGGTTGCCCATCTCATGTTCACAAGGGATCATCATAAAAGAATTGAGAACATTTTTTTTTTTCATTTTCTCTGACGAGAAAGTTATATTTATAAACCCTTGTTTCAATTAAGAATGTATATGTAATTTTGAAAAAAAAAAATTGTTAATGGATGTTTTCCTTTTCTGACATAGGCTAATTTTATGTTCTTGTTTACTGACCAAATTTTGAAATTTTTTTTTTTTGGAATTTTGTGTCTGATCAGTACTATTTTTTTGTATCAGATTTCTGTTCATTCACTCTTGGAACTTGAGAGTTCAACTGTTCAGGTAAATTTATTTATTTATTATTTTTTTGGTATTGGTGCTGTTTATGATCATTCATTCACTTTTGTTTTGATGAGAACAAACAAAAGGCATGGCTATGATTCACTTGAAACTGAACCATTTGCATTCCTTTCGTTTTTTGTTTGTTCCAATGACTATATGCAAGCAGCAAGAGATAGACTCGGCTTCCTATATACTGTGAAATTGTGTCACGTGGTTTGGCTTCCTTCAACATCAGAAGACACGGTGCTGGTGTTCTTGGCTGAAGTGATGGCGACTCTGTCCCATGCTGATTCTAAAAGAATGTATTCATGGTGGTGGGATAGCCACATAAGCCCCAAAAATTCGAAATGGCTCCAAGAAAATCTGACAGGTTAATGCCTATTGCGTGCTGTATTTCTGGCTTTGGTAGCAATTCTGTTTAAGATGTTAGCATAGTTATTATTCATCACCTGACACCTTAATGGTTGGATATTAAATTGCACCCATTTCTTGTTTTCTCATGTTAAACCAGAAACAAAATTCACTTGAGCATTTTCCATTTTCTTATAATCTAGATTTCTTATTTCTTTGCTATCACACATAATTACTTATGTTGGTATGAGGACTTATAAATTTAGTTTTAAAATATTTGTTGTTAAAGAAGCGTTTAATGAAACCTACAAGTGTGCATTTTCATATATCTTTCTGTATCTTCTTTTTTGGCGCATATCTTCATTAAAATTATTTTCTTTCTATAACTATAAAATATCAGTTCTGTCCTGTGCTGTATGGACATGTTACATGCAATTTGTACAGTAGTCTGCACACGATAATAAACCATATCCTACTTCGTGTATTACATCTTTCCTTTTAACTTATGACATCTATTTCCTTAATCACTCAGAAGAGATGTGACAATAATTCTTCTTGAAAATTGAATTTTGCTGTTAACATCCATCCGTTGTCCTCAAACACATTAATTTATCACAATGTTTTTCCTCATGAACAGATATGGATGCCAAGGTGAAGCAAATGATCAAGCTTATTGAAGAAGATGCAGATTCGTTTGCCAGGAGGGCAGAAATGTATTATAAGAAACGCCCGGAGCTTATGAAATTGGTTGAAGAATTTTACCGTGCATACCGGGCATTGGCTGAGAGATATGATCATGCAACTGGAGTGATACGCCAGGCCCATAACACTATGGCTGAAGCATTTCCTAATCAACAAAACCCTCTGGGAATGGCAGATGATTTACCTGCAGTTTCTTCCACGGAGACTGAGCCACATACACCAGTGACAAGTCACCATTCACATACTTTTCTTGATCCAGATGAATTGCAAAAGGATGCTTCTACTCATTTCCATGCTATCCAAAGAAATGGATGCTATTCTAATGAACATGATTCTGCTATAAGTAGAAAGGGTTTGAAACAGCTTGATGATCTCTTCATGTCAGGAGAACATGTAAGTCATGCGAAGTTTGCTGAAGGGCGTGCTAGAAAGGGGCTCAATTTTCAAGACAAAGGGGTGATTAATGGGCTAAACAATGAAAGCCATGATAATAGGGCTCAATTCTTATCTGAGTCTGAACGGATGACCAAAGCTGAGACAGAAATTTTGGCCTTAAAGAAAGCCCTTGCTAAATTAGAAAGTGAAAAGGAAGATGGCTTGCTTCAGTATCAGCAGAGTTTGGAGAGATTATCTAATCTGGAATCAGAAGTGTATCGTGCAAGAGAGAATTCTCAAGGACTTGATGAACTTGCAAGCAAAGCTGAAGCTGAAGTTCAAACCTTGAAGGAAGCCCTTACTAAATTACAAGCTGAAAGAGAAGCTAGTCTTCTTCAGTACCAGCAGTGCTTGGAGAAAACATATAATCTGGAGAAAAACATTTCTTCTGTTCAAATGGATGTAGGAGAACTTAATGAACGAGCTACTAAAGCTGAAACTGAAGCTGAATCCCTAAAGCAGGACCTTGCTAGAGTTGAAGTTCAAAAGGAAGCTTCCATTGTTCAGTATAACCAGTCCTTAGAGACATTGTCAAAACTGGAGGAGAGGTTGGTACAACGTGAGGAGAACGCAAGGGAAATTAATGAGCAAGCTACTATAGCTAAAAATAAAATTGAAGCCATGAAGTTAGAAATTGCTAAACTTACTGAAGAGAAGGAGGAAGCAGCTCTTCGTTATCAGCAATGCTTGGAGATCATTTCCAGTTTGGAGCATAAACTCTCATGTGCCGAAGAGGAGGTGCATGGGCTAAATTGCAAGTTAAATGATGGGGTTGAAAAGTTATATGGTTCTGAACAGAAGTGTCTTCTCTTAGAAACATCAAATCAGACTCTGCAATCAGAATTGCAATCTTTGGCACAGAAGATGGGGTCTCAAAGTGAAGAACTAAGCGAGAAGCAGAAGGAATTGGGTAGACTTTGGACATGCATACAAGAGGAGCGGTTGCGATTCATTGAGGCTGAAACTGCTTTCCAAACTCTTCAGAATTTGCATTCTCAATCTCAGGAAGAGCTTAGATCTCTTGCTGCTCAGCTTCATAATAAAGCTGAAATTCTGGAGAATATGCAATCATGTAAGCAGGCTTTACAGGATGAAGTACACAAGGCCAAGGAAGAGAACAAAATTCTAAATGATCTCAAATTGTCTTCATCTTTGTCTATTAAAAGTTTGCAGGATGAGATTCTAAATCTGAGGGAGACAATAAAGAAACTTGAACTGGAGGTTGGACTGCGAGGAGATGAAAGAAATGCCCTGCAGCAAGAAATTTACTGTCTTAAAGAGGAGCTCAATGATGTGAATAAAAGACATGAATCCATGATGGAGGAGGTCAGATCAACTGGTTTAGACCCACAGTTCATTGTCTCATCTGTGAAGAATTTGCAAGAAGAGAACTCAAAGCTGAAAGAAACATGTGAGGCTGACAAAGGTGAGAAAGCAGCTCTAAAGGAAAAACTAGAGACCATGGAGAAGCTTTTGGAGAAAAATGCTGTTCTGGAGAATTCCCTTTCAGATTTGAATGCTGAGCTGGAGAGCGTCAGAGGAAAGGTAAAGGTATTGGAAGAAACTTGTGAATCTTTGCTTGGGGAGAAATCCACTCTTGCTGCTGAGAAGGCCACCTTGTTTTCTCAGTTACAAACTACAGCTGAAAAGCTGGAGAAGCTCTCAGAAAAAAACAACCTTTTAGAAAATTTACTATTTGATATGAATGCTGAGCTTGAAGGATTGAGGGTAAAGTCAAATACTTTAGAAGACTCTTGCCTGTTGCTTGCCCACGAGAAGTTCAGTCTCAACTCTGAGAAAGGGACCTTAGTTTCACAATTGAACATTACTCGTGGAACACTGAAAGATCTTGAGAAACAATGTAGTGAATTGGAACTACAGCATTTGGATCTAAAAGCAGAAAGGGAGTCTGCACTTCAAAAGGTGGAAGAGCTACTGGTTTCCTTATATGCTGAGAGGGAAGAGCATTCCAGAGCTGTGCAATTGAATGAAGCTCACTTGGCTGAGAAGGAATTACAAATTCATATTCTACAAGAAGATGCAAATTGCCAGAAAAAGGAATATGAGGAAGAACTAGACAGAGCTGTACATGCTCAAATGGAAATTTTCATCTTGCAGAAATGTATACAGGATTTGGAGCAAAAATACTTCTCCCTTCTAGTTGAGTGTCAGAGACTCTTGGAGGCATCCAAAATGTCTGATAGATTGATTTCTAAATTGGAGAATGACAATGTTCAAAAGCAGGTTACTGCGAATTTGTTGTCTGAGAAAATTAAAACTCTAAGGATTGGGCTGCTTCAGATGTTAAAGACTCTTGACATTAACAGCGAGCATTGGTGTGAAGATATGATTGAAGAAGACCAGGAGCTTCTAAACCATATACATGACAAACTTCAGGAGACACAAAATTCTTGTGTCACAATTTTCAATGAAAGCCAGCAAGTGGCCATTGAGAATTCAGTTCTTGTTACATTCCTTGGGCAGTTGAAATTAAAGGCTGAAAATCTTTTGACTGAACTAAAATTAGCTGAGACTGTCAATGATCAATTAAATTGTCATATTAGTAATGGAAAGGAGTTGTTGACTCAAAAGGAAAACGAGATTTCGGAAGCAGCAGAGAAGTTCATTGCTTTACGTGATGAGAAAACAGAGTTGCATAGATTCGTGGAAGATCTAAAGAGCAGGTACGACGAGGCCACTGTGATACTTGAAGACCAAGCTAGTCAAATCTTGAAATTATCCACAGACAAGGATCGTCAAAATGAAGAGCTTGGATATGTTTGTGAAGTGAATCAGAAGTTAGAAGCTGAAATAAGGCACTTGCATCAAGAACTTGGGGAAACTAAACTGAGGGAAGAGAAGCTAAGTTATGAACTACTCAAGGGAGCAAATGAGGTTGAACAATGGGAAACTCAGGCTACCACATTCTACACGGAACTGCAAATTTCTGATGTCAATGAGACATTATTTGAAGACAAGGTTCGTGAGCTAGCTGAAGAATGTGAGATGTTTGAAGTCAGAAGCAACTCCAAAGGTATGGAAAGTGAAAAGATGAAAGAAAGAGTTAACAAGTTGGAATGTGAAAACGGGAGACTACGTGGTCAGTTGGCTGCTTATGTTCCAGCTATCAGTGCTTTGAGTGACTGTATAACATCCTTGGAGATACAGACGCTTTTACATGCAGATCCTCATAACCGCAAAGAATCAAAGGTATTAACATACGTAGTTCCAAATCTATTTGGCTGTAGTAAACTAATTATGTATTTTACGGTAAGAGTCTGTTTGACTGTGTTTTGATTTTTTTGTTCTTAAAACTGTTATGTATAATAATTAATGAAACAAGTGTTTTCTATAGGGTTTTTTGTTTTGTTTTGAAAGTTAAAAGTCAAAACACAAAACAATAACAACTTGGACATGCTCTCTAAATTTAATTCTAAAAACAAAAAGCAATTACAATTTTTTTTTTTTTTTTTTTTACAAAATAGGCCTTATCAAACGAGTTTTTTTGTTCCGAAAATCAAAAAACTGTTTTCCAGAATAGATTTCAAACAGGCAAGAGATTGATTTTCAATATTTCAATGCTTGAGAACTTTGTAGAAACTAAGATCCTTGCTTCCTTGTATGTTAATGGGAGGTCATTTGTGATAAATTTAATTCCCTCTTCTTTAACTGGGAACCAGCTACTATTGCATTGTTTATATAGATATAATATAGTTTATCTAAATCTTTGTTCCCAGGTTAAAAATTTGGCGAATCACGGGTACATGGAAGGTGGTCCACAAACACGTGAAGGTCAGAATGCTATGGCAACAGATGCACAAACAAACTTCCAAGACATGCAGCAAAGGATCAATGCAATTGAAATGGCTGTTAAACAGATGAATGAAAGTTTCCAACCTAAGGAGGAAATGAGAGAGATTCAAGTGTTAAAACCTGGAATCAGCCGGCGCCAAGGAAATAACCAAGCAAGCAAGCATGTTACTCAGATGGATGAAGCAAAGGAGCATCAAGGTGGACCTGCTGATGAACGGAAGACAAGGAAATCAGTGTCAGATATCCTTGAAGAAGAAATTGAAGTTCTGCCAAAAGACATCATGCTTGATCAAACGACTGAATGTTCATCATATGGAATAAGTAGGAGAGGAACTCATAAGTTTGATGATCAGATGCTCGAATTGTGGGAAACTGCTGATGAGGATGGCATTATTGGCCTGACAGTTGGAAAGGCACATAAGACAGCCACATCACCTGCTGGACACCATCAAAGGAGAGCAACCAAGGAATCCAAAAACAAATATCCTTCAGTAGAGTCCTTGATTGAAAAGGAGTTGAGTGTGGACAAGTTAGAGATCTCAAGAAGATTGAATAAGCCACAGCCTGATCAAGAAGGCAACAAGAGGAAGATTTTAGAGAGACTTGATTCTGATGCTCAAAAGTTGACAAACCTTGAAATTACCGTACAGGATTTGATGAACAAGGTGGAAATTACTGAGTTGAGCACAAATGGAAAAGATATTGAGTATGAAACAGTGAAAGGGCAGCTTGAAGCTTCTCAGGAGGCCATCACAAAGTTGTTTGATGCCAACCGCAAGTTGATGAAGAATGTAGAAGAGGGTACCTCGTCCTTTGCTGAGAAGTCTACAACTGAGTCAAATGAGAGTGGAGGCGTTAGCAGAAGGAGAGTTTCAGAACAGGCTCGGAGAGGGTCTGAAAAAATTGGACGGCTGCAGTTGGAGGTGCAAAGACTGCAATTTTTGCTTCTAAAACTGAATGACGAAAAAAAAGGCAAAGGAAAAACATTGATTGATGATCGAAATCCAAAAGTTCTATTGCGAGATTACCTCTATGATGGGACGAGAAAGAAGTACCAGAAGAGGAAGAAGAAAGCACCCTTCTGTGCATGCATGCGGCCTCCGACCAAGGAAAATTGAATAGACAATAATTTAGCATAGTTTAAAAGTACGTGAGACAATTGAGACAATAGCTTTCTTGTTTGTAAATTTTCCTTTATAGTCTATATATGGTTCAAGACCCTGCTGTACATGTTTTGTAATGTTCACTCGGAAGAAGAGGCTAGGATGTAATTTTCGCTATTTCATTGTCTGAATAACCCCCCGTCTAATTTCTTTCTTGGTTTGATGTGCCGTTCATGTTTTGGCTATTACTTTGTTTACCATCTAGGCTAGTGGCAGATTCAAGAAATTAATGAAGGGTGGAAACTCAATAAGTTCAAATATATATAGATTTGGGTTTGATTTGGAACGCGACTTGCGAGGAGCTGTCGTTGGCTGGGTTTGATTTAAATTTAGATTTGGACAGATTGTGATTCAACTGGACTGATGATGGAGGAAAAAGCAAATATTCCAACTTCTAATAACTGTGATTGAGATTTGAGAGGAGATGAATCAGTATGTAGATGCAAACGATGAATATGTAGATGTAAACGATGAATTTGGAATAGAGCTGGATAACGGGGGATAGAAGAGGAAAAAAGCTCACGGAAAAATAAAATAAAAAGAGGGAAATTAAATTAGAAAACTTGAATTTTAAGAGAAGGGATTTTCGTTTTTTTGCTTGTCTCTTTAAGAATCGTTTGTTCAGCATAAAATACAATAAGACTCTTGCATTAACATATCTTCCAATAACAATAAAAAGTTAACGTTCAACAAAAACAAAAGGAGTCAACCCCTGACAAAAAAAGGGAAGTAAAAAAAAAAAAAAAAAACTCATGTCTAATTTCAACAACAGAATGCTCATATTCTAGATCAGATGAACATCTTATTGCATTCCATGATTTAAATGCTTGGCCAAATTTTCACGCATGATCCTTCCTGAAGGATCAACTTGCTTGCAATACTGTTCTTTATATCCTGAATCATGATGACAAGACAAGGCAACATCTGGATGTAAGGAGTCACCGCAGTCAATGATTATATTATGAAGCAAACAACAAGTCAAGATAATGCTGGGCAATTTCCTCTTATCAGGTCTCCACATAACCTTACTCAGGATTCTCCAACTTCCCTTTAACAGTGAGAATGCCCTTACTGCAAGTAGCCTTGCTGCCTCATGTTTGTAATTAAAAGTGGATTGTGAATCTGATATGCCATTAGTTTCATAAGGAGTCATTAGCCATGGAAGAAGAGGATAGCTGTACCCACCAACTACATATTCTCTTATCACATCTCCACCTAAAGTTCTTGCATTTCCATTTAAACGCTCCCCATTCTCTGAGAGTTTGTAAAATGCTGAACACTTCAACAATCTGGAAAATGTCATGCCCCCAGGGAAGCCTGTCATAATATCAATAAATCTCATTTCATGATCGACAATTCCCTGTAACAACATGCTGTAATTTTTTTCGTGATCACACCAATCATCCGAGGTTTGGACAGCTGGAAGGGTCATCATGATGTGTGTTGCATCAATAGCTCCGCAGCAATTAGGCAACCTATAGGATGCTTCAAAACCGAACTTGATTTCTTGCATTCTATTGAAATCAGGCCAATTGAGATGATGTTTAGCGCGTTCCTCGAGTGCTTCGATGAATCTCCAAGTCACCTGAGAAACTGTTGACTGTCCAACCCCAAAGGCAGCTCCAACTGATACTTGAGATTCACCAGATGCCAACCTTCTAAGGGCAATGGCAACCTGCTTCTCAACACTAAGAAGCCTCCCCTCTATGTTGATGAGCCCTGATGGAGGCCTTGATATGAGATCCTCCCTTACAAGAGAACATATGTATTCAAAAGTAGTCTTTGATACCCTAAAGAAATACTTAAACCCTTCAGCTTCATCACCAGGTACAGAGTATCCTGCAGGTTTGTATTCAATCATATCCATAACAAACATCAAATCACAACCCAAAAAAGAAAAAAAGAACCAATATCAAGTAGCAATAATTTTATAATATTTTGGGTAAAGAAGGGAAACCGGATAGAAGGAGAAGATTGCAGAGAGGTCGATTGGGAGAGAGAATTAAGAATAAGAGAATAATTAGGAGAAAGTAATTAAGAAAGTTGTAATTGCTTAATTAATTTTGTGATCGGGTGGGCTATCTATCTTACTGTCGCTTACACCTTCTAAGAGATAAAGTAAACTATCAAATAACATAATTAGAAATAGGATAACAAATACTACTGACAGGATAACTAATTTGAATTATAACAACTGATAGGATAAACTAAACTTATAAAGATAAACTACAAAAATCAAATTGACATATCCAAGTGCTTGGGCCTTCAAGGTTGCTACATTAGTACATTCCACTGCTCTTCAAATAAACCTCATCCACGAGGTTTAGTTGCGTAATTCTGGGATCAGAGATGACAATAAATGTCATGTCAATCACAGTCCCAAGCCTAGTAGGATAATGAATGATGGAATGCCATAGCAATCGATGAAAAATGCACTCATTGCCTCGGAATTGAATGAAGTTATTGCCCATTGGAAAACCCATCGGCATTGAATGCCATGTGTTTTGGGGAGTCCTCACATGTAGAAGGCGTAACGTGTTTCAATTTGGTAGCATCATACCATAGTCAATCACGAGGAACGGCGTGGATTGCATCCACTTGTGTTGGAGTAGGCCAGTAAGCAATGATTCCAGGAGGGCGAGTTGTACAAATCCAACATGGTCCCTCCTATTCCAATGAAGAGCTACCTCGATCATGGTCAGCCAGCCCGGTGGCCTCTTCCAGAAGGCTTAACAGGCTATTGAAGATTTGATTGATAGCTATAGAGGTGGCAAAGTGGGCGCCCCGCCCCACCATCAACCCGCCAAAAAATGAGCCAGCCCGAGCCTATTTTACACTGACCCGCCTCGGCCCGCCTATGCCTGCCATCAATCCGCCAAAAAATGAGCCCGCCCCGCTTTTGAGATGGGTTGAAAAACTCAGTCCGCCCCGCCCCGTTTGGCAGGTTGGACCGCCGAGCCGAGCCCATTTTGCAGGCTCTAGATAGCTACACGGGATTGAAGAAGATGCTGGAAATCCAGGGTTTGCTTTGAAAGAACACAGAGGCTAGTCCGTGCAGCCTTGGAGGAAGGGTAGATCAATGAAAGCACCGTTGTAACAATACTTTTACAATATTTGGGGGAAAAAAGGGAAAACATGAGATGAGGAGATTGTAGAGAGGTTAATTACATGAGAATCGAGAATTAGAGAATAATTAGGAGAAAGTAATTAAGAGAGATATAATTAATCAATTTTGTGATCAGTGGCTATCTACTTTGTAGCAGCTTACACCAGAGAAGATAAACTATACAATAACATAATTAGGAGGAGTAAGATAACTAATGATAAGGAGGGTTATATTTACCACCAATTAAGTTTACTAATTCTTATTACCAAATCTAATCGTTAATTTCCGTCAATCAAACAATTATAATTTATTAGATCATACTTTTTAATTAATTATTAATATCCAATAAATTATAACGTCATATTAGCAAAAATCAAAAGTTAAGATTTGGTGATAAGAAATAATAATCTTAACGGGTAATAACTATTATCTTCCCCAAGTAATGATAACTATTTTAAATTACACAAACTCATGAGATAACTAAACTAATGAGATTGAATCTCCAAGGGCCTCGCCTTCAGGGTTGTTGGTACATATCATAAAAATCTCCTTCACAGTGGTTCCTCTTTTTCTTCACCAACTAGATACAAACATTAGGAGGGTTGTTGAGTTGAGAATTCAAAAAAGTGATAACAAATGAGAAACCCTTGCATGAAAGGGTTTCCTTCCCGAACAACATCATGAATAAATAATAAAAAGTTCAAAAATTAGAAGGCGAATGGAGTGAAGAGAAAGGAGAAGAAACCTGGGGCAGTAGAATTCTTGTGCCAGAAAGAGTCCCACCAATCGTTCTCACTAGTTCTGGGCACAACAGGGACGAGACTCACCTGTTTGCGTTTCTTGAACTTCTTGGCCTTCCTTTTGGTCTTCTTTGATTTCTTCGGAAGGGTTACCATTTGAGCATATCAGAAGGAATGGTTCACTGTTCCCAAGTGACAAGAAAACAAGAGAAGTTAAATGAGTGAAGTGAATTTGAATGTCACTCTGAACACGCAATCTTTGCGGTTAATTTTTTTTTTTTGGAGCGGTTAATCTTGGGTTTTATAATTCTCCAGAATTACAATTTTTCTAAATATACATCGATTTCCATGATGATATGCATTTTATATATAATTTTTTATAACGTATGGGTTCCTTATACTTTTTAGCTATAACATGAGATTTCAATTATTCTTTAAAAATCATGAGAATTATAAAACTCATCCTTATTTTACTCCTAAGTGTTTTTTTTTTTTTAGAATGTCGGCCCTTACAGGAGTCCACAATGTGCATTGTTGGGCCCTGAAAACCCCTTCAATATTTGGAGATTGTCCATTACTTAAAACCACAAGATTGTTTCACCAGAAAAAAAAAAAACCGCAAGATTGAGTGCATCAATTTTATTTTATTTTTGGATAAAATATATAGAGACAATTTTATTAGAGACGAATCTTGAATTAAGTAGATGACACTTATTAATTAATTATTAATTTCCAATATCATTAGATTTGTGGAAATCAACGATTAAAATTTGGTAATAAAATGTGGTAAACTTAATTGGAGTAATTACAACTATTTTTTTTTCTTCTTGATGAAGCCTATCATTCCAAAATATATCTCAACATCAATTATAACATATTTGGATTAATTTATTTCAAAATCGAAAGTTTTTAATTATAATTTTTTTTTAAATTTATTGAAAACCAAGCTATTATTTTCCCAAAATAATCTAGTCTAAACATGCACTCAGTGTTTGACAGGAAGAGTTTTATTTTTCTTTTTGTTGAACGTTCCTTGAAAAGTATGAACATTTTGTACGTGAAATGTGATAAATAGAATTTCAAACAATCAGGAATGACTTTTTACTCGCCTATTATTGTCCATGTTGTTTAGTTGCTTTTTTTTATCTAACAAGGAAAAAAAAAAATCATCTTAAGTGCATTTACCTATGAAATGCACAAGATTGCATTTACTTTTAAATTTTAGTACATTAAGTTGATGATGCACTATAAATTAAATAATAGATACACTTCTATTTAAGCATTTTATAAACAAAATCACTTCAAATTTAAATATCCTCATTCATGTAAAAATATTTTATGTAACTTGTAGGAAAAATAATTTTAATATATTACCTTTCTTGCAACTATTGCCTTTTGTCCTATCGCCTTCAAGGTTAAAATAAAATAAATTAATATTAAGCATTTTTATAATTCTATGTCTTAAAGCATTTTCACCTGACACCATCTAGACAAAATTAGTTTTTCATAATTACTTTTTGAAATATCATCTTTAAGAATAAACTAATTATCTTAAAATTAAATTCGTTATGTTAAATTTTTTTAATTCAAACGAGTCTTAATTAAGTTAAAATTTTCAAATTAAATATGTAGTAATTTTTACCCAAAAAAAGGTAGTATAGTTATAGATGGGCTAACCCTCATTTGCATAGACTAACTAAAAGAAAGGAAGAGGGAAAAAAGAGAGGGAGAAATCTTATTCTTCCTTTTTTTTCTTCTTTTTCAATTCTATTTGAAATTTATGAATTAATTTGTAATAATCTAGATTCACGTGATCTCTTTGTATAAATACTTTATGTCTATCTGTTTTTTGATAAATTTTTACAAATTTTACTACGGTTCTACTTATTTAATATCCCTTAAGAGAGAAATAAATATTACATTTTCTCATAAGAAAATACTTTTGGATAAGAGAATACATTTCCCATAAAAAAAAACTTTGAAGTTTGAAATTTCATTGAAACTCCTTACAAACTAAATCAGGAACCAAATATATATTGGTAATTCCCAATTAGTTGTAATATTTTCGTAGCAATTTAAGGGGATTGCAAATGAGATATTTATAAAGAAAATAATAAGGCACAAATAAATTTTCAGTATTTTTATGGTTCGTACTCTTCTACTAAAATTATAAATACTTGGATGCACATGACATTAAAAATAAAGAAATAAGTGAAACCAATATTTTTAACTTGTTACACTGAGTTGTATTGCAAGGTATTGAAAATTTATGATATTTTAGGCTTTTAATTTATGAATGGACACTAATTGAATCAGTATAAATTTATTGGAATTATGAATCGATTATCTCTGTGATTTATAAACACATTATATTATTTGCTATTGTTTTTTCCTCCCTCCTAAGTCCTAATTAAACTGAAAGAAATTTGTTCCCTCCCCAAGTAAGGTCAGGTATATGCGCATGTTTCCTACAAGTACTAAGCTTGAGACCTTGTGATTAATTGTGATCAGCTCTAGGACATTTCCAAAGGAACACAACTCAATTCCATTGTAGCTACTTTTCATTTCAATAGATTATCAAGCGTGATACATAATGATCCAACAACCTGTATTGGAAACTTTCTTCCAACTAAGGATGAAAATTTGAAAAATTAAAATACCCATCAAACGTTCACTTTTATATGCCTCTAAATCTTCTGCAGCATGATTCACAAACTCTAATGCCACATACTGTGAAGGTAACTTAGCTTAGATGAAAACTTGTAAGCTTTACTTGATCTAAACACTGCTTTATTGCATGGCTCAGACACTGTTACAACCCCCTGATTCATCTTTCACGTGGTTCGGTTTGTATGTATGGAGCATGAAGTTGCATGCTCCAACAGCCTCATCAACTGTCAGATAGATCCATTTATGCCCCAATTCATCAAGGAACTTTGATTTGTTCAGCTTCTTCATAACCTCGCTTCCAGGATTGACCAAAACGAGCTAAACACATAGGAAGCATGATTAACAAAAAATCAATTCAAGAGCTCTAAACTACGATAAATGTTGCTACAAAATTAGAAGATAACACGAGATAGAAATAATTACTTGTAGCCCTCTTCTGTCATTAGTCTTCTTGAACTCTTCAAGCATGCTTATTCCACTTGTATCAATGTTCCCAACAGCTGCAAATAAAATTACACTGCAAGTTAGACTATAATTCTTACTAACCAGATTGTTAATTACTACATTTCTTACAGGGGAAGGATCCGTTAACAAACTTATTTTCTTTACAAACTTACAAATTATAATACTCTACTCAAAAGTGTATTACCGGTCAGACATAGTGTAGTTTGTAAGAGTTTATAAATAAAAAGTTTGTAAATGTAACATTCTCTTTTTTTATATCAATAACTTACCAGTCATATCCATTATAACATACTGCAAACTGGTCTTCCCTGTAGTTTTTATTCTGTCTTCCTCTTCATCAATCCACCTTGTGATCCTATGAACAAAGTTTTCAGGTAATTTTCTAATTTCATTAGAGGCCAGTATATTTTGAATGCAATTAAGAGCAAAACTGCAAATCCGCTAGTAGCTAATTACCTCTCTCTTAAATAGCTTGCATTGGCAAAGTAAATGGGTGCATCAATTTCAAGAATCAGGATTCCAGGAATATGACTTGCATTTGGATATTGTTCTACATTTCTGTATGCTACCGAATTTGGAATGTTTCCTAAAAGAAATGTTCTTGGCCTTGCAACAAATAGTAGTACTCGAAGTAATGATATTGCAACCTGCATATTCACAAAGAGCACATGTTAATTTCAATAACCTTATATTGAAATCCAAAATTAGCTAATATAAAAGTCTACAGAGTGGTAGAGTTAGGAGCACAGTGATACATACTGCTATAACTAGGCCAATCTCAACACTCCCAAAGACTACGCCAATATATGCACTGATGCACACTAAAAAGTCAAATTTGTCAATTTTCCACAAATGGATGACTGCATGATAATCTAAGAGCCCGAGCATTGCAGAAACAATGATGGCTGCTAGCACCACCAGGGGAGTGTAATGGAACAAGGGTGTCAAGAATAACAATGTCAACATGACAGCAATTGACATTACAATGTTTGATGCTGCTGTCTTGCAACCGGCATTGTAGTTCACAGCTGAACGTGAAAATGGTCCTGAAACAACATTTATTTTTTATGCCAAATTTGTTAGCAATTGGTGCAGGAAATTGGTTGATTAATTTGTTTTTCTTCTTCTAATTATGTGTGAAGTGTGAAGAATGAAGATTAACTTGTAGAGCTCAAGAAACAACGCAGAACAAGAAAAGGGTATTATAATCTAGTCATTTGATACTAATAATTAATAATGAAACAATTACCTGTTGTGAGGTAACAAGAAGTGAACGAACCAAAAATGTTCATGGTCCCAATAGCTATCATCTCTTTGTTGCCATCAATATGGTAATTCTTAAACATTGCAAAGCTTCTTCCCACTGCTATTCCTTCCTGCATACGACCACCAATTCAGTACTCCGGATATTATCGACATAACTAATAGTATCAAATTTTCTTTCAACTGTTCAAAGACCAAACACAATTGCACTAAATTGGATCTTTCAATTTTCAACCTTTGGAAATGAGAACCACATGATTAGACCAAAACTTTTATCACTTGACAAAAATTTCTCTCCTTTTTTTTTTTCATTGGTTAAATTTCTTCTTTTGCTAATGTTTTAATTAATAAGATATGAGATTTATATCTTCACCTATTATTAACACAAATATATCCTCTCGTGACTTACATGTTATTTAATATGATCATATCACATGATAGGATCTGGACAAATCAATATAATAATTTTGTCACCCCATATCCTAATAATTTTTTTTCCATCATCTCCCATCACTATTAATTTGTTCATAAATAATTAGCATCACCTCACTTGTGTAACACTTGCCTTGTACCAAATTAAATGAGATGGAGAGATAATTACCGCAAGCGCTATAATGCCGATAATAAGTCCAGTTTTGATGGCTGTGCTCATATAAGGCGATACAAACACCAAATCCATGACCGAAGGTGGATTTAGCCCCTTCTTCAATTCTCCAATCTGAAACAAGATTTGAAAAAAATAATAACAATATCACTTAACTTCACAAAATAAAACAGTAGTTAGTGAATTTTTTTTGGGTGTAGTATTATAAAATTTACATTATTTTCAATTATTACTATTATCATAAGAGTTTAGTGTGTGTCATTTAAAATGATACAAATTGTGTTTTTTAGTGACTTACACATATTTTGTGTAAATCCGAAAAGTTATTTTTTTCACTTTACATGTCAGTGATGTGACTGGGAATAGAGGAAAAAAAGCAACTTTTCAGATTTACACAAAATATGACTAGTCATATTTTGTGTAAATTACTTAAAAAGACAAATTTGTGTCCTTTAACATGATACTTCTTTTTCCCTGGTCATGACGAAATTCTTTAATGGTATGATTGTAGGGTTTCGATTTTCTCATGCGGCAGGAGAAAATTTTCTCATGTTATAGACACATCCTGTGTGGGTCCCATATCTATTAAAAAAAATAAAAAAAAAAAATATTGCATGAAAATCAAAGGGTCACGAGAAAACAATTGGAAAATGTTTTCCATCATTGTATTATTGTATACAATTAATAAGTAATAATAATAAGAGAACACTAATCATTCTAGAAGTAATTGAATGAAGTGAGTGGGGCCCAATGGCGACTTGCATTGAAGGGTCCCCCAAAGTGGTGGTGTTTCCTGTTGTTATTGTTGTAGGTCAAGACAATGATTACGGATTGGGCCAATGACAAGAACCCAAAAAGGCCCTAGTGTCTGTCCTAATCTTATAAGTGTAGCAGCACTAATACGTTATACCGTGTTTGGCCGTGTGTACTGTGTAGTCACGAGTGCGTTATGAAAAAGGAGCGTTTGGAACTTGTAAATACTCACCACTTGAACTCCGTGCTTCTCGGCGTGTGTGAAATAAACTAGCAAACTGCCCAATATAACGGACGTCAAAGGCGCCATTGCTGACACCCAGAAAAACTTCGGTTGTCGTTTGCTCTGCCATCACAGTCCCAAATTACAATCACTTCATTATTTTCATTAAACTCAATAACATTACCAAATCAAGTTCAAGTAAGCAATTTTCTTACAATAATTTTTTTAAATAAATCATTTATGCACTTTTTTAAAATAATAATAATCATAATAGAATAGCATCCTGAAGGCAATTAAGTCCTTTTCCATCAGGTTCATAGAATATTTGTTCTGGAGTGGGAATCGAATGTAAACAATTGTCTAATTATTTCGGCTAAAATAATATTATATGTAACTAATAGTATAATAGAAAAATATTATTTATAATAATCTATAGTATAGTATATTACTACTTTGTCATGGCGGTTGTTAATTGGGAAACATCACGAAAAGGAGGATTTAATGTCAGCTTCTGAGAAAATTCGCTGACTTTAAATGAGGATGGGTAGGTTAATTAGGACTGAAATAGAGCCATTCAAAAGTTGAAAAATAGAAATAATCAAAAGAATAAGTTGATTTTAAAATCCCTTGCCCAGAAATATCTGGCATTAATAAATGCAAAGAAAAGAAGCATGGGATTAGGATCTTATCCCTTTACAGTTAAAGTCATGGCTCTTGGTATGAATTTAACGTTTGGCTATGTTTCTTTTTCTTTGTTTAATTAGTTAGTTACAATATGTGAAACATGGAATGTGCCATATATATGTAGAATAATTAATTAAGGTATGGGTTAGGCATCACTCACGAAGTATCTTGTGATGAGAAGGAAGAAAATAAAGCAGCATCCTAACACAGCGCTTTCCCACCTCCACTGAAATAGATAAATAAATAAGCAAACAAAATTATGCCACATTCAACCAATCAATTACGTTTAGAAAATCTTTTCAGAACATCAGTGGTGTACAATATTTCCACTCTACTAAGTTTAGTTAAGGATGACTCAAATCTTGGCTAACAAAGTATATTATAAATTACTCATTGAATTAATACTTTATTTTAACTCATTTTTAAATGATATATAAAATGAAATATGCAAATAACAAGATTTTTAAAAAATAAAAGAGAATAGGGTGTTTGGTTGAGAAGAGATTTTTTTTCTCGGGAATCATGATTACTAAGAATGTGCTGAAAAAATGAATTTTTCGGAAATGTGACCAAAAAATTATTTGGTAGACCAAAATATTAGTTCAATTTCAATGATTATATGTTTGATTAATTATTAAATATTATAGGAAATGTCAAATTTTCCGGGGATTAATTCCAAGAATAACACCCTCCAATTTGGTATTCTTAGGTGTCATTTTGCAGAAATCTGCTACAAAACATGAATAAATAGGATTTTTAATAACAGTTTCCCGAAAATGCAAAAAAAAAATAAAAAATCAATGTACAAAACGAACTCTAAAGAGTTTGAAAGCTATATATATGTTGGTGAGGATGGTGCGTGGTGTCAGGTAATGTTTTGTCTTGTAGTGATTTTAAAAAAACACAGCAGAGGGGAGAGGAGGAAGAGGACAAGTAGCTAGCTAGCTGTAGTGTTGTGTTTTAATTTGTACTCGTAAGTCGTACCTCATGAGTTTGGGAAAAAACAGAGCGCATTACTGACACGAGATCTGCCTCGTGGGTAAAATGCTCAAGCCCCAGAATCGATTTTAGCTGTTGCAGGCAAACCACTGTGGCTGCTCCTCCCATGAACCCTACTATGGCTGCATGTGACAGAAAATCCACGATAAACCCTAGCCTGCACTCCTCCAGGGTTCCACATGGTTAATGATTCAGAAAAAACAAAGCATATAATGTTATGGAGTTTTATAAGAGTTGTGTTGTAAGTAAAGTGATTATGTGATGCAGTGTTTTAAAACCCGGCTCGGACCGGCCGGGTCGACCCGGAACTCGGTGACCCGGTGGGTTCCCCGGTCCGAGTGGGTAGTTGAACCGCTTCTACAGTCAACCCGGATTGGACCGGTTGACCCGGCCGAAACCCGGCGACCCGGTGAATCGGTTAACCCGGGTTAGACCGGTTATTCCTTTTTTTTTTTGGAATTTTTTTTTTTGTTGATAAGAACTCTTGAATTAAATCATATTCATATTTTATGATGAATATGATTAAAAGTAAGGTGAAAATAATAAGGTATTTTACACTAGTGCAGTTCGTTTATGTAATTTAGTTGCATCTTATAATAATCTCATGAAGTTAAGTGGTGATAAACACTGATGGTCTCATGATCTCATCTTAACGGTGGACATTTTTTTCTTAGTGTATATTTCATGCATACTATTTGTTATCATGATTTAATTTATTCATATCATGTCAAGCACAAAAGGTGCATTTAACTTATATTGTAGTTTGCTTAACAAAAAAAAATTATATTACAATTTTAATCCAATATTATGATATGGTCTAGAGCTAGAAGTTTAGAAGTATATAATATTTGCTATCATTGAAAATCAAATTATTTTTTGAAGCTCATTAATAGTTTTCTCATGAGAAGTTTTATTAATATAAGTAATATTTTTATATTTTTAATATGTGAACAGTAAATCCGGTTGAACCCGGTCGAACCAATGACCCAGTAACCCAGTACCTCGACCGGTTCGATGACCGGTCCGAGTTTTAAAACACTGATGTGATGTTATAGAGATTCATTTTGACTACCTTGGTTTTTTTCTTTTTTTTGCTTCAAAAAGTGTGAGGCCCACAAAATGTTATGTATGTAGGAAATTTTTTTGTGTCATGTTAAATGATGAATGTAAACATTAATTAGAAAGATTGATAATTAATGTTATGTTAAGGAAAAATTATATAGATAGTGAAGGTCAATAATCGACACTATTTAAAATTACTACTGTACTACTTAACATCAATATATGAAATTGAAAGCAATAATAGGCCAATCGCACTTTACAACTCGATTTCAGTATTTGATTTTGTATAACAAGATCTGTGTACCGTTTATTGGGGATCTCAAAATCTCAAAGCTAAAATGGTTTCAACTAAACAAATAGCAAAAGACAAAAAAACTCCAGCATATGTACGGATATGCAGAAAATAATGTCGTCTAGATATAAATTAAGTTTTAAAGATACTATCAATAACATGTCATTCATTTTCATTTTCATTTCACCTTAATAAATTTATTGTTCGAATTAAATCCATTCATATTTTAGTGTCTAATTAATTATTGCTATTGTCATTATACTACTAGGCTATATATTTATGGGATTTTCAATTTTATCATTCTACCGATACCGACTATATATATATACATATTATTAGGTAGAACTATATATAATGAAGGGTTTTATAAGAGTTATGTTGTAGGAAAAGTGATTGTGTTATGTTATGGAGATTAGTTTTACGTGTCAGAGTTTTTTTTTTTGCTGCGGGCCCCACAAAATATTTTGTGTGTAGGAAAATTTTTGTGGTCGCGTTAAATGATAGATGATAAACCCTATAATGAATTACCTAAACAGACCCAGTGATGCCTGCAAAACTCCAGCAAAGAATGTAGCTGTGAAAGCAAGGTGGAGAAAAAGTTTTGGGTTCTGGTTGGGATTAACCTCACGACCCAACATGGAAGCCATGAGAAGCGATCCAACCGCCACAGTTCCCACTGCCAAATCCCTGGAACTTCCCATCATGGCGTAAATCAATGGTGGTATAAAGCTCGAATCTGCATTCATTCATATATATTTAATTTCCACATTATATCAAAATCCATAAGAAAAAAAAAACAATAAATATATTAACAAAAGTATATATATATTTATTATATGATGACTTGAGTACTAGCTAGCTATTTAGTTTATTATATATAAGATAGGGAAGGTTATATTTACAAAAATTTTGTTTACAAACTCTTACAAATTACATTAAGTATGACCGGTCATACTTCAATCAAGAGTATATGATCTATCATACTTAGTGTAATTTGTAAAAAAAATTTGTCATATAAGATGAATATTGTATTGAGTATAGCTAGTTATATATATACTAACATAGTCCAAGAATTGGAGGGAGGTTGGCTAGCTTGGCGTAACTGATGCCTTGAGGAATAGCCAAGCTAGCAATGGTGATGCCAGCTATAAGGTCTGATTTCAAGAATTGGAGGGTGTATTGTGGTGCCCACTCTAACATTGGGAAGAAGTATTGAAACCCAAGCACGACCCTCTTGGAGGCTGGTTGGTCCTTGAACTTTCTCAATGGGTCATCTGGGAAGAAAGTCTCTTTCAGAGAGTTCCTGAGAGATTTAAAGAACGGTTGAGGTGGAGGGATGGCCACACGGTGCACGCCCTCAACGTTCATGACCGAAGGGTAATCATAATCCGTGTTACCCATATATGTATGTGATGCGTTTTGGTCACGGTTATGTGTGCTAGCTATAGTTTATGTAACTTAAATGGAAATATGATTTGGGTAGCTAGCTCGATTGGTATAGGATTATATTATATATGTTGCCAAATTGAATGGCGGTTCTGTTGTTGAAAAGTGCTTAACTAGTAATGGAAAGAGGGTAGAAGAGGCGGTGACGGTTGAGAAAATGGG
Source organism: Gastrolobium villosum (assembly GCA_032173675.1). NCBI lineage: Eukaryota > Viridiplantae > Streptophyta > Magnoliopsida > Fabales > Fabaceae > Gastrolobium > Gastrolobium villosum. The sequence continues at coordinate 427,182 of JAVKPL010013093.1, read as the reverse complement.
AAGGGATAAGCTAGGGTGGGTGAATGTTGATGCTGGAACCTACGAAAGTGTTGTGAATGATATGGCTTTATATAAAGGATTTGCATAAGCCTGTTTGTTTGATATGTGTGTGTGATCGGAGAATTGAATGACGTGGTACGTATGGGATCATTATTCTTTGAACTATGGGTATTTTTTAAGGAAAAGTTTATCAATCTCCATGTGATTTTCTCCAGAATCACTTATATTTCTGTGATTTTTTTATCATATATATCCACGTGGTTTCCAAATTGTATATTTTTTTATCATATACTCCTATGATTTTTTATATTTTACAAAGCACAAGGACATATGTGATAAAAAAAGTTTATTAGGACATAGATGATTCTGAAGCGAACCACGGGGCATTGGTGAATTTTTTCTTATTTTTTATACTTAAAAAAAACATTTTTTTAAATAAACCACATGTATTTTCATTCTTTTAAAAAAAAAATTAACGAGCTTAACTAGAAGTGTAAGATTTTAGGTGTCAAGAAAACATTTTCATTCTTTTGCACTAGCTGGTGGGGGGACCCATCAGAAGACCTGAATAGTGCACAAGATTAGTGGGATGGACCCTCAACTTAGAACATTATTCCCTTAGCTGAATAATAATAATAATAATAATAAATAAATAAATAATATTCCATCTTACTCTGGACCTGCCCATCTCGTGCCATACGGTTGTGATTTTTGTGCCCAACACACGATGGAAGTAGAATCCAGGAAGCTGACTCATCATCTTATTATCTTTAGAGAGAGAGAGAGATTTGTGGCTAATGGGCTAGATTTTTTTAAGGGAAATCATACTCTCCTTTAATAGAAGAAAAAAAAATTTCCTATATAAATTCATTTTCGATAATAATAATTATTATTTTTTAATATAAAATGTGGGATCCACATTTAATTTGTCTCTACTTTTATTCTCTCATGTTTTCATCCAACGTAAGAAAACATGAAACTTTTTTTAAATACCCAACATTACGTAATGGCTTCACTCCCATTCTCAGCTCAAGGTAGTTTCAGGTTGGCTAGATTTTTTTGGTTTTTAATGGTAATAAAGAATCAACTAACAAATTAAAGATCTAAACGTGTCTGAATAACTAACAAAATCATGTTAATGCGAGTTGAAGATCCCAAACAAACCGACCAAATTAATTGCATTTATCACTTGTCTTGTCCACAAATTTACAATTCTCTATTTCCTTAGAAGTTAGAACGAAGTATTTACGAAGAAAAAGTAACAAAAAACTGCGTAATGAAAATTCAATTTCAATGTTAATATTAATGTAATAATATTTATTTCTTACGTACTGCAAGTAATTTTAAGTGAAACAAATCTTACACAGACGGTCACGGAATAAATAGGAACCAAATCTGACTTAATCGGAAACTGGGTGCTTTTTTTTTGGGGTGGAAAAACTGGATGCTTTTTAAGAGAGTAAAACAGGTTTCTTTCGAAAGAGTTTTATAACATACTTTTAAAAATATCAAAAAATTAATATAAATATTTAATAATAATAATGATGATGATGATTAATTATGATGTAACCAAATATATAGTTACAAATAGAAATTTGATAACATAATTAAAAGAATATTGGTTGCTATTGTTTTATCTCAAGATTATTAATATTTTGTTTGATTATCTAATATATAATTCTGTATTATACAATGTTCAATTGTGATATGATAGATAACAGGGCGTTTGTCACCGGGATTATTTTTAAAAATCTGGGAAAGCCTGATAGGAAAATAAAAAAGTCACGTTGGTAGCAAAAATGATATGAGATGCCCGGCTATATTATTTTTCCCGAAAATTGCATTTCTACATGAATTTGCTATCAAAGATTTTCATTCTTGGGATGGAAAAAAAAATTCCCCACCACATAGAATGTTGTCAAATGTCTAATAAATTAAGTATAGTTATAAATGACGTTGGACTCTTGGAGAGAGAGAGAGAGAGAGAATGCATGGTAAAATGAAAATTACACGGTAATTTTGTATTCTTTTAATATTTACAATCAACCAAGCATAGTATAAGTAAAATTAATCCAATATTATTTATCAAAAGAAAAATTAATCCAATATTTTCAGAAAAAATATTGGCCTACGAAATACCCTTTAGTGACTTTTTCAGGGGAAATTTTTTTACCATATCCTTGGAATTCAAATTTTTTTTCCAGTAAAATTCTTTTTTTGAGCAAATTTTTTTTTTCCTCTACCAAATGTCTCTAAGATATTTTAATTTTTACACTATCAATAGAAAGTGATTTAAGCTCGTCACTTAAAATATTATCCTTTTATTTATGGATAATCTTTTCTCATGTTATTAATCTCCTACATTCATAAAATAAAGGAGAGAAAAAAATAAAAAATGAGCTCTATTTTTGAATTATTTGTGAAGGAAAAAAATATTTTCTGACAAAATATTAGTCCTTTATTTATACATGGGAAATGTAAAAAGCATTGTGGTTTCATCTAGAGCCGTCAAAACGGGCTCGGCTTGGCAGACCAACCCGCCCAACCAACTAAATAGGGCGGGATGAGCTGAGTTTTTCAACCCATCTCAAAAAACGGAGCGGGGCAGGGCAGACTCATTTTTTGGCGGGTTGATGGGGGCATAGACGGGCCGAGACGAGTCAGTATAAAATAGGCTCGGACTGGCGGCCTAACCCGCCCAACTCGTCAAACGGAGCAGGGCGTGCTGAATTTTTGAGTCCACTTTTAAAAACGAGGTGGGGCGGGATGACTCATTTTTTAGTAAGTTAATGACGGAATAGAATGAGACAGGATGAGCCGCCCACTTTGCCACCTCTTGTCACTTTCGCCACTCAAATAATTTAGCGAAGTCATAATACTGTTAGACAATTTCAGCGTTGACCAAACTACATTTACACATCAAACATGATGGAAATCGACGTTTATATACAGTAGACAAGACATATATAGCTATCTGCTCCCAATAAAGAAACTCTGTGTAGCGGCAAAAATATCGCGTCTCAGCACTTTGCTGGTAAGAAACAAAGCTGAAGAAAGGAGTGGTGGCGTTTAACGTAGACATCGAAAAAGCATATCCCCGGGTTAGTTGGGACATTCCTCACGGAATATCATGATGGTATAAGAAAAAAAAATAAAAGGTATTTTATTTTAAAAATATCCTGTATTTTTTAAATACCTAAATGACGTCATTTTTTGATTATAAAAGATAATTTTATTTTCTATTAAAAAAATCAATTTTATCTCGTATATCATCACTATTTAATCTGGTCCACGTGTTGGGCTTATTGTGCTGATTTTTATACCTGTCACAAACTTAAAGATTTCTTTTGAAGATGAGGAATGGATTTGTTTAATTGTTTTTTGCTTTTTTTTAAAAAAATTATTCTACAGAATAGTCAATAAAATGAGTGTTTTATGTATTACTTTTTTTTTTATTTTGAAAGTTAAAAGTCAAAATATAAAACAAAATCAGTTGAAACATATTCTCTAAATTTGATTCTAAAAATTAAAAAATACACTAAATTTTAAAACTACTTTTACAAAATAAATATTATTGAACAAAATTTTTTATTATGAAAAATAAAAATTAAAGTTGAAAACAGAATTCAAACATATAAGTTCATAATATATTCAACTTTTTAGAAGTGGGTTCTTTTAGAGGAATGGAATAGTACATAATAGATTTAAGATTATTTGTATTATTTTTAATTTATGGATTTAATAATAGTACTTACGTTATTTAAAATATTAATACAATCTTTTCTTATTTTTATGGTATTTATCTTTGATAAAATATATAGTTTAAGAAAAAAATTGAAATTAGACACCTAATTAAGATTTTCAAAATCTTTGAATTATAAATAACCCTTAGTGTATTATATATTATAGACTTTACATAATTGATAATATTTAAAGAGTAAACGAAACTTTGAGTCAGTACGTATTGGACTTAGAAGAGCCAAGTATTAAAGATTTATGGATAACGAATCTCAAATTAAACTTTGCGTAAAAAAACATTTCTATCATAAAAAGATTAAATTATTAAGTGAAAGTTATATAATAAATTTATGTAGGGTTTTATAATTCTCATTCAGATTTTCCAACACACCCTTCGATTTTCGTGCTGACATAGGTCCTACATATAATTTTTTCTAACACATGGGTCTCACATGCTTTTTATCTCTATAACATGAAATTTCAATTCTCCTTCAACATGAGAATTATAAAACCTATTTATATATTATATCTTCAATACTCCAACTCTTTTATAAGGTTGTCTTTTATATTTCTCATTACGTTAATCTTGACACCTGTTCATTACATCAGAATATTCATGCATTAATAAGCCCAAGTAATAAACTCACAATAAGTAAATCTGAAAAATCATATCTCGCCCTAAAACTTTAAAGTATTAGACATATAAATCATTTCATTGATATGTTTAATACTTGTAGCAATAGGATAGGATATCAATATTAGATATCCAATATATTCTCACGTTATCCAATATATTCCCACACTACCCAATATATTTGTATTTATTGCATTATATTTTTTTTTGTTTTCTCTTTCTACATAATCTTATCATATTGCTAATCAGGTGCTTATCAAACACAGGAAATGATATGGGCTTATCAGCCCCATATCATATCCTACTCTTATCAGTCACATGTCATATCCTACCATTATCCTATCCACCAAACGAACCCTTAGTTTATTCATTTCGTACTTTATCATTTAAACTTAAATTTTCAACACATTTACCTTTTTTCCGATGAGACAAAGAGAAACAACTATTTGTCTATTTTCTTATAAATTTTCCCTCATCTTATAATAACATGCATGATTGGATATTTTTAATTATTTCTTTTAGATACAAAAGAGAATTCAACACATAACCTAATATAATCTATCTAAACCCTTCATCACTATACCAATTCTAATGACTTTTCTAATTAAAATTCAAACAGGATACCTACATAATCTCAAGAGTTAAAACTTAACTTTGTGGTGTAAGATTTGTTGAGTTATTCGCATTAAAAAAAAAGAGTTAAAGTGATTGATAACAAAATTTTAACTCTATTACTTCTTCTTCTTTTTAAGAAATCATTGTTCACTTAATTCTAGGTTAAAATGTTGAAATATATGACATTGTAATAAGTAATGTTCACTTGAAATTGTAGTATTTTATTATATTTTTTATTTAATCATGTTTAATTTATATAATAGAGGTCAATAACGACATTAGCAGGGTTTTTTTTTCTGCATTTACTTAACAAGTTTATTTCCTCGATGACATCTTCAAAGATACAATTTAAAGATGAAAAAGGTTATATTGATAAAAAAAAATTCTTACAAACTTACAGATTACGTACTAAGTCTGAATGGCCAATTGAAATATATATGACTGATCAAATTTAATATAATTTGTAAGTTTGTAACAAAAAAAAATTTGTTCATATAATCTCTCCTTTTAAAGATACATCTTGACTTTATTATCGAATATGCCGAATCATTTTGGCTTGTCTTAAAGGTCTTGTCAATTAGTCTATGTGGACAAAAAAATAAAAAACCTCCATAATTAAGAGCCTATGGAGACTGGTGTATCACGTCTATACGGTATAATTATATATGCGATTGAATAATTGAAATGGATAAGACGAGCATATAAACCAAGGGGGAATGATCGCAAGTGAGGTGTTGAGATAGGGAGAATATATAAAATAAAAAAAATTAATGAGTTTTAATTATTATTGAAATAAATCATCTGGAACTTCAAGTTATTTTCTAAATTAATAAGAGTTAGGAGTATAAATGAGTTGGGTTGAGCTATATTTTTTTATTTTTTTTGATAGACACGTAATTTAAATAGATTATGTTTGTATAAAATATTTTAAGTGTGATATGTTGTGATAGTCATGTTAGACTAATGTGGGTTAAATTATAAGTCTAGTTTGATCTAAATTTAAAAACCCCTAGTTCTATTAGTTTGTTTAAGTCTATTAGACCTTCAAAAATTAAATAAATAATTAAAATAATATATTTTTATTATTTAAAATTATTTAAATAATAATTTTTTATTTTATTAAAAATAAATTAAATGATATAAACTAATATACAAATTTATAGATCAAATCTTATAATAAAAAGTTTATGATATGTTTTTTAAATAGTTTTTATTAAGGTCTATACCTATTTCATTTTATTTAATATATTAAGTCATGTCGAGTCATAAGTTCCTAATAGGCCCCATGATCCATTCTTCTAATAAAAGCTGATCGAATTAGAGTCACTGTATTATGTAGCCAAATGTTTATTTATACTAATAACAAAATTAATATTTACAACTAAAATTCTAAAACATAAAGCTAGAATAACTTTTTATATTGTTTAAAAAGCATCAATGAATTATAATTCTAATAAAAATTTTATTTGGTGTAAGAATTTAGTTTAAGATAGCATTGGTGACTTTAAAAATAAATTATGAGGCCACTAAAGCTAACCTAGTGGTGGAGGGTGAGTAGTGGATAATAGGTACTCTATTCAGATCCTGTTTGAATCTTCTTATTTTTAAATTAGAAGTTACTTATAAGCTAAAACTAAAAAAAAAAGAGCTTAAAAAAAGAAGCTAAAGTTATTTGGAAATTACATAAAAGTTTTAGTTTAAAAATTACTTAAAAGCACACATTTCAAGAAAATTATTTCTCTCTATCTTTAGCACTTTTCATTTTCTAAAAAAAGCACACAGTTCAAGAAAAACAGATAAGAGCTTAAAAAAAACTCCTCCTAGAAGCTTTTAGTTTTCAATTTTTTTTCTTCATTATAAAAAAACAGCTTTTCGTTATAAGAGATTTTTCCAAAACCTATTTGGACTAAGTTATACTTATAACTAGCTTCTATCTTAAAAGAGAGAGGATCCAAATAGGCACTTAATTTCCAATGTATTCAAAAAAAAAAAATTTATGAGGGACAAGAAGGCCTAACTCAATTGGAAGAATCAATTTGCTCCAGACATCAAAGTCTATTTCTCAAATAAATATTTCATTTTCACAAAAAAAAAAATTATCATCTATGTGCAATTCTTTTTGCTTTTTTTTTTTCGGTAGACATTCTTTTTGCTTTTCTTGGGAAAAAAGATATCCTGCAATTTTCTTTTGTGACTGGGTTGAGGGTACTAGTTTCAAGAAGTATTTTTTTTATAAAAAAATAATAATAATAACTTCTGAAGAAGAAAAAAAATCCATCCAAACCGGCTCTAGGTTACTGTTTTATATCCACGGTCACTGTTGTTTGATACTAGGGCGTACCAAATAGTTCTATTTCTTAAAAGCACAACATGAATATGGGCATGGTCGATGAGTCCATTTCAATTCAACTGGGTTTCGGCCCCACCACTTTCTATGGTGCAATATGGTCTCACCCAGGGCCAAGGATCCTCTTATGCGCTTTCAAATGTTTAATGAATCTATCTTGTTTTTTTAACCCTCGTAGCCCACTCACTCTTTTGCAGCTTCTTTCTTTATTTTTAGTACACTCAACCATTCAATTGGTTTGATCAGTTGAAGTCCTTTTGATTGCACTAATTTAAGAAAGGGATTTAAGTTTCTCCTCTAACATACGAATAGAATCATTCATACACTAACATCGAATCCCGTGTCAAATCTTTATTCTTTTATATTTATTTTTTTCAAAATAGATGGGACCCATCAATTATGTTTCACTCACATTCACATGAGATATCAATTCTCTCAATGTTTAACCCTTCAAGAAATTATTTTTCTCACGGCTCTCTTTTTCTGCGTGTCAGTTTAATTTGACTTCTCAGTTTTTCTCTCAAAAGATAATAATTTAACTCAATTTATCTCTCTTGGCAATAATCAATTCTTCTTGCTCTAATAATGTGCATGATAATTATTCTAGTTTCTATCTTGTTTCGGACTATTTTTTATGGGATTTGGTTTTCTCATGTTTCATGAGAATTCAACTCTCATGTTGTGACTCAACTAGTGATGGACCCCACATTTATTAAAAAAAGAAAAAAGAAAAAAAAAGTTTTGCACGCAAATCGAAGGGTCACAACATGAGAAAATGTTTTCCCATTTTTTTATTTTATTTTTGTGCTTTGAAATAATTTTTGGGCATACAAATATATTTGATAACACTCATTCTATAATGTGTGTATTTAATAAAAGGAGGGAGTATTCACTCTTCATCATTTTTTTTATTTAATAAATAATGTGTTTGAAAACGAAAAGATAAAAATAACATATATTTTTATAATTTTTATTCAGTTCATCCTTCGAAAGAGAAAAATAATTATATTTTATTAACTACAATTTCTCACTACAAGGAAAAACTTTTTTTTTACGAAAATTTTTCATCAAAAATGGTGGGGGAAAAATGAAGTTTTCTACGGAACTATTGATGGATTACAAGACATCGAATTTCTTCTCGTTGATAGCAATTTTTTGACTGAAATTTAGATTCCGTCAAAAGTAAAATTATTATGTCAAAAAATAAAAGCCATAAAATAATATTTATTTAATGAATTCCGTCAAAAAATTTGACGGAATATATTTTCGTCGAAAAGTTCCATCTCAATTTGCAATGGAATTCAACGAGAATATCATCAAAGTAAATAATATATCAAAATCAAATCTACTTAATCAATACAATTAAATGTACAAAAGTCCAAGGATACCAAAAAAAATTGTACAAAAGTCCATATCATATACTGATCAAATGCATCCAAACATTATTAACAAAATTCATGCAGCTGGATGATCTTCGTGATCATGGTCATCACCTAAGTCTTGAGACGAGGGTTGAGTCTCGTCATCATCCTCGGTATTTAACAATACCCCGAGAATCATTCGCATAATCTTCTCCATTTGTTCCATTCGCCTCTACATCATTGAAATGAGGCCATTAAATTGTGCAAATGTACCCTGCATCAATGCATGTCACTTTCTTGTTGTGCCTGCATCAATGATATGTCACTCTCTTGTTGTGCAACCGTACCCTGCAGTTGCGTATCCAATTCGCGTATTCTGTCATGCTCCTAATGGGACTCTCCAGGTGGTAGCATGTTGGAGAATCGATATTGCATGTATGCTCCTGCCCGTGTACCTAAATCGTATATCTGTCCTTTACGGTTCACTCTACCAGTAGCCTGCATGTATAATTCATTATCTAATGCTGCACTCCTAGCATCCTCTCATGGAGTGATCTGACTATCTCTCTTCCCTCATTATGATAAACTCATCCTACAATATACATAGAAAGTATGTGATATCTTAAAGTCAAGCGAATTAACACTAATCATCTTTCGAAGTATACAAATATTGCAAACGTCAATAATACTCACAGTTATTGCCTGGGACTTGTATTTATCCATCTCGTATAGTCATCTTTACATGTATATGTATGCTTGTACACTGCCTAACCCAGAGCTGATGGGTCCGTGACCCGCTACATCATATGAAACATAAAACAATCAGTATATATTATGCTAAGTACAAAAAAAGGCTTATCATTTTCATTACAAACAAGCATATGCAATTATAAGTATTCTTATCAACCGCCTTGCATGCTCAGTGTATGAAATTGAACCTCCAGAATCTGAAGGTCTATATATATGGGTTTTATAATTCTTATTCAACATGAGAATTACAATTTTCCTACACACCCTTCGATTTCCGTGCTGACATGGGTCCTACATATAATTTTTTCTAACACATGGGTCCCACATGTTTTTCATCTCTACAACATGAGATTTCAATTCTCCTTCAACATGAGAATTATAAAACCATATATATATATATATATATATATATATATATATATATATATATATATATATATATATATATATATATACGGAAAACAGTTTCTCCTTTAACAGGAGAGTTGTTTTCTCATGTCTTTGAGAGTTCGTTGTGCGTGCAATATTTTTTTATTTTTTGTTTTTTGTTTATGGTGGGACCCACTAAAATTATGTGTGTATAGGAGATTTTTTAACATCATGTTAAATGAGAGTTGTAAAGCCCTATATATATATATGTGTGTGTGGACCTGTTCCTCTTATTTGTTTCTTCCGTTTTTTGTTAGTAGTCCAATGTTCCTTTAAAGCATCATGTACATCTAAAGACATCTAAGAGGTATCGCCTTTTCCATTTCTTAGCAAATGCATGTGATTTTTAATTACATATGTGGCTTTGGTGTTGAATGCCTTATTGAAACGATTCTGGTCCTCTAGCAAGTGTTTATATTTTTTATGCAATATTAAACATGATAAAAAGACAACTTAGTAAAATATCAAGTTTAGCCACACAAAACTTGTAAATACATAAACATAGATATGGTCAAGTTTGAAGGAAAACATTACTATCAATTTCTTGTACCAGTTCTGCTTGACATCATCCGGCATCAATGTTATTAAACTCGACCCGGTTATTTACCCAGTCTAGGTACTGGGTTAGTGGGTCACTGATTGAACCTCATGACCGATGAGTATATATAAATTTATAATTTATATTAAAAATTTTAAATATATTTAAATACTTATAAAAAATAATTTCAATTTCAAATATTCTCTTTTTTCTAACTTTATTAGTAATGAATATTACATTTTATATTCCAAACGAACAAATATCACATTTCAAGTACAATTTAATATAATAAACTTTTCTAAAAGCTATAGTTTTGCAAGAGAGTCGTTATATTTGACAATATAATAATTCACTTTAACGATGCAATTGAGTAAATTTCATTTTCCAACACAATATAATAAATGCAAAGTACAAAAGTATTGGCTGGTGAAGAGAAAGAAATAGCTATTTCACAACAAACCCATCATATTCCCAATTGTGTTTTTATCACGCCATCGTCACTTTTTTGAAAACAACTATCGTCTCTCTTTCTTCTTCTTTTTTTGTTCAATACAACTATCGTCTCTTTATTTGCTTATTCTTCTTTGCCATAGGTACCACTGTGGTCAAGGTGGTCTTAACAAGTACAAGCTTATTATTCTTCTTCTTCGTCTATTTATCTCCTCCACTGGCTCTGCCCCGACCAGATCTCAGGCAAGACATATATACCACCATATGGCCTTCCCTGGTGGACCCCATTGCCGATCAAGTCATCTCCACTATCCCCAACGGCTACCGTTCCATTTTCTTCGACATTTTTCTTTCCCTTATGTTGTTTATTTTTAACCCAACGAGTCACCAATTTTAGTAGAATCTGCCAGTTTATTTCGGTTCACACCGGTTTGTTTGCATGTCTGATCCATTACTTTACTCGGACCGGTCACATAGCCGGTCTACCGGTTTCCAGTTCGACCCGGTCGGTCCGCTTTTTATAACACTATCCGGCATAGCCCTATAAGTAGGCCATGCATCGTCATAATTGCGCATGATAATTTTAGATATCCAATGCACTACCTTCCATTGTTCAAAGCTGAAATACATTCGTATGATGATATTGACCAATGCATTTAAAATATTAACAACACTTACATGAAGATGTATTGCAAAACTATCACAACTAACATTCAGAATTAAGTTACTTACTTGCAACATATTTATGTGTTGTTAGTTCCATTATCATGTGAGTGGATCTGAGCATGATTTTTGTATATTTACAAAATGATACTCTTAATTCCACACACTACTTCAACAGTTTTAGTTGTTGATAGTCATTGTTTGCCTTTACATGTGAATGTTCGAATATGTATTTACAATACTATAAACAATTATATACGCCTATCCTTCTTGCATGGATATAATTTTTGATTTTTCATAATGCCACAATCATATTATAATAGGATTAAATAGCATGTAATTCCTTGACTAGTAAAATCTACTCAAAAATTCATAGTTTTTTTGTCGATTTTTTTTTTACAACAAAATATATTTTCCATCGAAATTTTTTAATGGAAAATAGATCCTATCCAAAAAAATTATGAAATTTGATTTTAGTCGAATTCTTTTTACGGAATCTAATTTCCGTAAAAAAATTTAGTTAAAATTTTTGACGAAAAATATTCCGTTGAAACTACTTCCCATGGAAAATTTTTGACGAAAAGTATTCTATCAAAATATTGATTGAATCTATTTTCCTTAGAAAATTTTCGACAGAAATCAAATTAATTCCTTTGAAAAATTTTGTCGATTATAATGACCAAAATAAACTCTGTCTCTATTTTTGGTGGAATTTATTTTTGTCCCGATGGAATACATTTTCGATCAAAAAATTTGTCACTAATTTTAATGGAATTTATTTTATCGATAATTATGTCTTTTCTAGTAGTGTAACCATTTCTTTTTTCTGACATAAATTTTTTTTTTTTGAAAACATTATCGTTATATATTATCGCGTACATGAAATCACATATACTTTTTTTATCACTAAAAGTTTTTGTTTATGTAAATTTCTCGAAGTTATTATTTTGCTAACTTGTTCAGCCTATTGAATTGTCAACTTGCTAGGTCGTTTTTCTCAAATCAATTTGAGTAGAGGAAAATTTTAAAAAACCAAATCAACACAAGTTAACATTTTTTTAGGACCAAATTACACGTGTACTTAATTGATACCTTGTTTTAGACGTGGATTGCCAATAGAACTATTTAGTTGCTAGCTATTTAGTTGATATTTTTTTTTTTGGTATAATATTTAGTTGATATTTTACTTACCACAATTATATGACTTGAGTTTAAATCTAAGATTCTTATTAATAAGTAATTTATAATATCGTACTGTAAATACTGGTTATAGTTAGTAATTTATCATGCTTTTTTTTTTATAACATGATTTATCATGCTTTAGAATGAAAAGACTTTTCCTTCATTTTAAACTTTATCCTCGCTCAAAAATGAAAAATTAAAATGCATGTCATTATGAGAATATGAGGCTTTAGTATTTTACCGTTGCACCTCATCTCTAAACTCTTCATCTAATTTATCTCTTCGCAATTATTAAAAATTGCTTCTAAACGTAACGCTTGCTTATTTGCTTCATAATTATTTTGCAGCTTAACTTAAATATAAAATTTTACATCCAAGTTTTATATTTTTAACAAATTATTTGTTTGTAGTAAATTAATCAACAACAACAAATATAATGAATGAGTCTTAGAAAAAGGCGAAGGTTGGGCACATATATAGAATAATTGCAAGGTTTGAATTGACTTCATCGATATTGACCGATTTGCTATCTCTTTATCTGCATTATTGCTTGACTTTTTGGGTAACATATATACATGGAATCATCACAACAAGGAAACAATCTCCAGTTTTTTTAAAGAGCACATAGACATATATATGGCACAAGAACATAAATTTGGGTGGTGTTATTAACCTGAAATAAACTCATGTTCTAAAAGGTCCAAAAAGAGCAAATAGTTAATAGGGAAATTAAGGAAAAAATCTTTAATTATACTAATCTTAGTGCAATAACAATAGATCAAGCATTAGATCCCAAAAATTCATCAAAGTCCAAAATTGTACTATTCACAGATAAACTCTATAAATAAGAGATAATTAAAGCCTACAAATATGATATATTTCTTCACTATCCATTTAATGTGTACACATATGAAGTATCGATATTCCGAATTTTTTCTTCCAACATATCCGATACGCGTATTGGGAACGTATCGAAAACGTATTGTATCGTATCGATAAATTAATGGTCATATCGAGAACGTATTTGAAATGTATCAAAAATGCCGTGTCAGAATCGGTGCTTTAGCTATTTCATTATCATAGTGCACATTAATCTATTATTCTCTAAGGTGCTTCTCATATTGGTATTTGGGAGATGAGACATAAATTCTATAGAAACATGTCAATATCTGATTGCAAATATCAATTCAATAAGGATCGAACAGGTGGCTAGTGGAACGGTACATGGGCATTGACCAGCGATCTACATTATGGCACAAAGATACTCTAGGTGAATTATGGCTCTCATGTCTGCTGCAGTTGACACACCTGCGCATTGTGGCTGAAAATCCATTTAAGATAATAATTGAGTTATAGCAGCGCATATTTGAAGCAATAAAGATTAAAGGTCCCCACTATAAAAATATTCCAACGTGGAAAAACTGTGCTTTGCTTCACCAATCAGGTTGTTTATTATTGACCCTAGTTTATGATAATATCTTAGACTTGAGAGTTTGTTAAGCTTCTTATCCTTCTCTATCATCAATGTAATCGTTTACATTTGCTTATTTGTCATTTTTATTTATTTATTATTACCCTTTTTTTCAACTTAGATTTCTTTTAAGAGAATATCTTTCACCGCAATTGAGACAAACTAATGAAATATTCAATAATTAAATCAAATACTTCATTTAATCAATAAGTAAGATTTGACTCTTCGCATTGAACTATTAAAATAAAATAAAAATGATAACAAGAATGTATAATGTTTTATAATAAAAATAAAAAATAGATAAATCTAAAAAACTTTTAAAATGACATAGAATAAGAGATGTTTTTAATAAAATATTAAATAATCTTGAATTTGAAGAATAAATTGTATAATATAAATTATAACCATTAAAAATAAGTAGAATAAACGGCACGCACAGACAAACAACCAGAATGATGTTCAAAATATTTCATTAATACTTTTATTAAATAAAAATGACGTTATATAAAAATTAGAACATAAAAAAGATTAGTTATTTTATTAAAAAAAATATTTTCTATACTAATATTTTTAGTATTATATTAAAAATAATTTATTTTCTCATTTTATAAAAAAAATTATTTTTATTATTTTTGATTTATTAATATTTTCTTTATTCATTGAAAATATGCTTCATTGTAACAATTGATTTTGAAAATGCTTGTGCCAAATTAATTGATACCCGAATAAAAAAAAATTACGCCAATTTTATTTTTATTATATTAAATAATATTTTAATGTTAAGTTTTTTTTTTCTCGCTAAAAAAAAACCTGATGCTAAGACTATGACATGATTTTCATACTTAAAATTAAAGGTTGATTTTTTCTACGGTCAATGTAGATAACTTATTTACAGTGAGCCATAAACGACGTCGTTTTAAGATGGAGATTAAGATATTTTTTATAATTATAATTTATTTCAGGGTTATAATAGTTTTTTTCATTATAATTTTTAAATTTTTCAATCCAAAATGACGTCATTTTGGGAGAGAATGTAGATAACTTATCTACATTCACCTTAGATACATTAAAGCCTAAAATTAATTATAATAATTTGATTAGTGTAAGCGATAACAAATTAGTAGTTTAATTAATCTATTTCATAAAAACATAAATTTTAAGAAAAATAAATAATTAACAATGACAATAACCATTTTTTGTAAAAAATAACGTATAAATATTGTTTACCAATGGAAATAAGAGAAAAAAAAAGTCCAAGCTAAATATGGAAGTTAGATAAAGTGTGATAGGTATTAGTATTACCACCAAAGGTGGGCGAAGACAAGCCTTATCTAAAAATTGTTGAGGGACGTAGTGCTGATCAAATTCTTGCTTAAAATATTCATTTTCAAGGAAAGAGGGATTTGATGTGTGTGGATTTGCTCATGCTGTGAACTGTGATTAAGCTCTGAGTTGAAAAGGAAATGTCTGGTGCAAATGTTATTACAATAGAATGTCATCATTCAATTAATGAAAAAGGTTTCCCACGTTTGAATATACTATAATCTAAAACCGACTCCGTAAATATGTAATTTATATTAAAAAATTATAAATATACTTAAATATTTATAAAATATTTTAATATGAAAAGTAATAAATTACATATTATTATCCAACAAAAGATTAAATCAAACATATAATACTTGTAATACTGGTGCTTCAGATTTAATAAATAACATCTCAAACTATAAATCAAATCAAATCAAAATTTCGTACGTATTGCATAACCAAGATAATATTAATATTGTAGGTACATAATTTGTAAGTCAATAAGCAACACATCACTCAAAATATTTCAAAAGAAAACAAATCATTTGTACATGAGAGTGAAAAAAAGAAAGGCATCAATTGATGAGAACAAATCATTTTCTTTTAAGAACCGGGCTAGGCTAACGGTTGAACCGATCGGGTCACCGATTTTTATAAAAATTGGCCAGATCACACCGATTTTTACAAAATCGGTCGGGTCACACCAATTTTATTACACGGCCGATCTAATATGAAAATCAAACCGATTATATGATCGGTTCACCTATTTTCGGGTCACCTCGACCGGCTCGATCCAGTTTGTATAACATTTGCTATCATGACCAATAGTGATGCTACACTCTCCAAAGCACTTGTGCAAATTGCCTACACTAAAGAGTAATATTATTACCAAAAAAAAAAAGTAATATTATTCAATTAAGATGTTGGTTCGAGTGATACATGTTTGATTTTGCTTAAATAAGATCTTGGATTCAAATTTGGGAGAGCTAATGTCACCATTATGTGGATGTTCTTGATTCAAATATTATAAAAAAAAAGTAATATTATTTATACAACTTGTTTCTTATACTTTTTCTCTTTTTGACGGGGGAAATGAAACGACAAGTGAATTGAGCGTCTTTCTCTCTCTTTTTTGTATTAAAAGAAAAAGTTATAATAAACTAAACTTAGTTAATTGTGGTATATAAGCAAATCATAACTTCATTGTTAACCATTTAATATTCTAATTTAAAACTTTGCTAATTATAATATTAAATGGTTAATCAAATATGTTCATCTTCGTACAACATCTTATTAAAATAAGGAAAAGGAATTAACATGTGGGGACATGTTATATTTACCACCTTTTTTATCATTTTTTATTATAAATTTTGTTATCGTTGGATCAAAATCAAATCAACGGACAATGGCTCTCACTAGGGGTGTTAACGGGCCGAGTCGAGCCGAGCTTTGGTCTTAAAAGGCTAAGCCTGTGTTTAAAGGTGTCAGCTTGACCTAGCCTGTTACTTGTTATGAATATAATTATCGGCCTGTAGCCTAACTTATTTATAAAAAATAAAAGTCTGATATAGACTGTTTAAAAAAAATAAGACAACAAAAATTTATTCAAACAAAATATATGATCAACAATACTAATAACTTCACAAAGATTCATAAATTCAATGTATATCCAAAAAAATATAATATAGAACAAAAACATTCAAAAAAAATTGTTTAACCAATAAAATGAGGTGAAATTGGTTGAGAAGAGAGAGGGAGAGTTATTATGAATAGTATAAAAAATATAAAATAAAAAAAAGTTAGTATACTAGATCAACCTGAAAGACTTTGAGGCTAAGCTTTTGAATTAGAGTCTGAGGCTTTTTTATTAAACGAACTTTTATACAAATTCAAGTCTAGTTTCAACAACCAATTTTAGACATGTAAGTTCAAACCTTCACGAGCTGAGCCTAAGGCCCCTGAAAGGCCTCCGGTTCATTTAGCACCCATAGCTCTCACTTTGTTATTTTATAACAGTTGATTTGATTTTAATCCCTAATACGAGATAGTAAAAAAATAGTAATAAGTATAACTTATCCGATCATAAATTTGTCCTATGATACTATTAATTATTCCCGACACGGCAAATGTATATATACATGTAAAAAATATGGTATTGAGTTCATAAAATAAGAAAGAGAAAATTAATTTGATATAAGTTAGGGAAGTCATTAGAAAAGTGAAAGGAACTATAGCACACATACCCAGCCACTGCACACATGGAATTGACATAGGTGCCCTTACGATTCTCTGTTTCTAATGCATGTAATACAAATTTTTGTCGACGGCTATCCTTGATGGTATCCAAGTATATATCCTCCATTCCCTAAATTGGTATGTTAACTGCTACCTTAGCGGATGATTGTGTATTATTATAATAATGATATAGTCAAATGAGGTGTGTGCTAAGAGAAAGGATTTACTGCATGTACATGATTCATTTGACCATTTATTTATAGATAGGTTATTTGATAGAGTGAATTTTTGGGCTTCTTAAAAATATTGATGATTTAGTTCTTAATTCATTGTTATCGCTAGGGGTGCTAAATAATATGCCTTCAACATATGGGTAAATTCAAGCCAAAAAGAGAAAGATTATTAATTAATCCTGAATAAAAAGGTAATATTTATCGTTGCTTTGCTGAAATCCCATATCAAGGATTGTTCAATTGATTTTATGCTGATTTTGTAGGAAAAAATAGATAAACTGGAGCCAAATGGGGATTTTTCAAAGTAAAGGTCCACGCTATGAGCGTGGATGTGACGTTGATAGCGTGAAGAATCCGAAGCTCCCACGCTCATAGCGTGGAACTCACGCTAGTTGCGTGAGACTTTTCTTACACCCACGCTCATAGCGTGGAACCCACGCTAGTGGCGTCAGCATTCAGAGGCAGCCACGCTCTTAGCGTGAAATTGACGCTAAGAGCGAAAGATTGCGAAACCACAACCCGTGTTTTTAAAAGGGTACTTTTGGAAGATGAAGAGAGAGACTATAAAAAGGACGCTCAAGACAGAATTAGGGATTCTACTACGAGAGGAGACCGTCGTGCTTCAGAAAGAGAGCTCCACAGAGAATTTCTTGATCCTCTTTATTCTTCCGATGTTACATTTTCAAAGTGACATTGAATATTGAATCATCAGCCATGATAATGGTTGGTTAAGTTTTCTTTATTGTAGTTAGGGTCACAAACTCTATGTGAACCCTTGTTACAACGGATTGATTTATTTCTACTCGTTTATATATTTATCTTTATTTCTACTTTGTGCATAATTTCTATTCTCTTTGTTAGACATGATCAATCTAATAGTTGATAATATTTTGAGGGTCCGAATCCTAAATAGGAATATTGGGGTTTTAATCTTGAAATGGAGTAGGATAACAATTTACGTGCGTACTAGGGATATACGTATGTTAATTGCAGATGTTTTATTTATCGTGTTCATTGCTTAATTTCATGAGGAATTACTAAAGGATTAGGGTTCCAATTGAGGTTAAAGGGTTAAATTACAAAGGGATTAGAATTTAACTAATTATTTTTACGATGATAATTATCTGAGTATTTATATAAATGAGTATTTTAAATCAATCCGAAGTAAGAAGCGGGGATCATTCGGTGAGTTCTCTCTGGCTACAATTCTTTCTCTCAATTACAAAAATCAATCTCTGTTTTCTTTCATACAAACAAAAATCCAAAAAAAAGTACGTTTTTACTTTAATTCTTATTATTATTCAAATCCAAAGCAATTCGTCACAATTATTTGAATTCTTCGGTCTTAAAAGGAATGTTTATTTGATATACGATCACAATCTCTGTAGATACGATACTTGACTTATCATTATATTACTTGTGTGATCGGTATACTTGCCGGGAAGCATCACTAAACGAATCAGCGGCCTTTGTCTCAGCTCGTGAAGGCCTGAGCTTACATGTCTAAAATTAGTTGTTGACACAATACTTGAACTTGTATAAAAGCTCGTTTAATAAAAAGACACCAAGCTCCAATTTAAAAGCTCGGCCTTAGATCCTATAAGACTGACCTAGTATATTTTTTTTATTTTATATTTTTTATACTACTTGTAATTGCCCTCTCTTTCTCCTTAATCCATTTCACCCCATTTTATTGGTTAAATAGACTTTTTGAATGATTTTGTCCTATATTATGCTGTTTGGATATACATTGAATTTATGAATATTTATGAAATTACTAGTGTTGTTGATTGTATATTCTGTTTAGATAAATTTTTGTTGTCTTATTTTTTTTAACAGGCTAGCTGGCTAAACCAGGCTTTTAGTTTTTGTGAATAAGTCAGTTCACAAGCCGATAATTATATTGATAACAGATAACAAGCTTGGTCAGACTGACACATTTAAATAAAGGCTTAACCTTTTAAGACCAAAGTTTGGCTCGGCTCGACCCATTAACATCCCTAATTATCACAGTAAAATTAGTATAATTAAAGATCTTTTCTTAATTTATCTCTTAACCATTAGTCCTTCTAAAATTTGAACCTTTATGTAAGGTACATAACATCTGCCTACAAAAAAAGTATGCATTATTTTTTCATCTCTTTAAAACACATTTGACTCTTCTTAAAATTCTTTACTACTTTTTAGGCCTTTCGTATTTATCCAAAAGGTTCTTTAAAACTTTGGATAAGTTTTTCCCTTTATTTTAGAAAATTTATTTGATTACCTTATTTTACTTATACTTTTAATGTAAAAACACTTCTCAAAAAAATTAAAAAATTATTAATGCTTTATTTTCTCAATCACATTAATGATTTCTTATTTCTGGTGTGATAATCCGTGGTCCGACAATTAAGTTCATATTGGTTTTTTCATTTAAAAGGTTTCAAATCATATTTTATATTCAAATTATTATTTTGGGATTCTATACCCAATCATAGTATAATTTGTTGGCGGAAGACTATCTAGGTATATAACTTGGTAACAATAAACCAAAATTAGTTGTTTTCTTCTTCTTTATTTTTATTTTTTTATGAACCATTATTTATGGGAGCAATTTTTTTCGCGGCTAATCTAGGATTAAGATTTTAAATTCCTCACAAAAATGATACAGTGGATAATCGAATACATTTTCTCTCATTTTCACCTATTCAACTTCCATGTGCTAACTAAATTACCATCATTTGATAAAACTAATTGTTTTCTTGTCCTTAAAGTGTGACAATGAAGAAAATTCGTGGCTATAAATTGTGAGGAATCATGTCCACGATTTTCTCACTTTTTTCTCAGCTAAAACTCAAAAAGTTTATGAAAATGAAAGGTCCTTAATTATGCCATTGTATGCATTTTCTTTGAAATGAAAATATATCCAAAGCGCCTACCTAACGCCACATATAGTGCTTCGTTGTATAATTGATCACTATTCACTACCTTAGCACTTCCTCTCGTGATAGCTACTGCATTGGGTGCTGGTCGTTATACTCCTGAGTTGTGAGTCTATAGGGTGCCTTTGCACTAAATTTAAAAAAGATGTTTTTATGATATATATATATATTAAACATTATATTTAAATTTGAGAAAAAGAATCAAAACAACTTTTGTATGATCTTGTTTTTTAACTTATCCAATTATTATAAATGTATAAAACATACTTTTTAATTTGAAAATTGATTTATTAAAAAAAAACATAAATAAAAGAGTCTTTAAATTTTTTTCTTTTTAATTATTGTATTGTTAAGCTGACAAGTTACATTATGTTTCTTGTTTCTAATTCTATGATTGTTATATAAAAAAAAAAAACAATGTGTTTTGTTCCTTCTTATTTGAAATTTTCAGATAACAAATAATTTTTTGAGACCACTTTATTCATAAATAAAATATTAATTGGTCTGCTTACCAAAAAAAAAAAGTGAAAACCAGTCTATTCCTTTTCGTATGGGGATCGATGGGGACCCAAAAATTAAACGGATAAGAACATACAAAAATATATTCGTTTTTTGAGCATCTCCATATAGTCTCAATTCCAATGAGCCCAATTTCATTTACTAAGCCCAGTTCAATTAAAATATATTCTGAAGTAAGTTTACCAAAATATATATATATATATATATATATATATATATATATATATATATATATATATATATTCTGAAGTAGGAGGTGCCCCCACCCTTCAGTGGGCTTATAGTTTGAGAACCATAATCCGTTAAAAATCTTCTTCATTTTCTTCAATAAATTTTGTACTAATTAGTTAATTATCTGTTAGAATTTTTTTATAACAAAAAGTTATTTACCTTCGGTATAATTATTCTACTTATATCTTTTTCTGCATATCTTTATCTACTATTTTTCAACACCTTTAGATCAGAATCTAAATAATAAAGATTAGTTGAGATTCTTTTTATTACTTATCCAGCAATTTCATGAAATTACAGAGAGGAATTTATATTTCTCTTTCTTGTGACGTGCTTAAATTGTATCGTCCTTCTTTTTATTAAAAAAAGATTATACTCTCCTCACTTGACATATTAATATATTTTATCTTTTAACAAAACTCTTTAGTACATTTTTCCGGTGTTAAAAACTGGACCGACCCGATCGGGTCAATTCGGGAACCGGTAAATCGGTCTGGTTGAAGCAACGGACCAGACATGCATCAAAACCGGTGCGACTGTTACACTCAGAAGATCGAGTAGAGACAATAAGCATTCATCGAGATTAAATGACTTTGTTGCTTGAAGAAGTCTATGATTGTATTGGTATTAGTTGCATGTAGTTAAGTAGTGGTGAAACGGTTGGTTTACACGTGTATAGGTGCATGTGTTCATTGGGTGGTGAGTTAGTTAGTTTACACATAGATAGATAGGTGGCAAGGAGTTAGTTGTTCTGTTTTGTATAAAATACGGTGCAATATGTCGTCGAAAGGCATTCAATAAAAATATCTATCAAAATTCTCTATTCTTTCCTTCTTCTTGTTATGTTCCTAGAACCTAACATTGGTACTTTCATCTTTTTGTTCTTGACACCATGACGAGGGTTCAAGAATTATCGGAGGAGTTGCACTCCTTTCAGCAATGGGTGGACACAAATTTTGAAGAGCTTCGTATGCAAGCAACGAGACAAGCCGCAAAGACGAGAAACCAAATTTCAATGTTGGTGAGTCGGATGCAACAATTACAGGAAACTGTGATTGCTAATCAGGCACTGAGGCATGATTATTCAAACACAAATACTTCTTCTGCTTCTCACAATTCGCATAGATCAGAAGCTATGGATCATCGTTCATTACTTAAAGGCGTTCTCATGGAGATACCAGTATTCAATGGTCATGATCCTAATGATTGGATCTTTAAAGCGGAGCTTTTCTTTACTCTTCAAATGATTCCAGAAGAAACAAAGGTGTCATAGGCTGGGTTGAAGATGGAGGGCATGGCAGCTTCGTGGTTTCAGTGGACCTTCAATACAGGTAAAGCTCGTGCATGGTGTGATTTTGCTTCTGCACTTCGTCAACGTTTTGGTATGTCTGGGTTCACAAATTTAAAAGGAGCTTTGTCTAAATTGACCCAATCTTCATCTCTTCATTTTTATGTTCAACAATTTGAGGCTTTGGTTAATCAAGTACCGGATTTAGATGAGGATCTTTTGATGAATTTTTTTGTTTCGGGTCTTCAATCTGAGCTCGAAGTGCTGTCCAATTGAGGGAACCATTATCCTTGCATCAAGCCATTCAACTTGCCATGGCTTATGATGATCACTTTGGTGATTTAAAGAATTCATTTCAAGGTGCTCCCAAGAATTTTTTTCCAAAATCGGTTCAAGTTACTGAGTTTAATTCAGTGATTCCACACACTTCAACAAGTCATACTGTTCCTCCACCAACTATTTCACATACACAAAGGTTGGCTTTACCAGCTTCTAATCAGATGAAAAGGGTATCAAATGTTGACTTACATAAGAGGAGAAAGTTGGGCCTATGTTATACTTGTGATGAAAAATGGTCTTCGAAACATATATGCAAAAATAAAATGATGTTACTCGTGGGATAAGAAGATGAATTACAAGAGGATTTAGAAGAGGAGCAGATAGTATGGCAAGTTGAAAATTCATTAGGAGAATCAAAAGATGCATCCTTACATACCTTGAGGGACAAAAATCATTATTGTGCCTTGGTGTTCACTTCTGCTTTGGGAGGTATGAATTTTTCTATTCTAGTTTATTCTCGCAGCACTCACAACTTCATTCAGAAGCAATTAGCCATTAAACTTTCATTACCAATGTCACATTCACACAGAATTTTTGTTTTTCTGTGTAATGGTGATGTCATGTATTCTGAAAGGAAGTGTTTAAAGGTACCACTATTGATTCAAGGTAATTTGTTTGTATGTGACCTTTGGGTTTTGGATTTATCTGATATTGACATTATATTGGGCATGCCTTGGCTGGAACGTTTAGGAAAGGTCACTCATGATTATATAAGGAAATCAGTGGAGTTTGTTTGGAAGGGTAACTCAATTTCCTTGCAGGGCCATAATGATGTTTCGGTTACTGCTAACATGAATATCTTACTCACCAATGAGTGGGCAATGTGTAATTCCTTGCATGTAGAAAATGACTAAAAATTGCAGATTACATGTTTACCTGAGTTGGCAGCATTGAAAACAGAAATCCATCCTCTTGTATGGACCATTTTGCTCAAATTTCAGAAGGTGTTTTCTGTACCTAGTGGATTACCTCCATTTAGAGGATTGGACCATTCAAAACATTTGGAGGAAGGAACCAAACCTATTAATGTGAGACCTTACCGATATGGTCATAGCCAAGAATCAGGAATTGAGAGGCATGTATTAGAATTATTGGCAGCTAGGTTCATTCAACATTCCAATAGTCCTTTCGCTTCTCCAATTCTGCTAGTTAGAAAGCAAGAAAATTCTTGGAGACTTTGCATTGATTACAAGGCTCTTAATGTAGTTACAATTAAAGACAGATTTCCTATCCCAACAATTGATGAGCTTTTGGACGAATTAGGAGGCTCAACCATCTTCAACAAGTTGGACTTAAGGGCTGGATATCATCAAATTCGTTTGCTACCTGCTGATGCTTACAAAGTCGCCTTTAGAACACATGAGGGGCATTATGAATTCTTAGTCATGCCCTATGGCTTGACAAACGCCCCTGCAACTTTCCAAGCTGTCATGAACCACCTGTTCAAGCCTTATTTGAGGATATTTATTATAGTCTTCTTCGATGACATCTTGGTGTTCACCAAAAATATTGAAGAGCATGCTAAGCATTTGGGATTAACTCTCAGGTCCTTACAACAATATGAGTTTTTTTGTTAAGCTCGATAAATGTGCTTTTGGTCAGAAATCAATTGAGTATTTGGGCCATGTTGTTGATGATAAAGGTGTGTGTGCTGATCCGAAGAAAATCTCAGCAATGTTTCAATGGCCTACTCCAAGAAACATTAAACAACTGAGGGGTTTCCTAGGACTTACGGGTTATTACAGACGATTTGTTAAAGGATATGCTTCCTTAGCTCTTCCATTAACCAATTTATTGAAATGACCAACTGTTTTTACTTGGCCTGCAGCAGCTGAAGAAGCTTTCTTGGCATTGAAGAAGGCTATGTCTCAGACACCAGTGCTGCGGTTACCTAACTTTGAGGAAGTATTTGTGTTGGATACTGATGCTTCAAACCATGGAGTAGGTGCTGTCTTGCTTCAAGGTGATAACCCGATATCTTATTTCAGCAAAAAGTTAGGCCCGAGGTTAGCTAGTTCTTCTACCTATATCAGGGAGCTTTATGCCATCACTACAACTGTTAAACATTGGCGCCAATATTTGCTGGGAGCCGAATTCATAATCCGAACTGATCATAGAAGTATCAAAGAAATTCTTACTCAAACTATCCATACAGCTGAGCAACAAAAGTACCTGTTCGAATTGATGGGTTATTCCTTTCACATTGAATATAAATCGGGTCATGCAAACACAGTAGCTGATGCTTTATCTCGGGTATTCGATGAGGATGGTGCATTATGTGTATCCCTTTCTGAACCTGAGTTTGACCTTCTGTCTGAAATTAAAAAACTGAATTTGGTTGATCCTCATTCAGTGCAGATTCACCAAAAATTGAATGAGCATCCAAACAGTGACCCTGATATGCTTATTCGTGAGGGGTGCTTTTGTATAAAGGTAAATACTTCATTAGCCCTTCTTCATCATTGATTCCTTTATTAATAAAAGAAGCTCATTCTTTGTTGATTGGAGATCATGCAGGTGTATTAAGAACCTATTTGAGATTAACAGCTACATTCCACTGGTCATCTATTAAGAAAGATGTGAAACAATTTGTTCAGAATTGTCACATATGTCAACAAGTAAAATATGAGACATCCAAAGTTGCAGGGCTGTTGCAGCCATTCCTAATTCCCGAAGGTATTTTGAGGAGCTTTCGATGGATTTTATATCTGGATTGCCTCCATCGAAAGGATTCACAACTGTTTTAGTTGTTGTAGATGGATTTTCTAAATTTGCTTATTTTGGTCATTTACCAAACTCTTATACAGCATTCAAGTTGCAACCTTATTTTGTGAATTGGTAGTTAGAGTTCATGTTTTCCTCGATCAATATTGACAGACAGAGATTGGATTTTTTTAAGCAAGTTTTGGAGCCATTTATTCAAATTAAGTGGCACTACTTTAAGAACTACTTCTTCATACCATCCACAATTTGATGGTCAAACATAAGTGACCAACAGATACCTTGAACAATATTTACGTTCCTTTTGTTATGAGCAACCTAGTTCTTGGTGCAATTTCTTGTGTTGGGCAAAATACCACACAATTCAGCCATTCATTCAGCTATTGGCATGTCTCCTAATCAGGCGGTCTTTGGGAAGCCTCCAATCATGATACCTTTTTATCCGAGAGGATTGATCAAAATGGAAGCCATTGATACAATGTTGCAGCAAAGGAATGAGATTTTGGCTCAGCTTAAGGTCCATTTGCAGCAGGCTCAGAATCGAATGAACGTTCAATTTGATAAACATCATTCATTTAATGTAGGAGATAAAGTTTGGGCCCGATTACAACCATATAGACAAGTGACAGTGGAAAGAAGAGTCAATCACAAGCTGGTTAAACGATTTTTTGGTCCCTTTGAAGTTCTTAGAAGGTTAGGGACTACTGCTTATGAGTTGCAGTTACCTCCATAGAGCCAAATACATCCAGTGTTTCATGTTTCGCAGCTGAAACCTTGTATAGGCTCTGTACCAATTGTTCCAAACCCACTGCCACCTTCAGCTGTTGATAACAGACTTGTGCAGGTTCCAGTAGCAATCCTAGGCACGCGCCATCCTTCTTGCCAGGGACAACAAATCTGGGAGTTTTTGGTTCAATGGTCTAATACAGTCCCTGAGGATGCTTCATGGGAGAAAGAGCAAGATTTGCACCACTGCTACCCATCTCTCGACCTTGAGGACAAGGTCATTGTTGAAGGAGAGGGAAATGTTACACTCAGAAGATCGAGTAGAGACAAGAAGCATTCATCAAGATTAAATGACTTTGTTGCTTGAAGAAGTCTATGATTGAATTCGTATTAGTTGCATGTAGTTAAGTAGTGGTGAAACGGTTGGTTTACACGTGTATAGGTGCATGTGTTCAATGGGTGGTGAGTTAGTTAGTTTACACGTAGATAGATAGGTGGCAAGGAGTTAGTTGTTCTGTTTTGTATAAAATACGGTGGAATATTTCATTGAAAGGCATTCGATAAAAATATCGATCAAAATTCTCTTTTCTTTCCTTTTTCTTGTTCTGTTTTGTTTTCCTTAGGTTCCTAGAACCTAACAGCGACCGACCAGTTTTCATGGAAACCGGTGACCCGACCCGGTCCCAACAAAAATTCCAATTTTTTTTAAAAAATAAAAATCATAATGGAAATATTTGAATATTTTTTTCTTATGGACTTACTACATAAGTTATGTACCTACAACACTAATATTATCTCAATTGCATTGCAGAAAATTTTGATTTGATTTATAGTCAGAGATGTCGTTTTCTGAACCTAAAGCCCCGTCACAATTATTATATTTTTTTGTATCTTTTATTGGATATCAATATATGATTTATTATTTTTTATATTAAAATATTTGAAATTTTTATCATTTTTTTTAGATATTTGAGTATATTTATAATTTTTTAATATAAATTATAAAATTGCATATAATTATCGGGTCATGCGGTTGAACCAGTGACCCACTGATTGAACCAGTGACCCAGTACCTCGATCGGGTCAATGACCGGCCGGTTTTAATAACATTGCATTTTTACTACTTTTCGATTCTCGGTGTTAAAGACAGCTAAAATTGAACACTTATTATTGACTTTAAAAGATGAAAAAAAGTTTTGAAAATTCGTATTATCAACTTTGAGACTTCGTTCAAAATTTTCATTTCATCTTTTAAAGTTATACAATCTATAATACAGGTTCAAAACTAGCCACTAATTAATTAGATTGAGAATCACTAAAAGATAAAATATATTGTCATGACTTCGGAGGCTCATTCACATTAAAATAAATTAAAGTATATAACTTATTAATCTCTCAAGGGGAAAAATAAATTTTTTATTCAAAAGAAAATGGAGTACAACAAAAATTAAGCATGGATGCAATTTATCCTTTATAATTTTATTAAATTTTGAATAGGTGATATAGAATAAAACCCAAAGGCTGGTCATTAAAGAGAAATGATATTTGGTTCTTTACAATTTTCTTTTCTTGCACTACTTTTTTTTTTTTTTTGATTTGCACTACTTTTGTTAGAGAAATAAATGAAAGAAGGAAAATCTTTTGAGATGTGTGTTTCTTTTATATTATTAAAAAATTAAAATGTACTTATACAAAAAAAAGAAGATGATATGTAAATATCATATTTTGTAAATGAATATTTTTTGGAAAAAATAAAGATGCGTGGTTGAGAGATACACGAAATAAAAATAGTAAAGAGGGCAATTAATTTGCTAAAAACTAAAAAGAAGATATGGACAACCTAACTTAGAACTGACTTTGATGGAACTGAAAACCTAACCAAAAGGTGGAAGATGTAATATGAATAGGAAACAGTAGTTGTATGATTGACATATAACATAATTCGACATATTTTATTAGCTGTCGTCTGTATGAATTATACTCATTATTTTTATATCAATTAACACATTCCTATTAAATTATCATAATTTTTGTAGCGTTGTGGACTTTTAAGTAACATTAAATAATCGGAAGTGTAAACTAGGAAGAGGAACTCGTCAATCTAATTCTCTTTCTTAATATGATTATTTGTAAATTTTTATTGAAAAGTTTAACATGAATTTTTTTTATTTCGTTTTTTTATCTCCCTTTCTCTAGCATTGATAAAGAAAGTTGGTGTCTTCAACCATGATTCATCTTTTCCAATATTGGAAAAGATTACTTACACTTGATGTATAAAATCTGGTCTTTGTCACAACTAACAATTCATCATTTCATCTTGTCCAGAATGCTATTATATATAGGGAGAGTTATATTTATAAATTTTTTATTTATAAATTCTTACAAATTACACCATGTATTTTTTAAAATATATTAGGTTAAATTATATACTTTTAAAAATAAATAGTATAATTTATAAAAAATTATAAACAGACCATTCCCATTATATATAGTTATAACTTAAAAAAAAATGAGGTCTCAAGTAGCTAACAAGTTACGACTTACAATGCTCACCTTTATTTTCTTTGCAACCATATTTCTTTTTTGTTCTCCAAATCTTTTCAAATTTAACATTTCTCTCTATTGCTTCTTTTTTTAAGAACCTTTGCTCTTTTTCCCAACTCGTCCACTTTTTTCTTTTCGTTGTTTTTAACCAGTCACTCATTTTTTAATTAAGTCTAAATAATTGTACAACAAATAAACATAAGGGGTAACATATTTGATTAGCGGAATGTGTCCTCGAGATTGAATTTCATATTCGATTCTTAGAAAGATTCATTCGGGCTAAAACAGAATTTCGTTGTCTCCATATTTTCAAGTTGAGGATGTACACGACAACCTTATCAGAATTAATTGTTACATAATAATATAAATTATTTTAAAAAAAGTTCACCTAATATTTCAAGATTTTAGATTGAAGTTGTTCTTTACATGGTATCACAGTTTCAGTGATCGTAAGATCACAAGTTCTGCCTCATACTTGTGAAATTAAATAAATATAAGGTAAACCAACCAAAAAAATTAGGTCTATGTAATATCCATGCTTCAAGCCCAGAGAACTCTTGAGCAATAGAGAGTGTTAAATAATAATATAAACCATTAAAAATACCTTCACCAACACATTGAGGTTTTGAGTTAAAATGGTTCTTTACATTAATTTTTTTAGAATTTTTGTTCCTGAAACAGAAAGGGATAAAAACAGTGTTTAACAAAATTGATTTTTTTTTTTTTGTTCCGGAGAATAAACCGGTTCAATTTCTGTGTTGGAGAACATAAAAAAGAATAAAAACATTTATTCTTTTTTGCTCCCGGCACAAAATGAGAAACAACTGTCTCTCTCAATCACTCTCCACTACTACTATCATCAATGCCAATGTTATGTCTTATACTTTGCATGCTGATGAGGGCCCTTGTTGTTTGGGTGAGCAGAAAGACAACTGGGTCTCGCTCTTTTCATTTGCGAGGTGAATATAGTACAGATAAGCTGGACGTAGCTTAAATGAGGTGAATCAGGGTAAACCACTATGTCTATTCTATCTCTCTCCGTCTTTTTCTCTTGTCGTTTACGACTTGTGTGATTATCATTTTCCAACGACCACCACTACTATCACCACGCCATCGACGCCACCATTAACACTAACGCGCCGCCGCCGCCACCACCACCACATGAAAAGAAAAGTGATGATTCGAATTTTTTTTATGCATAATAAGAATAATTTTGTATTCTTATTATCATCAATGCCAATCACTCTCCACTCTCTACTACTACTATCATCAATGCCAATGTTATGTCTCATACTTTGCATGCTGATGAGGGCCATTGTTGTTTGGGTGAGCAGAAAGACAACTGGGTCTCGCTCTTTTCGTTTGCGAGGTGAATATAGTACAGATAAACTGGACGTAGCTTAAATTGGGTGAATCAGAGTAAATCACTATGTCTATTCTATCTCTCTCCGTCTTTTTATCTTGTCGTTTACGACTTGTGTGATTATCATTTTTCAATGACCACCACTACTATCACCACGCCATCGACGCCACCATTACCACTAACGCGCCGCCGCCACCACCATTACATGAAAAGAAAAATGATGATTCAATTTTTTTTATGCATAATAAGAATAATTTTGTATTCTATTATTTGTTATGTTATCAAACACAATTCTTATTCTTGGAATAAAAATATAATTGTTAGCAAACACATTTTTTTCTTAAAAAATTACAGAAATAGAAAAAAAATTGTTTATTTTAAAAAACAGTAGGAGGGAATAGAGTATTTGTTGTATTCACCCTAATACACCATTTATTTTTACAAAGAATTGATTCTAAGGCCGTTTTATGAGCAAATTGATTAAGTGAGAAAATCTTTCGGGTTAAAATAGTAATTCAACATCAACAACGTTTTATAAAAAATTATACAAATAAAAAGTAATAAATATATGTTTAGTTACATTTAAATTTGTATAAATTCGGCAATCTATGCAATAAATATAATATAATTTTTTTACAAAATTGTGACTTTTTGCGGGTTAAACTTGATTCATGGGTTTGAGAAAAGTTGATTTGTTGAACCTGATTACTAATACTAACTTAGTTTTATCATTAAAATTTAATATTTTCAATCAATTTAAATTGAGTTTAATTATTATTTAATAAATTATCAAAATTAATATATTTTCAACCCAAGCAATAATGTTAACATAAATCACAAATATATTGCTATTAGGGGGATAAATAGGTCAGACAATCTATTAAAAGTCTACAGCCTGGTATATACCAGATTAATTTGACCTATTATATTTTATAAAATAAAACTGGCTCAAACCTAACAAAAAAAATAATATTTAGAAAAAGACATATGTTTTTTTTATAAGTTTGACCTATAAGATACCAAAAATGATATTACATTTATTTTCAGGAAAAAAGGAAAAGGTGGGGTGCATATCTGATTCGGCGGTGAATAGGATACCGTATGGCATATGATATGGCACCCACCCGTGCACTTTTATTTTTCTTTCCTTTTTCACGAACCACGAATACGCTTTTGCACTTTTTATTTGTGTCTGTCTCTCTGTTTTTTATTTTATTTAAATTTGCACGTCGCTTTTCCGTTCACTCTAATCCATCTATTGTTTTGGCGCGCTCTCTCTTTCTAATAATTGATTGATTGTTTTTAAATTATATCATATCATATTAGATTTCCATTTTTCTGTGCCACATTCATATCACACAGACACATTTATCATTTGATATACATCTTTGTTTTTGTTTATAAAAAAAAAAAATTTGTTTTTTTTTTTATTTTAAAAAAAAAGTAGGATATTGTAACAATCAATCAGTGTTACTACCAATCAATTTCACCGTTAGATCGATTATGTTATCAACAATTAAATTTATTTCTATCTTTGTATGATTATGATTCCCCATATTTAACGTGAAAGCATTAAATATGAGAAATCATAAATCATACAAAGATGAAAATAAATATAAAATATAAATATAAGGAATATAACTAATAAAGATGGAAATAAATATAACCGACAGATCAACATAATGATCTAACGATAAAATTGATTGGAAGTAATATTAGTAATAACATTGATAGTAACACTAAATGATTGTTACAATATTCCCCTTAAAAAAATTAGGATTCACCGTCCAATTTTGGTAAAAATATATATGTGATAGAGATACTTTTGCCATTATATTATAGGAAAAATAATTTACTCATAAGTTGTGTTATTTTAGTTATTTATAACTATATTTTAAAAAAATATATAATTATAATATTAAATTATATTTTTTCTCTCTTCAAAACTAGTAGTATGATGTAAAAAGTAAAAAAAATATTACTTTGATATTATAATTTTATATTTATTAGACATTTTTATAACATATAATATGAGTAAAGTGTGTATCATATTAAATGATGTAAAATTATGTCATATTAAGAGAAAGAAAGAGATAGATAAAGGAGGAACAGTTGATAAAAATATTAAAGGTGTGGATTCCCACCTCTATGTGAAAATAAAAGAATGTAAGTTATGTCATTTAAAAGAATAACAGGTTCGATCACTGAGATTTATTTGCCATACATATATTCATCGCCATTTGCCGACGGATTTTTTTTAAAAAATCAGGATACAACGTAGGATACCACGTATGTGGTAGAGCCGCAGAAGAAGAAATACTTTTGGCTATTATATAACATAATATAATATACCACGTATGCACATTTCTCATCATTGCAAGTTCCAACTACATATTTCTCTGTAACTTTGCCAAATTGTGTTTTCATGAACTCAGGTAACATTTCATTTCAAATTCCTGCTCTTGTTGTTTTCTGTCTTTAGTTTTTACTTTGTGGGTTTCTTTGCTTACTTCCTTTTTTTTCTGTTATGTCTATGTTACTGGGAAATTCTTTCTTTCTCTCTCCCCATTCTCAAGTTTGTTTCCGTTTTTTTTAAAAAAAAAATTTCATGGATACTAACATGAACGATGTCCCAGCACTTTCTTAGTCAAATTTCGCAGCTTGTCAAAAGTTGGGGTATATAACTGTCTATTTGATACTCTCAACTATGGCCATATTATTTGTAATTACGATGACTTGAAAAGTCATATGTAACTGGGTTTCTGCTTGAAGTTGATCTTCTGCGCTTTGTTCAACTTTTTAGTCAGCAAGTTTGAATTTTTTTCCTAAAAAAATAATCCTTTTTTATTGGGGTTTTTTTTTTGGTGGTGAGGGGTGGTGTTGTAAACATGTCTTTGGTCCTGGGTAAGATTAATAAGTAGATGTACACAAAAATGATCAATCCTTGGAACTGAAGATCTTAGGGAGAGCCTACTCAGCTGTGCTGAGTAATTGCCCTTGAAGCTAAACTTCACTGTTGACAGATATGACAATGAATAATTAAAGGAAGTTTAAAAAACCAAAGTGTTATTGGTTGATCCATTTGGTGCACTTTATTGCACATATTTTGTATGGTAGGTCTTTTTATGCTTCTTAGACAACTATGTGCGTAGTGTGACAATGCAGAAACTTCGGGTTATGTTTTGGAAATAATGACTCCCTTAATGAGAGAGGTAAAAGTCTGAAAAATGATTTTTCAATTCCCCTTTGGTAGACTTTGTCAGGTAACATTATTACTTGGAGTGACTAGGGCAACCAAGAAAATTTTGTTCATCATGTTGTTTTTTGATTGTCATTTATTGTTACGGTAAATAGTTCAAGATATTGGTTGCGGCATTGAATTATGTTACATTATGGGTGCGTCTGTTAATATTACTTTGTGGTTGTTGCCAAGATTTCCAGGAATGTCACTCTACAAATGGTAGTAGGAGATGAAGTGATTTTATTTCAAATGGAGCAGTATGAAATTCTAGAACAGATTGGCAAAGGTGCGTTTGGTTCTGCTTTGCTAGTGAGGCACAAGCTCGAAAAGAAAAAGTAAGGATCATTCCAATCTCTACATGAAATGTGATTTAAGATATTATATTATCCTTTTGCAATTTGCAGTTTAATTTGTCAAGTACTTATATGTGGACTTATACATTTCGTTATACTGATAAGCTGTTATATCATATGGTGTAATTTATATATTGATGTTGTTTACATTTTAGGTATGTCCTCAAGAAGATCCGCCTTGCTCGCCAAACTGACAGAAGCCGTAGGTCCGCCTACCAGGAGGTAATCCATTCTCCTTTTTACTTCCTGATCTTCAGTTGTTGGAGGAAAACTGAATCAAGTTCTTAAGTGGCTTAATTCTTTCTTTGGATTTGAATGAATAATTGTCCTTTTTCTGGAAGGGGGTATGGAATGCGGTATGTTGTGATGTTGAAAATAACATTCATTCTTATACATTTTCTGTATTGTGTTTTACCAGGTTTTTTGCAGCTTGAAAATTTTAAGTTGATCTTTAAGCCTGAGTTTTATTCATTTTAGTCAAGTTTACATATGAATTTTAATGTGATATTTAAAATAAATTTCTTTCTACTCGTTGTTAAATCTTAAAATGTGATAATGATATTTATGTTGTCTTTCTTATTTATTAGATTGTAAGATGGTTTGTTGGTTCCTTGTTTTGCAGATGGAGCTTATATCTAAAGTTCGAAATCCATTTATTGTGGAGTATAAAGATTCCTGGGTAGAAAAGGTCAGAACTTTCTGATTCTGTTGCTTTTCATGTTTTGGGTATGTGTGTGTGTGTTTTTTCCTGACTTACTAAGAGTGCTGGGAGTCTAAATTTTAGTTTTATGTTTTGACAGAAGTGACTTATTATAGACTGTTCAAATTCAATGATTTATTCTTTACTTCTCTGTTTGTGAATGCTTATTTTTTTTTATCATACTAATTGTGATCTTAAAAGTAGAACCTCTTTTGCAACCCATCATATGAATTTATAATCTTGACTGATTCCTAATACTAAAATTGGCAAGTTGGTGTCTTCATTTCCAGGGTTGTTTTGTATGTATAGTCATCAGCTATTGTGAAGGAGGAGATATGTAAGTCATGATTCGTACTGAATTCAAGTATTTGAGGAAGTCAGGGCGTTTATTAAAACATTGCTATCTTTTACCTGCCAATTATGTAGTCTTTCAATGGTTTATCTCTGTTGTACAGGGCTGAAGCTATAAAGAAGGCTAATGGTGTTTACTTTCCTGAAGAGGTTGGTCACTCTTGCAGCAACTCCTTTTACTTTTGAGCCTTTGGTAATTTTCATCCCCATTTCCTAGCACTTTGAAACTATATGAAATAAATGATGTCTATAAACTTTTGCAAACAGAAGCTTTGTCAGTGGCTCGTGCAATTGCTGATGGCACTGGAATACTTGCATGCAAATCATATTCTTCATCGTGATGTCAAGGTAAAGGACTATTTTAAGTTCAATAGCAGTAGATGTTACGTAGGTAATATCTCAAAGAACTTCGACGACCAGCTTTGTGTTGATATTATTTCCTCATCTGTTTCAGTGTTCAAATATATTCTTGACGAAAGACCGAGATATACGTCTAGGTAAATGGCCTTGCCCATTCTATCCTAACATAATCATGCTCTTAATGAATGTGTTTAGAGTTTGGATGTCTCTAACTTGTGCCTTGTTTTGTACTACGCTATCCTTATGTTATGCATGTTGGATGCAGGTGACTTTGGTCTAGCTAAAATGATGACATCTGATGATCTTGCTTCCTCAGTGAGTGATATTGCCAAAATACTGCTTTGTTCACTGTTTCAGCATTTTTTTCTTGGTTAGTTACTGTGTACTCTTGCTCTAAACTTAGGTTGTTGGGACTCCAAGTTATATGTGCCCGGAGCTTCTTGCTGATCTACCATATGGCTCTAAGTCAGATATCTGGTCTTTGGGTAGGATAGATTTCTTTGGTACTCCTGAGATTGCCTAACCTTTACAATATCTTTTTAATTGCATTTCTCGTTTGTTATGGCTTATAACGTTTGCCAGGATGCTGTATTCATGAAATGGCTGCTCACAAGCCCACTTTTAAAGCTTTTGTAAGTTACTATCCTAAGCTTTTGTAATTTGTAGTCACAATTTTTGTTTTCTAAAAATGAAATGTTTATTTGCAAAACTTTTTAATCTTAAGTAGGAGAATTTACTGGGGGTACAGTAATTTGTTTAAAACGCTTAACATTGTGTTGTTGAATTATAAGCGTTCATGTTGATGTTTGAGACTTTTGAGTTATATTATTTTGGAAAGCATTTACTTTCAGCATTTTACATTTCTAAAGTTTGGAGCACAGCATAAAGTAATTGATATTTTATTTTTTGTTTGTTGTCTTCATCTGAGCAGGATATTCAAGCATTGATTATGAAAATAAACAAGTCTATAGTAGTTCCACTGCCAACTATGTATTCTGGTGCCTTGTGAGTCCTCTGTTTCACGAGAATCTTATTTAGAACTATTTTGTTTTTTCCTGCTTTATCTAACTGATATGTTAGCACTTAGAACCCATACCTACTGAATTTGAAAAACGTCAATGCCCTGGTTCATGTGAGCATGCATGCATGCAAATATTGATCAAATTAGTAAGGCCCCTCCTATGCATTCTTAGTTTACCAGACCTATGCATTCTTAGTGTTCTTCCATCCATAGTGATCTATGTCATTTGTTAAAGAGTTACGTGACTTAAAACATGACAACATCTTTCAATATAGTCGATTCACACAATAGTACCATTCATTATTTATGATAGAACTAGAAGGATGGCATGTAATTCTGTCTGACATGGTGATAAGAAGTTAAGAACCTTGGGATGCATCACCCCAAAAGTTAGCTCAAAAGGTGGTAGTTTCCAAGGCCTTATAAACCCCATGTTAGTTACCCATACAACCAATGTGAGACTCCAAGTCCTATACCTTGCAAATGGGTCCTAACGTTCCACCATGCTCTGCAGCCCTGCTTTGCGCTAGTTTTTTACTTGCACTGGGTGAACACTACAATGCCAGCGTCACCACCCGCACTGCTCGATTGCAACCGGGAGACATAGTGGAAGACTCTGATACTATTTGATAAGAACCTTGGGATGCATAACTCCAAAATCTAGCTCAATGGGTGGGAGTATATAAAGCCTTATAAACCCCACATTAGTTGCCCATACAACCAATGTGGCACTCCAAGTCCCATACCATGCAAATGAGTCCTAATACATGGACTCATGGTATTGGTTTATCATTATACATTTTGCAATGGCAACTCTCTTTTAGCAGTGAGCAACCCTATTCTGTTTAACCTGAAATACTGCATGGACTGTATATTTCTCATTGATTCTCATTCTTGATCATTTGATCTTTGCAGTTATAATTCTTCCCACTTAAGCTATGGACCTCATTCAATGACATGATTTGTGTAACTTATTGTAATATATATTTCTTCTTTCAGCCGACGGCTTGCCAAAAGTATGCTGCGAAAAAATCCAGAGCTTAGGCCAACTGTAAGTCTTATATTTTCCTTGCGCATTTCTTTGCATTTATGAGACATTGATTAATACTTAAGAACTTGTCTCTAGAAGACAAATAGTACACATATGTCATTGTCTAGTGGCTTACATCTAATTGTCTTTAAGTGATAAATATAAAACAGATGTCATCAAAGTCTGACAAAATCAAATGCAAATTTTGATTTTTGTGGTCTCATATTTTCTCTTATCATTTTTTATAATAATTTTAGCTTTTAGTTTTTCACCTTATGTGTTGAAAGACGGAGCAATTCTTCTTGATTAACTTCTTAGTGTTCCTTTCTCTGTCTTTATTCTTAGGGTACATTACTTTTCAAGATTCGTATGTGCTGCAATGAGCTATTTTCTTGTTGTTTGAGTCACTTGAGACTTGGATTCTGGAAAATGTGTAATGGGAAAAACATAAACGGATGGTATTCCAGGAACTGGAGCTAGCTTTACACTTCTACTTAACAATTCTTATTGATTAGTCGCGAAATTCTGTGTCAAAACAATCCTGGAAGTATATTGATTGAAGTTACTATGCTTGGCAGTGTTCAGTGAGATCTAGAGCATTAAAATTTGTAGAGGCAAACAATTGTTGAGAGATTTAAATTTTAAAATAATTCATTGCCTTTACTTTATAGGAATAGTAAGTTAGAGGATAAAGAAGACAGTTGTTTTTGTGATTACCATCATATCCTTGTATGTAATTTATATACTCTAATTTGGTCTCTAACTTTCACATTTTTATTTTTTAAAAACTGTTAAAACTTAAATTATATGGCTGCCACTTCCCTCACTTTTTAAGGGGGAAAACCTTCTAACCTTGCTTATGAGTAAATATAAATAAATAGTTAGAGAAAAGCATCTGCCAGCATTTATTTCAAAAGCCACAAGGCTAGTTATAGGACCATTTGTTTAGACCTCTAGTCCTTTGCATTTCATTTCCATTTTCACCGTACTTTTGGATGCAATAAGTTTGTTATTCATGTGATATACCTAATAAGGTCATGCGTATCTTCGCTTTTGTTCTCTCCAGCTATTCTTGTGTTGACCAAATATAATAGTTTTAATTTGTTGTTATTGTCTTTGGTAGTTGTTGTCATCATTATTAGTTTAATTCTCACTTCTGTTTTATGAAGCAAACCTTTAAAGTTGAAACTACTAGTGTAAGCGTATTCTTAAGTAAGCAAATGTCCACAATGTGAGACATTGCTATATTTGCAAATTTAATTGTTTGCTGAAGTTTTCTTTGTTCTTTTTCCGCCCTTACATAACTTGTCTATGCAAATTCTGCATGGCATTGGTCCTTGGCTAAGTTTATTTCGGTGGATCTATTCAAAACAAATTAAGCACGTTTTGTTTTGACAGGCTGCAGAGTTACTAAATCATCCACATCTTCAGCCATACATACATAAAATTCACCTAAAATTAAGTAACCCCAGAAGTACTCTTCCGTTCCAATGGCCCGAGTCAAACTATGTAAGGAGAACTCAGTTTATAGAGCCAGAATCTATTTCTACTCTTTCTGATCAAGATAAACGCTTGTCATTAAGCAATGACAGGGCCTTGAATCCTAGTATTTCTGGAACTGAACAAGGTTCTCAGTGTTCTACTCAACGAGCACATGGATTATCCACTTGTTCAAAAGAGAAGCATTATGAACAATCCTTTGCCTGTGTCTTTGACGAATGCAATACTAGCAAATCGAAAGCCACAAAGTCCTCAACTGTTAAGAGAACACCAAGATTAAGAGCAGCTAAGGATTCTGCTACTTCCAGAAGGCACACAATGGCACAGACAAAAATATCCAGAACTGGTTCAAAGCATGATTCAGTAAGTCTTTGCTTTGTATGACTGAATATTTCCATTTCTCTTGATGGCTACCATATAAAGAATAATGAAAAAGAAAAATAATTGAACTCTTGCTAAACTGATAGAATTAACTTCTCAATTTGATGGGAGTTGAGATTTATTTCATCTTCAGATCATAATTTCATAACTTTTTGATACAGGGAAAATTGGGTTTGTATTTTCTTAGATAATGTCTTTGATATTTGAATTTTTATCACAATACATATAGGCAAGGTGCGCTTGCTGCATTCATGTGTGAATGTGTGTACTTCCTATATTAGCATGTTGATGACATTGGATCTTCGTATAATTTCATTAGAAATTACTTTTTCATTAATTTCCCATAGAGCTTAATTGGTGATGAGGTTGACAATGTTTGACTTAGTGCCTGTTTGGATCCTCTCTTTTTTAAGCTAGAAGCTACTTATAAGCATAAGCTAGGCCTAACAGGTTTTGAGAAAAGCTCTTATCATGAAAAACTCTTTTTTTAATAATGAAGAAAAAAGCTGAAAGCTAAAAGCTCCTAGGAGGAGCTTTTTTTTAAGTTCTTAACTACTTTTTTTGAATTGTGTGTTTTTTTTTTTTAAAATCAAAAGTTATAAAGATGGAGAGAGAGATAATTTTCTAGAAATGTGTGCATTTAAGTAACTTTTAAGTTAAAACTTTTATGTAATTACCAAACAGCTTTTAGCTTTTATTTTTAAGCTCTTTTTTTTATATTTAGCTTATAAGTAGCTTCTGGCTTAAAAAAGAGAGGATCCAAACAGACTCTTAATGAAGAGAGTTCATATGTTACTAGAGAACCAGGCTATATATTGATATCTACGTTTGCTTATCATTTCAGCTTCCAGCGTCCAATGCACCATCTGTAAAGTTTTCCCCACCAACTCATAGAGCATCACTTCCACTTCCTAAAACAGCCACGGCCACAGCAAGCTTTTACACCAATGTTGGTCTCCTTCAAAATGTGCACTCTCCTGATGTTTCTGTTAATGCACCACGATTTGACAAGATTGCAGAATTCTCAATGGCCTCTTGTGATGATTTGGCACAGTGCTCTTCTAGCTCAGCAGGGAGTGCTGATTGCACAATCACAAAGGATAAGTGTACAATCCAGGTGGACAAAGTTACTGTCCCTACCACTATTAATGCTCCACGTCTAAAGGGTAGTGAATGTTCTGAGCATGTGACAGCTGGTGTTTCTGCTGAGTTGCATCAGCGTCGATTTGACACGTCATCATACCAGCAACGTGCGGAGGCATTGGAGGGGTTGTTGGAGTTCAGTGCCCGGCTACTACAGCAACAGAGGTTTGAAGAGCTTGGGGTGTTGCTGAAGCCATTTGGTCCTGAGAAGGTTTCTTCAAGGGAAATAGCTATTTGGTTGACCAAGAGCTTTAAAGAAACTGTGGTCTAAGGTTTTCTTGTGCACTTAATATAGTCATTGGTATCCGAGAGTGTATATTAATAATGGATTTTATGTTTATCATGTAACATGATATAATATCATTTTCCTACACACACATTAAAAAGGTGGGGTCCACATGTTTTTCTTTCTCTTTCATCATTCCAGTTTCTCTCTCCATTTTATTGTGCGTTGGAAACAACACTTAAATCATGTAATATAACATTAATAAAACTCATTAATAATTGTATATTTGGGAACGGAATTTGAAGTGTGGCTTTTATTATTGGCAGTGGCATTTTCCATGAAATGTACATTGTACTGGGATAATGGGTATGCTTCATATAGAATAATATTATACACATATTACTTACATATTCATTACTTTACATTATAAAGTTTTTAGATGATTACAATACGTCTCATCTCTTTTGCATATTTATATTCTGATTTTGCTACCTCTCGGTGGGGATTTACACCGGGTCCATGCTTTTTTGGATGCACCTTTACCAAAAAGAGGATAGAAAATTCCATTTAAACCCTTTTCTTCTTTTCAAATCTCATCTGAATTCCTTTTTTTTTTCTTTCTCATTTTTAGTTAGGGACTACTAAGTCCCCATCCACACTAAATAAACTCCTCTTGGTGAGATGACGTTTGCATTTTTGTATTCTGATTTGATTAATTCACATGAGATTATATATTATAAGCTCATAGTCATCATTGTACAAAAAAATATATTGAAAATCAATGCTATATTCACTGTTCTAACAGGAGTAGCTTCCTTCTTTTTTGCCATCTTATTTAGTAACAATAAAAAAAAAAATCCATTTCCTGCATCATGTTATTACTTGGGAATGAGGAATGTCCATCACCAACTCCAACTAGAGGTATACATCTTTGTAGATATATGATCCCAATGAGAGAATTGTCCTTTTTGAATCTGCTCACATAATCTCAAAAGCAACAATTCAGACATTGATTTCATTTAATAGAAGGAATTACTTTTCTTATCTTATATAAATTTTTATTTATTTTTTACACTCACATTTTTTACATGAGTCTCACAAGATTTTTTTTCTCTCATCTTCAATTTTTTTTCTCTCATATATATTATTTGAGCATGAGATAATACTTCTCTTAAGTATTACCAATAATGGAATGGTATAAAATTTGGGAAGCTGCTTATAACGGTTACCGAAGAACTTTCTACAGTCTTTTTTTTTTTTTTGAATTTGATTTTGATATATTTTTAGTGTAAAAATTTCACTACATTTAATAGACATAAATTAAAAATGTTCAATTTTTTAAAATAAATTTTGTTGTAATTAAATTCTTTTAATGGTTTAAGGATAGGGTTCGTTTTTTCTGCGGTAAGTCCAATACGACGTCGTTTTGGGATGAAAATTATGGTATTTTTATAATTTTAATTATTTCAGAGTTATAATGGTCTTTATATTTATAATTTTTTTAAATTTCAATACTAAAACGACGTTATTTTGGAAATAAATGCAGATAACTCATATACAGTAACTGCATGAACATCTTTTCCTTCAATAAATAATGGTGTACATTAATCAAGTTCATTTTTCCCTCTCCCCCCCCCCCCCCCCCCCCCCCCCCCCCCCCCCCCCCCCCTATTTTATGCTTTAAGGTTGATTACGCTGGCTACTTCACGTGCAACCGATCTTCATTCGCTCCTACTAAAGTCTCTATATAGCA
The DNA here is from genome assembly GCA_032173675.1 of Gastrolobium villosum. Lineage (NCBI taxonomy): Eukaryota > Viridiplantae > Streptophyta > Magnoliopsida > Fabales > Fabaceae > Gastrolobium > Gastrolobium villosum. Next base: position 384,514 of record JAVKPL010013093.1, on the reverse strand, counting down.
AATAAAACTACAAAAGAATCAACGTGCATTTTATTCCTTTTCTCTTTTGGTTTCTCTGTGCTTATATGTAATTTTTGGGTCAGGAGATATATGTCGGGAATGTTGTGCTTTCATTCACTCAAAGCTTTGGCTTAAACCACCCATTAATTAGAGGAACATTACATTAGTCTGGCCATGAATAAGTAGCGCATTGCACAACTAACTTTGAAAGTGAAACAAGTGTGTTGTGTATATGGGGAGTTTGCAAATTTTCAAAAAAAAAAAAGGAAAAAGAAAGCGAAGGAAAACAAAAGTGGGGTTGGGGTAAACGAAACAAAAAAATGTCTATATACTTTTTTGTGCAACGAATTAGTCATTAGGTAGTAGGTAGGTCTTGCTTTATCACTTATTAGTGGTCCAAAAGGGTAGCCAAAATTGACTTAAAAAGTAACTCATTTAAAAAAAATAAAAAACCTGTCTCTTGAAAAGAACAAAAAATAACAACAAAGCACATTTGGGTTGCAACTGAAATCGAAAGGGACCAATTATTGTTGAGAAAATGAGGCAAAAGGAATAAAGCTTATACCTTTTGTCAGTAGCTAATGGAGGTGAGAACAAAATACATTCAAACCTAAAAGCAAAATCTGTGGTTTCTCATTCATTTTTGCTTCTTTGTTCAGAAAATTATTAAAGGGTGGTGAGATTGTGTTCATACCAATGGATGAAAAATTAAAAAATTGAAGCAGCAGCAGCTGCTGATGTGTTTAGGCACGCGTATTTTAGGACAGGTCCCTTTCGGGAACTCAGCTTTTGTGTCCAATAGACCAATACTGTTTAGAAAAATGGTTCTGCTAAAATTTGTTTGCACTTCCTAACTTGTCGACCTTGGACGTTGCCAACACCTACAACTCGAAGGAACACCATAACATAACTTGGCTCTTCCCAAAAAGCCTATATACTCTGTGAAATTTTCCTGTTGTAATGCCAGAGCCGCAGTGTCTACCCTAATGGTCCTGGAACAACATTCTTTCTGGTTTTGGTCAAGGAGTGAACCATGTTGCAGCACCAAACCAAAATGTACTCTTGTACTGTATTTGATGCTCTTATTTTATTTTATTATTTTTTTTTTTAATAAATCACGTGTATTTTTACCCATATCATCATAGTAGGGCTAACTCTCCTAAAAAGGATTTTTTTGCATTCACAATAAGTTAAATTTAGTATTTTACTTAAGCGGAATCAAATATTAACCGGCTCCTTTGGTGAAATTCTTATTTTTAGCTTGAAGCAAGTCTTCCTATATATATATATATATAAAATTATTTATGCAACCGCTTTACGTACAACAATATGTGTATAGTTATCATTCCCCACATCTAATGTTTTCATACTTTGTATAGTTATGATTCCTACATTTAATGCTTTCAAGTATATATATGACAAATATTTGATTGCTGCATGTATAGCAGCCGCAGAAATGTAAACCCCAATATATATGAGGAATCATAACCATGTAAAGATGGAAATAAATATAATCATTGGATCAATATAATCGATCTAATGATGAAATTGATTTGATGGAAACCCTGATTTGTTGTTACAATATCGTTGCTATATAATATATATATATATATATATATAATTTCAAATAAAAAAATGTATACACAATTAATTTAAAATTATTTAAATTCAAAATTTAAATATAGATAAAATAAGAATGACATATGTCATACTTAATTCGAATATCAAAATCAAATCACTTTTTTTGCAATTGTGGGATGAAAGCATGGAAGAGATTAAAGGCTTAATCTTCTGCTCGCCCCAAACTCCAATTAGTCCACGCGAGAAATAAATCTTTTGGTATTGTTGTACTTAAATTTAGTGCATCTCATCAATCAGAGTAGTACACATCATAGGAGAGAGAAAATTTTGGCAGTAAAAAAAGAATTTTGGCTCACATATAATATTTTCATTGGTGGGATGCACTGAATCTTTGGGTACAGCAGTAGTACCAAAGATTTATTCTCATGGGAAACCCATGACATTACCAATAAGAGAAATCCAAAAAAAAAAAATCATTTAAATTGAATATATACGAGTGAAACAGCTAAGATTTGGAGGGAAGAATATTAACATTCTACTACCACTCCTAATTCTTCCCCACAAAGAAAGCACTATATATATACAGCTTCATGCTGCCACCTCTCTAACGCAGTTTCACACTTAGCATGGAACCAAAGTGCACAATCAATTGTCGCCGGCCGGAATATATTCCCACCGGCGGCAGCCATTTGCCGGAGAGTCCTCGAGTGCCAATGGAGTTTCTGTCAAGGTCATGGAGTGCCTCAGCTCTTGAGGTCTCAAAAGCTCTTGCACCTCAACCACCTCCTCCTCCTCCTCCTTCTTCCAACCCTGCAAATGGAACCACTCCTCCTATTCCTGAAGAAACTTGTGGTGGCCACTCTCTCTCTCAGGACTTCTCAACTGTCTCTAAGAATCAGTTCTCTTTCGCTTCCTCTGCCACCTCACAGCTTGTCCTTGAACGCATTATGTCACAGTCCGCAAGAGAGGTCTTCTTCACTAACCAAACTCCACCTTATAATGCATCGCATTGCATTCCTCTTTTTAACAACAAAGCCACACACACACGAAACGACACACTACTCTTCTTGTTACATTTGTACACACATGTTTTGACTCTCTAAACTATGTTATTCTTTTCAAGACAGAAAGAAAAACCGTTGATATATATAGTTTTCAATGACTGAAAAGTCATGTGTCCGAATCCAGTGAACAGCTTATATGCTATTATGCAAGAGTAAGACTGCGTACAAAGATTACCTTCACCCCAGACTCGCTAGTCGTGTTTAACATGGACTGATTTTTTTTATATGTAGTGTTCAATCTTCATATATCACCACATGGGGTTTTGAAATTCATTTTATTATTATATATGTAAACACAGGAAGTTTCGCCATTAACCTCAGGCAGACTATCTCATAGTAGCGAGCCTTTGAATGGTGGTGGTTCATTAACCGGAACAGATAGCCCTCCAATTTCTCCTTCAGATGAATTTGACGATGTTGTCAAGGTATTTCACTCTCTCCTCTCTTTCCCTTTTCTTTTGTTTTGCCTTTGGGGTGGGTCCCAATAGTGAGCAATAGTTGTTTTGAGGAAACTCTCAATTTGGTATATGTATATCCAATTAATTTAGTCCTTTTAAAAAATCAATGATATTGAATACATTTTTTGTTTTTAAATCTAGAAAATACAGCGTTTGCTTTTTGTACAAAAGAGCATAAAAATATGTATCAAGATTTTCCAGACAAACTTGAGAGTATCGTATAGCTTATGTTAGCTCTTGTGGTATGGATGCATGGAAGAAATGCCTTTGTTCATACCTACAAAAATAAATTGTTGGAACTTGGTGCTTTATGCTTGAGGTGAGAGTTTAGTAACTTAGGATCAACTTTATCTTCCCCCACTCTGCACAGAAAAAGAAGTGTGAAAGAAAAGAAAAATTTGGAACCAGAGCTCTGAAGATTCACTTAAGAAGGTAATCAATCACTTTTTCATTTCAAAATTTACATTTTGAAGATGACTTTTGGATGAGACCAGTAAAGTGCTGAGTGCTGAAGTGTGTAATGACGGAAATTACTGATCAAAGGTGTGTCACCATGCAGTTAATGATGTCATATATTCCAGTCAGCTTGCCCAATTTATGGAAAAAAGTAATATAATTATATTATCCCTTTATGGTTATTTCCCTCTTTTGATAAGGGAGGTAGCACAGAAAATGTGCTTCAATTTGCTGATACTGATTGGTTCACAACGGGACAAAGAGATTTACTAATCACCCCTTCTGTCCGCATTATGTGAATAACCTTCTCAATTTGGCCTTTTTCTCTTAGTAGGGAAATTTTTTTGTTTTGGTTTTCAGAAAGAACATAGCAAAATAGTAATCTTCTAATGCAACTTGTGGGGGATTGCGTTGGCAAAGAGCTGGCTATATGATGGTACTATCGTCCCATTGATGAAACTAATTAGTGAACACCAACATATGTAGTGAGGAAAACACATGCCAGTGACTAGAGTGACAACCGGGAATACTGCCAGGGAAAGTGACCAAAGTGCCACGTTTTGACAAAAAAATTATCAGACTGCCACGCCAACAGTAAATTTTGCCAAAATGCCACGCGGCATAATTCGCTACACAGTGTAGCGAATTATGTATGCAAGTAATTCGCTACACAGTGTAGCGAAATATGCCACGTCAGAACCAAAAATGCCACGTGTCAAATTTTCAAAAATTCGCTACCTTTGACATGTGGCATTTTTGGTTTTGACGTGACATATTTCGCCACACTGTGTAGCGAATTACTTACATGCATAATTCGCTACATTATGTAGCGAATTATATCGCGTGGCATTTTGGCAAAATTTATTGTTAGCGTGGCAGTCTGGTAAATTTTTTGTCCAAACGTGACAAAATGGTCACTTTCCCTAGTGCCAGTACTTATATATGTTTTTTGATGTGAAAGTTGAAACAGCTCTATAATGTTAAATCAGTACAAGTACAACATGACAAACTTATATTTTAAATAAATAAAATAGGACAAAAAAATCAAAATAAGCTGAAGCTGAAATTACTTAAGAGTCAGCATATTTTTACCATGTAAAACTCAAAGTAATGCTTATCCTTATTAATGTATATGCAGTTTTTTGGGGCAAACAATTCCATTCACCCGTTATTCAATGGTGGACGAGCCAGTGCTGCTATTGGCAATGGCACAGCTTGCTCAGGACCAAAAACTGTTGGTAGATGGTTGAAAGACCGAAGAGAAAAGAAGAAAGAAGAAAACAGAACCCATAATGCTCAGCTGCATGCTACTATTTCAGTGGCTGCAGTGGCTTCTGCTGTAGCAGCCATTGCGGCTGCAACAGCAACCTCATCTGCACCCAACAAGGATGGGAAGATGGCCAAGACAGACATGGCTGTTGCATCAGCAGCAACATTAGTTGCGGCACAGTGTGTAGAGGCAGCTGAAGCAATGGGAGCTGAGCGTGAATACCTTGCTTCAGTGGTCAGCTCAGCTGTTAATGTCCGTTCTCATGATGATATCACTACTCTTAAAGCTGCAGCTGCTACAGGTACATTTTTTTCTCTCATTAAGCATCCAATTCCTATACTAATGGACATTTTGAATACAACAAACCATTTTGGCCATTAAATTTTACTCTTAACCAAAGTTGATAGACTGCCGTGGTGTGTCAGGTCGCGGGTTCGAATCAGTCTCTCTGCAAAAAGCAGAGGAAAGACTGCCTAGAGTATTCCCTTCCCCAGACACTCACAAAGTGGGTATTTGAACTGGGTCGGCCCTTTTTTTAACCAAAGTTGATAGACCAAAATACATTTGCAAGATCTTTGCTAACGTTAATGGCTAATTAAGTTGTTTCAGCTGTCAAGAATCAACTAGTGTATAGTGTCATTGTTAATTAGTCCCTCGGTACTATAAGGATGAAAGGTGTCTCATGTTCATGTTGGCATGTGTATGTAGCGAGAGATAGTAATAGTCCTGTTTTTTGTTTTTGTTTTTATTTTTTCTGTCTCCTTATATTGGCAGTTTTTGTTTATGGTCCTTGATATGCAGCTCTACGAGGAGCAGCAACCTTGAAAGCAAGAGCTTTGAAGGAGGTATGGAATATTGCTACAGTTACACCACTAGAGAGAGGCATAGGGGGGATTGGAATGTGTAGTAAAGTTAATACTAATAACAGCAATACTAGCACCAGCGATAGTGGGGAAATTGTCAGTGGAGAAAATTTTCTGGGTGCCAGTAGCCAAGAGCTACTTGCTAGGGGCAGTGACTTGCTCAAACGCACCCGTCAAGGTAATAATAATAATAATAATTAATAAACTACAAATGCTGTTACTAGCACTAAATCTTTCTCTTGTTTGCAAAATAATTAAACTCCATTTTGGTGGTAACTGCAGGTGATCTTCATTGGAAAGTAGTTTCTGTTTATATACATAGAACAGGCCAGGTAATTTTTGTATTTAAGAATTCACAGCAGATGAAATTGGTTATATATATGTCCATTCAATCACAAGGTTGCAAACATTACAGGTAATGCTGAAAATGAAAAGCAGACATGTTGCAGGAACCATTTCCAAGAAGAAAAAGAGTAAGTTGTCATTAGCTTCACAACTTTGTTTTGCTAGCCATAAATAGTAGCACATGACTTATGCTCTTGAATTTCCAGATGTTGTGGTAGATGTGTGCACGGATTTACCAGCATGGCCAGGAAGACATCTGTTAGATGATGGTGAAAAACGAAGGTACTTTGGATTGAAGACAGACTCAAGGGGGATTGTGGAGTTCGAGTGCAGAAATCAAAGAGAATATGACATCTGGACTCGAGGGGTTTCAAGGCTTCTCTCCATTGTTGCACAGAGACAGAATAGATATGGGAATTGAACTCCTCATCTTATGCTAGCTAGTGCTGACTACTCAATTTAAACCATATGTATTGAGATTTATTTTGCAAATGTTTAACCTCAAACAATCATCTATTGCAAGGACTCACTTGGACTTTGTAACTTCAGCAAGAAAATACCATTTGCTGTCTAAATTTTTAGAATCGTGTTAAGTATTTTATTTTTTAACCCCATTTGGACATTAGTTATCACCACACAGTATAGATAAATCATTAAAGCATAACAGAAGACAATGGTAAATGTATTGACATTAATATGCAAAATTCCATTGTTTAACCAACTATTTACTAGCAGCATCACGATCACAGTGACATGTTAATAGATAACTTGATAATAATTATGTTTTCATAAAACAACCTGGTTCCTAGAAAAAAGAAAAACTAAAATATGTTGAAGGCAAGGAAATATATGCTGCTGCAATTAACTCCTCAGTTAGTAGCTCTAAAAACAGTAAGCAGAGAAAGGAAGAGGTTGATGATGTCTAGATACAAGGAGACAGCTGCCCAGATGTACTCATCATAGGAGAACCTCTTGATGAGGTTGTCTGTATCATAAACGATGTAGCCACAAAATATAATTGATGCCAGGCACCCATAGATCATCATTGACAACTTACCAAGTGGAAAGAGAATCTGCAAGGTAAGGAACACACATTAGAAGAGAATACTCTAGGCAGCCTTTCCCCTGCATTTTGCAGAGAGGCTGATTCGAACCCGCGACCTGACACACCACGGCAAGCAAGCTTACCGCTGAGCCAAGCCGGCCCTTCTACAAAATGTCTCAGAGCATCATAGATTAGAGGCTAATAGATAGCCTAATAATATATGTTTCAAGACCAAAATACCTGAATCAAGGCAAAGACCAAAAGAACTAGCACGGCTCCGAACAAGAACGGACCCAAAAAGCTAAAATCATGGCCTCTCCTTGCGGCCCAAAATGTGTAGAGTGTAAGGCCTAACACCACCACTGTAGTCAATATGACAGATTCCAGAATAACTTTCCCTGTATCCAGTTTCCACCCTCATTAGAAAAATTGCCAATTCTTACTGAAAAATGAAACCTAAACGTAGCTTAGCAAGCCAACATACCTTTATTTTATTTTCCATTGCAAAAATCGAAGCCAAGTATAATGCCAAAATAAATCCTTTTATTTTCACTTACATGAGGTAAGAAAGAAAATAAAAGCAGTAGCATTGATCTAATAAAATCCAAGAGCCTAAACTAAAGTAACCTTTAAAATAAAAAGTAACAACAAAAAGCCCTACCTCCTCCTCCTCCATGTATGCTTAACTAGAAATGCTATCAGAATTCATCATACAGAATAACTCAAATGTCAATTAACTAACCAACATCTAACCAAAGCAGACCAAACAAGTTACACGGTTCTAAAATCAAATTAACATGAACTTTTTTTTGCTACCATGTTCAAAATCATAGGTAAATGTATACAAATGCAACATATGCATATATTGATGAATTCATACCACAGTCAAACCAAATAATATAACATAATTTCACAAAAAAATAATACAGAGGAGAATAGAGATTTTTGAGATGTTACCACTAGTAAAGGCACAAGTCAATCCAACAGCGAAAGCTAAAGTAACGGTGAAAATCAAGAGGAGAAAGTAATTGAGAGGGTGTTTCTTGTGATAATAGTAAAGCGGACATAACGCTGCAATATGCCACAAAAAAGGAACAACTGTTAGAAAGAAGAAGAAAAAAATAATATAACTAATAATAATAAAATATTTAATTAATGGAAAGGAACTCAATTCCATCTCCACTAATATCATCAACTTAAAATCTTAATATATGATTAATTCCGAACTCGGAATTGGTCTCATCTCTGGCTTTTTATCCGTTCCGAACTCGAAATTAGTCTCATGTTTGAGTGAGTCTCATCATGCCTTTTTATCTGTCCTGAACTCGGAATTAGTCTAGCTCAACGAGCGAATCAATATCCACCAATGTCATCTTTGTAAAAATACCAAGATATCTACTCGCTTCGAATAGGTAATTAGAATTGATATATATAAAAAAAAACATTTAAGCAATAGAAATATATAGAAAGTAAAGAAATTAGGGAAGTGATGAAGATGTAGCAGAGCACACACACTTAAAAAAGCTTATGGAAATACCAGCAAATTTATTAGCCTCAAATAGATAATTAAGAGTGATATAAAATAAAAAATAAAAAAACATTTAAGCAATAGAAATATATAAAAAAGTAAAGAAAATAGGAGAGTAATGAAGATGTAGCAGAGCACACATACTTATAAAGGGGACAATGATGAGGATGATGAAGACAACCAAGCCTTGAGTGGAGGCAACAAAGAAATGAGCGATGGGGTGAACAAAGACAACGACGGAGGCGACGGCGATGGTGAGTAGCAACTGGAAGGCGACGATGGAGTATACCTTGCGTATGAAGGACCAACGTAGTTGAGGGTTCTCAAGCATCATGGGATAGAGGTTCCTGTCTCCACCTCCTCCACCACTCTCCACATCTCTTTTCCGAAACATGTTCCCTACGCAACCTTTACACATACCTCAACAACAGTTAACAACTTAACATAACACAAACCCCTCACTCAGGACTCATCACATTAACGTTTCATTTTATTCATAGCTTCCTCATAAAAGCATATTCTTAGCCTTAAAGCAAGGCAAAGGTAAAACATCTATATAGGGCATTGGGATGTTGGTCTTACCCAACACTCTCTTGTCTCGTCTCGAACTTTCTTATTATGGGTGCAAAATTCGACTCGTTGATACGGATAAACTCAAATAACTCTATACAAATAAAGTAAAATAAAAAAAATCTAATATTTTTAATTTAATTTGACTTAATCTGATTTAGTTTAGTTTAAAGCCATGTTTGAAAATATCATTAATGAAATTTGAACCTAAACTATATAAATCATAACTTATAGCCCTTATCACTAAACCAACTCAAACTATTAGCTAAAATAGTTTTAATTTTATATTTATTTTTTATATTTAATTCATGCAACTTAAACTAGTAATTTATTGATTAAACCGGGGATTCATTGACCCTTATACCCATCACACTTTTATCACTCCTATTAGTAGCCCTTTCTCTCTTTGTGTAACTTCGAAATGGGTGCATGAAATGGAGAGGTTCTCAACAAGGAAAAAGTACCAGCTAAGCTTGAAAGCTTTTTTTGCCCAAACCAAATACTCGACGTCCAAGTTTTATGTATCATTTTAAAAAAGGAAAACTATTATCATTCAACGTAAAATTGTGTCATTTTAAATAAGATAATGAGATAGATAAAAGAGGAGAGAGTGGACAAAAAAATATAAATGTGTGGGTCTCAGCTCTTTGTGAGAGTAAAATGACATAGGTTGTATCATTTAGAAGGACAAACATTTTTTCCTTTAAAAAATGTAAAATATTGTCATGAGAGAAAGAGATAGATAAAAGAGGAGAGAGTGGACAAAAGAATATAAAGGTGTGGGTCTCACTTATTTGTGAGAGTGAAATGACATAAATTGTGTAATTTAAAAGGACAAACATTTTTCCTAAGTTTATACTATATTAAAAATGTTTTTAATTATGTGTCACGTTTTATTTTATTTTTTTGGTAAATTTATGTGTCACGTTTTTTTTTTTTTTTTTTGGTAAACATGTGTCACGTTTTAATTTTTACTTCGGTTTACATAGTACTAAAACAATTTTACTTGCCGCTCGAAAAAAAATATTATGTGGACTAATTAAAATATATATAAGGAAGTTTTCACCAAAATAAAATAAAATAATATATATATATATATATATATATATATATATAATATGGTTCTTTTAAGTTCGGTATAAGATTAAGATTTTTTATTTTCTATTTCGATTATTGATTTGTACCCATGAACAGCAATAATTTATTGAGTTATATCAATTAATTAATTATTAATTTTAAATAAATTATAAAAATTAGATGAACAAATATTAATAAATGAGATGTAGAGTAAAATTTCACAATCTTACAATGAAATCAAAAAGATTACTTCTTATATATATAATGTGTAGGAAATTGGATGTGTCATGCTATAGACACAACCAATGTGGATCTCACCTATGTTGCACCGACATCGACACAGGACACGAGATACGACGCGACACTCTAACACGTTAATTCTAAAATTGTTACTTTTCGACACGTTAGGACACATTTTGATATTATATAATATTTTTAATTTATATAGTGTATATTATATTTAATATTCAATAATTTAACAAAAAAAAACTAAACTTATAATACCCATCAATTTTGCAAAGGAACATAAGATATCTCAAATGTTGTTATCAAAAAAAAAAATATCCCAAATGTTTATATTAAACTCAATAAAATAGTAATCGTAATCCAACGAATCTAATAGTTGGAACTCAACATGTAACGCAACGTAACCTTTGAACCTTTATTGGGGAGAGTGACCATTTTGCCACTGTTCATCATAAAATTTACCAGAATGTCACGCGCACAGTAAAAATTACCAAACTGCCACGCAGGCTAATTCGCTACTGAGTGTAGCGAATTATGCCTGCTAATGTGTCGCCTCCACACTGGTTCACGTATTTCGCTACACAGAGTAGCGAAATACGTGGTCAAAAGGTCAGCCCGGTCAGTCACTTTTAGGACACGTGTCAAGCCACACATATTTCACTACCCTACGTAGCGAAATACGTGGCAACGGTCACCTGCTGCACTGCGCATGTGAGACGCGTGTCAGACAGGCACATAATTCGCTATCCTAGGTAGCGAATTATGTGCAAAATTTTTTTCTATATATACCCCACGGTCCCACCCCTCCCCCACCATTTTCTCTCATCCTCTCCCTCTCTCTCTAAGTGTTTTCTCTCTCTACAAGGTTCGTCTCTCTTTTTATTTTTATTTTTTTTGCTTTTATAATATGTTTGTTTCATTAATTATGTTTTATAAATGTGATATATTATTTTATATTTATATTTGCATCAATAGGTTAGTATATATGTTATACTCTATGTAGCGAAATACGTGGACCAGTGTGGAGGCGACACATCAGCATGCATAATTCGCTACACTCAGTAGCGAATTAGCCTGCGTGGCAGTTTGGTAATTTTTACTGTGCGCGTGGCTTTCTGGTAAATTTTATGATGAACAGTGGCAAAATGGTCACTCTCCCCCTGTTTTGAGTCTGTGCGATGAGTATTGGAGTGTCGGGAAGTGTTGGAGTATCGGTGAGTGTCGGGAAGTGTCTGACCCGACACGTCAGCGATTTTGAAGTGTCGGTGCTTCATAGGATCCCACCACTTTTAAATAAAAAGAAAAGAAAAGAAAGTGGTGGTATCCACATTGGTTATGCCTATAATATGATACAATCAATTTCCTACAGCATTTCCCCCACACACACACACATATATATAGGCTTAGTGAGTATCAAGTGACTGGATGTAATTTTGGTCCAGTGCACTGTATTCTCCCGCGAGAATATAGTGCAAAAAATATTATAACTATATTCTCCCGGGAGAATACTTGAAGAACATCATTATAATATTTTTGTACTATATTCTCGTGGGAGAATATAGTCACAATACACTCACGAGAATATCATGCTATATATATATATATATATATGGAAAATTAATTTGGAGATTCCTCTCTTTCTCTTCTCTCCTCCTCTCTCTCCTCTCTCCTCTTCTTTCTCTTTGCCCGACTCGTGTGAGTGGCTCACCAAGTATTAATCATGGGTTTATCATCTATCGTTTAACATGACCACAAAATTTTTTCTACACACACCATTTTGTGGGACCCGCATAAAAAAAACTCCGACACGCAAAACGAATCTCTATAACATAACACAATTACTTTTCCTATATAATAACTCTTATAAAATCCTTAAATCGTTTCATGTATTACATTGTACGAGCTGTCAGAGTGTTTTAATCTCTTGCTTACACGAGAGGAAAACATCACCCACCGTCACCCGCAATACTGACACGTGGATGCATGTTGTTTTTATCATCTTTTTATTAAATAATAAAGCAAAACATTGTAACGTATTTTTTTTTAATTTTCTAGGATTATAAAATTAGAACCGGATGGTGTGCAAATAATAAATTTCATCGTCAAATATGAAAGGTCGTTCATAAACTTATAAATTAATTAAAGCTGTCATTTTTGTTTTATTTTATTTTTGTGGAAAATTCTTTTTTTAATCATAAAACACGACTTGTCAAATATGAAAGGTCGTTCATCAACTTACAAATTAATTAAGGTTTTCATTCTATCCTTTAACATAACATAACAAATTTTCCTACACACACAATATTTTGTGGCCCACATAATTTAAAAGAAAAAAAGAAAAAAAATATGACACGTAAAACGAATCTCTATAACATTATAAAATCACTTTTCCTACAACATAATAAACATAAAATCCTTTAATTAAAGCTGATATTTTTGTGGAAAGTTCTTTTTTAATCATAAAACACGAAGCTGAGATAAATTTACTTTTTATGCATATATAAAAATATATAGGGTCTATATTTTCTTTTCTTTTTTTATATATCTTCAATAATATGAAAAATATCAAACCCTATAATATATATATATATATATATATATATATATATGACAAAATAATTTGTAATGTGTCTGCATATAACTATTGGTGCAGTCACCTAAAAATTACGTCATTTTGAGTGAGAAAAAAGAAGTTTGCTTTCAAAATTAATTATAGAAAAAAAATTATATTTATTTCCACCTTTCTATGATTATGATTTCCCGTATTTAATGTTTTATAATTATTTCTACTTTTGTATGGTTATAATTTCCGAAATTTAATGCTTTAACACTATAAAATGAAGTAGTTTTATATGACTGCACCAATCCTTAGGTGCAGTCACTTTACATCCGCTAAACTTATATATATATATATATATATATGTGTGTGTGTGTGTGTGTGATGTAGGATCCTTTGACACCGGTGTCAAATTTGAATTTTGACACCTCATATGAGAGCCATTAGATAAAAAAGATCAACGGCTCTGATTTGTAAACATGTGACACCGTTGATCTTTTTTGATCTAACGACTCTCACATGAGGTGTCAAAATTCAAATTTGACACCGGTGTTAAAAGATCCTACCTCATATATATATATATATGTGTGTGTGTGTGCTTTAATATTTCTATAGTGAATGTAGATAAGTTATCTACATTCAACTCCCCTACCGAAATTGTTTTGGGTTGTAAATTTAAAAATTATAATCAGAAAGACTATTATAACTCTGAAATAAATTATAATTACAAAAATACCTTAATTCTTGTCCCAAAACGACGTCGTTTTGGACTCAATGTAGATATGTAGAAAAAATGAACCCATATTTTGGGTTGTAAAATTAAAAAATTATAATGAGAAAGACTATTATAACCTTGAACTAAATTATAATTACAAAAATACCTTAATTTTTGTCCCAAAACGACGTTGTTTTGGACTCGAAATAGATATGTAGAAAAAGCGAACCCATATATATATATATATATATATATATATATATATATATATATATATATATATATATGAAAAATAAAAATTCAGTCACTGAACCGTCCAGTGCACTAAGTTCTCCCGCGAGAACGTAGTGCACTAAATATTATAATGGTATTCTCCCGGGAGAACATAGTTATAATTTTAACTATAACCTATGTAGCATCGATACTGACACGGGACACGTGACACGATACGACACGACACTTCAACACGTTAACTCTAAAAAATGTTAGAGTTCGACACGTTAGGACACGCTTGGATATTAAATAATATTTTTAATTTATGTAGTGTATATTATATTTAATATTCAATAATTTAACAAAAGAAAAATCTAAACTTATAATATTCATAAATTTTGCAAAGAAACATAAGGTATCTCAAATATTTATATTAAACTCAATAAAATAGTAATTGTAATCCGATTAATCTAATAGTTGGAACTAAAAACTCAACGCAACACAAACTTTAAGCCTTTTTTTGAATTTCTATAACGCGTGTTGGAGTGTCGGGAAGCGTCGGAGTATCTGAGAGTGTCGGGAAGTGTTTGACACGACACATCAGGATCTTTGAAGTGTCAGTGCTTCATTGACTATAACTGTATTCTCGCGGGAGAACTTAGTGCACTGGACTAAATCTTACATCCAGTCACTGTACATTCACAAAACCCATATATATACATATATATATATGGGTTTGTTTTTTCTAAAGTTACTTTATATAACTTTATCTAAAGTTCATCAAAATGACGTCGTTTTGGGACAGAAATCATGGTGTTTTTATAATTTTAATTTATTTCAGGGTTATAATGATCTTTATCATTCTAATTTTTTAATTTTTCAACCTCAAAACGACGTCGTTTCGATGAACATTAGACAAAGTTGTCTAAAGTAACATCGGAAACTTTTTTCCCTATATATATATATATATATATATATATATATTTATATTTATAACAATTTTAGAATTAATATGAGGGGATATTATGTTAGTGGTTGCAATTCGTATTTACCCATTCTGAACTTCCAATGTGTCTAGGTTGACAAAAATTGACTTGAAAAATTTGTATCCTGTCGCATCACGTGTCAATTCTTATACTCAAAAGTGATACTCATTAATTTTCTTGAAAGTTATTCGTGTCGTAAACAGATTATTTGTGTGTCATGTCACATTGCATAGTAATTGATACATTATTATTAGTTTGTAATTTATTCATGTCATGTCTAGATGTAAAATAAGCAGATTCTGTTCATGTCAAAGATTTTAACATGATTTCAAATTTATGTCATTTCTGTGTTCATTTCGAAATCGTGTGTGTCGATTCAAATTGTCATCACTAATTATTTTTATCTTTTTTCATATATACTCTAATTATTTCTATCCCTCACTATTAGATTATAATCTAAAAAAAAAAATTTATTAATTAAGATTATAATATAATGATATTAGAGAAAAATATATAAAGTTAATATGAAAAAATATATACATAATATAACCACCACGACGCAGGGGTGATATAGTCGGATCAAATGGACATTCAATCATATCTCTCTTGGTCTTATCCGAAGGTATAATTATGTGGTTGTTGTTCCATTTTTAACATTATCATTTTCTATCTTTCTTAAGTGTATTATGACTTCCTTGAATAAAATAAGATAATATTTATCTTCATAATAATAATTTTTTTTTTGCACGCCTTATTCTCTTCAATATGATTTCTAATATGATATTTTCTTAAATATTAAAAGAAAATAAAGATACTTTTAACATATGATATTTTCTTCAAATTCTTTCTTCATTGTTTGTATTAACTTATTTTATACTTAATTTAAAGGGAAATTATACTCTCAGCTACATAAAACTCCCTTCTCATTTTATACTAACATAAAAAGACGTGCCTCTTTTTTTCTTTCTTTTTACTTTTTTTAAAAATTGATGGACCCCGCTTAATTTATCTCATAATCTGAGATAACTTCTCTCAACATAAGAGAAGTAAAACCCTAATTTAAAACTTTCTGAATTTTTTTTTAAAATATATATATATATATAATTTTTTTTTTCAAAAAATGTCAACTCTGGCATTAGCAGTTTCAACTTTCAACTATGAAGCAACAGTGGCCGCAATTTGTATGGTTCCAAAGGAATGAAAGTGAGGTTCTTTCCCTTTCACCAAACTAAAAGCACTAAAAAAATTGAAGTAAAGTTAGTTAAAGTACCAAATTTTCAATTTGATTCCCCCCCACCCTTCCCTTTCACTTTGATCTCTATGCTCTCTCTCTCTCTCTCTCTCTCTCTCTCTCTCTCTCTCTCTCTCTGTGTGTGTGTCAATTCTTTTGTTACATTTTCTGAGTTGGTTCGGTGAGTTACATTTTTCTGCTAGAGATCTTTCGTAGTCGTTGTAGGTCATTCATTATAATATGCCGAACTCAAGAGACTAAGCAGAGTAGAATGTTTATATTATATGAATTTCCTTTTTGGTAGATTTAAATTTCGTTTTAGCCTTTGTAGATGGGATCAATTTCCCGTTAATTTTGCTTTATTTATTTTATTTCCTGTTAGTTACACCAAATTCATTGAAAAAAAAGGACCTTTAGCTTGAGATTGTACAATAAAGGGGAAACAAGTGTTACTGTTTTTCTGGGTTTGGAAATTACTGAGCTAAGAGTAGTGGAATGTGCACCCAATTTGTAAAGTTTTGATTTTTAAGAGGAAGTTTGTAGTTATATTCTGGAGATCTGGGACTTGTTTAATCTCTTATGCCCCATGAGGACTTTATTCCCTGCTGAATCCTGTAAAGAAGCACACCCAAATGCTTTGAATCCACAGTCTTCCCTCAAAATTGAAAGAGGGAAACTTTCCAAATTGTCATCATACTCATCTTCTGCCTCAATGTAAGTTTCTCTGCTCCTTTATTTAAATTTGAAGCTTAACTTTTTTCCAATTCAATTAATTAAGTGTTGTTGTTTTTTTTTGGATGGGGACTGGGGTGTGTGGTTTTCTGTCATCTACTATAGAGAATCTCTAATCAAGGTCCCACAACCACCTATACTCCCCTTGTTTAAACCTATTGATTATGTGGAAGTTTTAGCTCAAATCCATGAAGAACTTGAGTCTTGTCCTCCTCAAGAGAGATCGAATCTGTTTTTGTTACAATACCAGGTCTTTAGGGGCCTTGGGGAAGTTAAACTTATGCGTAGAAGCCTCCAGGAAGCTTGGCAGAGAGCCAACACTGTTCATGAAAAGATTATATTTGGGGCTTGGTTGAAGTATGAGAAGCATGGGGAAGAGCTAATAGCCGATTTGCTAACAACTTGTGGTAAATGTGCAAATGAGTTTGGGCCCATAGATGTAGCGTCTCAACTTCCATTTGATGTAAATGTAAGTTCCCAGGAGAGAGTGACCAACGAGATTCACATTTCACAAAATGTTACTTTTACAATTGGAAATGAAAAAGTGATTTGTGATAGACAAAAAATTTCTGAACTTTCGGCACCATTTCGTGCAATGCTAAAGGGGTATTTCAGTGAATCGCTCTCTGAGACTATAGATTTATCTGAAAACAATATCTCTCCATCAGGTATGAAGGCAATAAGTTATTTCAGTTTGACTGGCTGTTTAATTGAGGTCCCTCCAAATCTTTTGTTGGAGGTATTAGTTTTTGCAAACAAGTTTTGTTGTGATAGACTTAAAGATGCTTGTGATAGAAGACTTGCATCCTTAGTTTCCTCTAAAGAAGATGCTGTGGAACTCATGGAATATGCTCTTAATGAGAATTCAGCTGTCCTTGCTGCATCTTGTTTACAGGTCCTTATATGTGATCTTCCAAACTGTTTGAACGACAATCGGGTGGTGGAGATATTTATTCATGCAAATAGGCAGCAGCTAGCATTCATGGTTGGGCCGGGTTTATTTGCACTTTTCTGTTTCTTAAGTGAAGTTTCCATGAACCTTAATTCTAGTTCAGACACAACAGCTCATTTCCTGGAACGGTTAGTGGATTTTGCTGAAAATGACAAGATGAGACTTCTGGCTTTTCATAAATTGGGATGTGTAAGACTCTTAAGAAAAGAATATGATGAAGCACGTTGTCTTTTTGAGGGGGCTGTAAATGCAGGCCATATTTATTCTGTTGCAGGTTTAGCTAGACTGGACTTTATAAAGGGCGAGAAGCTTTCATCTTACGAGAAGCTCAACTCTATTATTTCCTCTGTTACTCCACTTGGATGGATGTATCAGGAAAGATCTCTATATTGTGATGGTAATGTAAGGTGGGTGGACCTTGAGAAAGCAAGTGAGCTGGACCCTACTCTTATATACCCTTACATGTATAGGGCAGCCTCTTTAATGAGGACACAGAATGCTCAAGCTGCACTGGCTGAAATCAATCGGATTCTTGGGTTCAAACTTTCATTAGAATGCTTGGAAATACGTTTTTTTATCTATCTGGCTCTTGAGGACTACAAAGCAGCTCTCTGTGATGTGCAAACAATTCTTACTCTGCGTTCAGATTATAGAATGTTTGAGGGGCGTGTAGCTGCATCCCAACTCTGTACTCTTGTGCGTGAGCATGTTGAACATTGGACAACAGCAGATTGTTGGGCACGGTTATATGACTGTTGGTCTGCAGTTGATGATATTGGGTCTCTATCTGTTATCTACCAGATGCTTGAATCTGATGCTACAAAAAGTGTTCTATACTTCAGACAGTCATTGCTTCTGTTGAGGTATGTTATGAATGTTTGGAAGCCACTAGGAGTGAGCTAGTGGGGAAGAACTTAGTTAATGTGCAGGAGGTCATAAGTTCAAACCTCCCTGCTGTCATTGTAATCCAAAAAAGAATGCTACAAATGTTTGGTAATTGTCAATAATTATTAAAGCCTTGAACTAATTTATTATCATGTGTATAAGGAAATGTGACATGGTAATTGGTGTTTTATGTTTACAAATATCAAAACACTAACTAAAAGGACAGGTCAAACTTAGCTACTTTTAGTCTGCCTGTTACTTACACTTGAATTTTTTTTATCTAAAAGTTGCCTCTTTGTGACAATTAGCTCAGCTGAAAAGGAGGAAAAACCCAAAACATATAAGATTTTCATTTGTAATCCAAGTTACCCCTGTGAAATTGTATCTGGACAGGGAGATTCTTAGGTGACAGGGTTCTCTTTCATTTATCTAAATACTGACTTAAATTTAATAAGCTAAGAACTCTATAAATTTGATATATTTATTTGATTTAGGCTTGGTTGTCCCGAGGCAGCTATGCGGAGTTTACAGTTAGCTCAACAACATGCATCAAGTGACCATGAACGACTTGTATATGAGGGGTGGATCTTGTATGATACAGGTCATTACGAGGAAGGTCTCCGGAAGGCTGAAGAGTCTATTAGTATAAAAAGGTCTTTTGAGGCCTTCTTCCTAAAGGCCTATGCATTGGCTGACTCTAGTCTAGATTCATCATATTCTTCAACTGTTATTTCACTTCTGGAAGATGCCTTGAGGTGTCCTTCAGATAATCTGCGCAAAGGTCAGGTATGGTTCTATTGTACTACTACTTTTGGAAAAATATTTCACTACTCAATAGCTGCTGGCCATGCATGTGTTAAGAACAGACTTCTTATTTCTAAATTGAATAAGTTGTTAGGTGGAGATTCATTATCTAACACGCCTCCTCATGCAAGAGCCCTTTGGGCTTGAGCTTGGACAATGTAGAGGCCCATGTTTACCATGCTAAAATTCAACTTCATTTTAGAAGAACGAGGGCGGTAAGGTTTGAATCCCTGACCCCTTGGTCATTGAGGTTCTGATACCATCTTATGGACCAACTCTCCCAAAAAACTTATGCTGTTTGGTGGAGGCTATGAATGGTTCTATTCCTAACAGCTAAGAGACCTTTAATGTCGCATAGCTTTTATCTTCTCACTTTTCACCATTTTACCCTAATATTGCCTTTAAAGGAGATGATATCACTATTTGATCATGAATTTCTTTTAGTTCTTTTATGGGGATTGTAAAACCAAACTAAGAAAATGGGATGTGAAGGGGAGGTTTAATTGCTTTCTGTCTGTCTCTGTTGCCACTTTTTCCATAATTCACTTGGAAGTTGGCTTGTCTACATGCTGCATTCACCTTGATTGCATTTACTTGAATCAGAGTTTTTCTGATGTGAATTACTTGTGAGAAATCCAGCCTAAGCATCATAAATTTATAATTGCAGTATTCACAATAGTTTTAGGGATGGACTAAACTAAATACAGCTGTTTCCTATTCTCTTTACAGAATGTATCAGCTATTTATAAGGAATATCAACTTATTGTATCATCAAACAATGTACCGTGTCCTTCAAACGAAAATGATTCTTCACCCTATCCCCTGCAATCTGAATTCTGGATTTTTACATTCATTTATGAAACAGGTTATATTTACAAATTTTTTGTTTTCAAACTCTTATAAATTTACCTATGTACTCCGGGGACTACATTCCTCTATTTTTGTACTCCCCGGAGTATATTGGCAAGTTTGTACACAAAAAGTTTGTCAATATAACATTCCTTTTCATTGATTATGGTTGATTGGTGGTTGTAAGCTCTGGTCACTCTGTGAAAAAGTCCGGAAGTTGAACTATGAAGTTCTGTTGTTTGAGCTGTAGGTAATACAAAAAATTGAAGTGATAGATATGCAGTGAAAGGATATAAACAAGCCTTTAATGTCAATACGTGAGGACTGATAGAGGCATAAAGTTGTTAGCTATTAGTCTCTATGTTCTTATAATATCTATATAATTATGCAACTTTGTACATAATAGTTTATAATTTTACTGCTTATTCTTCCTATCATGAACTAGCTCTCCCAAAAGTTTAAGCTACTAGGTGAAAACACATTAATGGTTTTTTTATATTATATCTCTAATACATAAGCTGTTCCTTTGTGATTCAAAAGTCACGGGTTTGAATCCGCGAAACAACCTCTTTGTAATTAAGCAAGGGTAAGGCTGCTGTGTTCAAGCCTTGCCCCACCCTTGCTGATCGGGATTTAATGGGGAGTGGTTTTCCTTTTTTTAATCTCTAATACGCCCCTCATGCAAGAGTCCTTTACTCCTTTGGTCTGAAAGTGTGGACAATGCACCGGATAAATGCTTTGATATCATGTCATGAACCAACTATACTAAAAGCTTAAACTGTTAGGTGAAGATACTTGATTGAATATTTTATATTATATCTCTAACACATCCATTCAATTTTCCAGGCGCTGAACAATCTTGGTAGTGTTTATGTTGACTGTGGAAAATTGGACTCTGCTGCCGATTGTTATGTCAATGCACTGAAAATCCGACACACCCGAGCCCATCAGGGTCTTGCTCGTGTTCATTGTCTCAAAAATGATAAGACAGCTGCTTACATGGAAATGACTGAACTTATTGAGAAGGCAAAAAACAATGCATCTGCCTATGAGAAGAGGTCTGAGTACTGTGATCGTGAACTCGCAAAGGCAGATCTGGAGATGGTGACTAGATTAGATCCACTTCGAGTGTATCCTTATAGATATCGTGCTGCGGGTAAGTATTTTATCTTTCTTAACTCTGCATAATCATAAATCATAATGTCTAAGGATACTAATATGCTGTTAACTGTTAAGCACTCCTTAGTAATAATTACAGCCATGTTCAAAATATTAGATATAGTCCACTATTGTTGTCATTGTTGGGGACATTGACCAAACTAACACCCCTTAAACAAAAATTTACCGGACACGCCTGAAATTTTTTTTGCCAAAATGTCACGTCACAATCCCGCTGGTCTGACAAGCAGGAATGAACTGGACACGTGGCAACGTCTGAATGGTCAACCATTCTAGTTGGGCAGCCCAACGAGAATGACAGAATGCTGACACGTGGCAAAAGTACAAGCATCCTGTACTTTGCATAGAATGCCTGTACTTTTGCCACGTGTCAGCATTCTGTCATTTTCGCTGGGCTGCCTAGCTAGAATGGTTAACTATTCAGACGCTGCCCCATGTACAGTTCATTCCTGCTTGTCAGACCAGCGGGATTGTGATGTGGCATTTTGGCAAAAAAATTCCAAGCGTGGCAATCCAGTAATTTTTTTTTCAAAAAAGTGGTAATATAGTCATTGTCCCTCATTGTTGTGGGTGCTACTGCAATAACAAATTTTACTTTTTATTGTGGAATAATTTTATTGCAGCTAGTACATTAGTGCTGAACAATGTGTTTGGTATATGTGGTTGCAGTATTGATGGACAACCATAAGGAAGAGGAAGCCATTGCGGAACTCTCCAGAGCTATTGCATTTAAAGCTGATCTGCACCTCTTACATCTACGTGCAGCATTCCATGAACATAATGGTGATGTCTTAGGTGCTCTAAGAGACTGTCGCGCTGCACTCTCAGTGGACCCAAACCACCAAGAAATGTTGGAACTTCACACTCGAGTTAACAGTCATGAGCCATGAGTCACCAATATATATGACTTTTCCCAGATGGAATTGCACATTGAAAACTTGTAACCTTGGCTGCATTCAGCTGAATCATGAAAATCAAATTTGTAAAATGGAAAGTATAGTTAAATCATTTTCCTGTCTATAGTAATGTAAATGTGAATTGTTACCATTTCCCCCCCGAGGGTGTGGTCCCAATTTTGGAATTGATCTTGATTTTTTTGGGTATATTATTTGTGTCAGATATGTTGTTTATCTCCCATGTGCTTCTTGATTAAAATGGTATACAACTAATGCTTATTTACTGTTTAATACATAGTGTTAATTGTATAATTTAAGGGTTTAATTTAAACCCAAAATGAATTCACTCATCTCCTTATCATTTTGTTTACTTCCCAAACACTGGAATATAAACTAACTTTCATTTCATCATAATATCTCCTTATTGTCATTTGACTTCAAGCCCATCTTTATTCATGTTTAACACATATTGAGAAATTATTGGCTGCAGCCCGCAGCTATTTAAATGCACTGTTGGTGATGAAACTGTTTTG
Organism: Gastrolobium villosum; assembly: GCA_032173675.1. Classification (NCBI taxonomy): domain Eukaryota; kingdom Viridiplantae; phylum Streptophyta; class Magnoliopsida; order Fabales; family Fabaceae; genus Gastrolobium; species Gastrolobium villosum. Next base: position 361,479 of record JAVKPL010013093.1, on the reverse strand, counting down.
ATATAGGTGGTAAGGAGCCTGGATTCCTTAACCAATGATCTTGAATTCGAGCCTTGGAATGAAAAAAATGATTTGAGAGAGTCGCTCTCGAAAAGGTCTAACAGTGTTCGATAAGAATCAGTTTTCGGTTACAGCTGAACAGAGCACTTAGCAATGCCCTTCATCAAATTTCTGTTGCAATCTTGATATTGTTAATCGAGAAGGATGGAATGGTGAGCTTGAATTCGTTTTATACAAGCAATTAAGTTCTTAGGCCCTACTTGCTTGCTGCAAACAACTAATTAAGGAGGTTAATTGGTGAACCTCTTTTTATAGATGGATCGGTGGAAAAAAATGTCTCTCATTTCATCAGTAATCAATCAATGGAAACACTAGACTTGTGGTCTATAAGACTATAACGGCAGTCAGTTTGACCTATATTTAGTCAGTCACTGCCCCTGAAGCTAGTGACCTCAAGGTCAGCCTGCCAACTAAGCAGTGGAACTCGACAAAGCCCCTTAACCCAGGAAATTTTTAATATGGTCCGGGACCATGGTGGTCCTTCCATTAAGAATTTGACACCTGGTTCAAAATTTTTGTTTTCTCTTTCCTCTCTTCTCTCTCCTCAATTTTCTCTCTCTTTCTCTCTCCTTTTCCCCACCCAAAAAAAAAACTTGTGCCGGGAACACAGAGATTTCACTCCTTAACCTGGGTCATGGGCTTTCACCCCATCATCTCTGGGTCACCGCCACTACACCCACGATCACCACTTGTGGAATTCTAGCTTTGAGCATTTTGAGCGACAGAATGAACCACCTAGCATTTTGGGTACAGTGACCAAAGTGCCACTGTTGACAAATCTTTTACTCAAATGCCACGTGAACAATACTTTTTACTATACTGTCATGCGACGTAATTCGCTACGACCGGTAGCGAATTACGTTTGCTAATGATTTCATGACACGTAGTCACATTGCGTATCAAATTTGCTATAACTAGTACCGAATTATGTCCAGTCATCTTTTTTTTTTTGTGAAAAAGTGTCACGTGTCACAAAATCATTGGTGAACGTAATTCGCTACCAGTCGTAATGAATTATGTCACATGACAGTCTGGTAAAAAATATTGTTTGCATGACAAAAAACTTGTCAAACAATAACACTTTGGTTGCATTTTGAGCATTTCCTACCGCTATCAATTCAGAGCATCTATTCATTCCCAAATGCTCACACATACGCCATTGATTTGCACCATCGGATTGTTGGTTGGAAATTATGTCCAATCTCTTGCCAATTATCTCTACCTTTATTTCGTAAATAGAATCACTAGCTTCTTTTGCCAGACATTTATGTTCAATACTCAAAAGACTTTCTATACGAGAGAAATGGTTCGCTGCAGTTACTATAGATAATTTATCCGCAGTAAACCTAATACGACGACGTTTTAGGGTAAAAATCATGATGTTTTTGTAATTTTAATTTATTTTAGAGTTATTACAGTCTTTATAATTATAATTATTTAATATTTCAATGCCAAAACGACGTCGTTTTGGGAATAAATGCAGATAACTTATTTGCATTCACTGCAGAAATATTATTCTGATTTTTTAAAGTACAAACATTTTGAAATAGTTATTGCACGGGGTCAAACTTTCTTTTTGGACATCATTATCAGATACTCTTGCATCGCATCTTACACTTGTAATTGTATTTTGTTGAAATATTTGTACTTCATTAAAATTGAGTTTTTGGTTGTGGTTGTAGTATTGAGAGGGAATTGCTATATTTTCTTACGTGAGTAATTAGGAGAATCCTAAAGAAAATTTATGAAGATTAATCAGTTATATAAAGCAAATAAGATATCTATGGCAAGTATATTTCTTAAGAATTTTATTATGTTGATTGGTTATCCTGCTTCATTGGTTATAGCCCCTCTCGGAATGTCGTGGTACCTAATGGATATTGGGTGCCTTTGTGTGGAAAAATTAATTGAATAATTACCCTAGAAACAATCTTTTGTTCTTTAAAACCCTAAACATGTTAAGTCCAACTCCTAACTACTAGTATTAAAGTAACATGTCTTTATTATCATTTCACCTAAAAAGTATATGTTGATTGAAATATATGAATTTTTTTTTAAAAAAAACTTGGGTACAATCGCAGAAGATACTCTTGATAAGTTTTTACCGAAAATAAGTTATAAAAAATTATTTTTACATCCAAACATTCAAAGAAGGATTTTAAGTAAAAATGACATCATACTCTTAGGTGAAAGATGTCTTCTTTTACAACATGATTTTTCGCAACTTGAGTGGGAATCTTCTTATCTCATGGACTTAAAAAAGAAAGAAAAAAAACTCTCATGTGGAAAATTTCCAATTTTTATTATGTAAGGTTGAGATTAATTGAGAAAAACGCAAATTTGGTGACAAGTTCCAGACTAGTACTTTGCTACTTCGGCAACAGCCCAGGCCCAACCCTCTATTAAAAAAAAATCCCAAAACATTTGGCCCGTAATATTTTTTGCACTTTTTGTAATGCAGCTATTTTTTTAATTTAGTTACCATACTCGTCGTGTGTTTAATTGAAAATCGATATTAGGATACCAGAAAAAAATAAAAAATCGATATTATAATGTATAAAGAAATCGATGTTATATACGAAAATAAAATAAAATTAAAAGCCCTTTTTAATTTATTATTTGTAAATTCAGTATTAAATGTTTTGTATACATTAAAGATGCGAGGGCATTCTCACAAAGAAAAGAGAAATTAAGTCACTTAATTTATATTATTATGAAGCGGTTCCTTTATGGTCTCCAATTTTTTTTAAATTATTATTAATAACCATATTATATTTTAAAAATTGAATACAAAATAAAAACTTATTTTTAGTATTATTATCCATTTAAAGATCTGAAAATAAAAATAAAAAATTGTTATAAATATATCTTCAAATAAATTAATAGTCATAATTTACTTCTAATATTTTTAAGATTTCTAAATTCAAAATAACAAGCATTAAATAATCACATAAACTTGAAATATCAAAAAAATAATTATTACTTTTTAAAATTAAAAGTACCCTTTTAAAATTTTTAACACTAATATAAATAATTTTTTCTTGTCTAGCTGGCGTCTTATTATTAGCTCTTTGACCAAAAGATGGTGTTTGACCTTTTAACCTACCAATTTGGTATTGATTAGTATATTTATCGCTAGGGTCTTCAAGTCTTGCACGGGTCGAGCGGATTTGAATCTTGCCCCATCGAAACATTTTGGGTATTTGGTAGAAAGTATTTTCTAGGTTTTTCGTAACTGAATTTTTCTAAAATTTTAATTTTTAGATATTATCGTAAACCATCATATTTTCGAAAATTGTGATTTTCGGTTAAAAAATTTCTGCTCTGCCAAACATATTTGTTTTTTTTTTTTTCAGTCACCTAATCTAGTATAATAATCCAGTATAATTACTCAAACGGCGTGACAAATGTCACAATCTCAGTTGTCCCGAGCACTATATAGAAAGAGTTTTATAAGAATTATGTTGTAAGAAAAGTGATTATGTTATGTTATAGAGATTCATTTTACATGTCAGAGTTTTTTTTTTTTTGCTGCGAGGCCCATAAAATATTGTGTGTGTAGGAAAATTGGTGTGGTGATGTTAATTAATAGATAATAAACCATATAAAAATGTACCGAAAATTTGTATCCCATTGTTTCTACCAAATCTTTTTGATTCAAATCTCTTTCATTCAAAGTATCTTTCTTCCCAAATTTTTTCCGTTGGCCGAAGGAAGCTTGCAGCAGCGCATTTGACAAGGGAGCAAATTTTTTTTTGCTCCGAACACTTTCCATTCAAACCGGTGGTTGCGGCATTTCTGATTTTTTTTTTCCCCATTTAAACCGTTTTCTTTCCATTTTCCAGCAAACACAAGTGGGGTGTTCTGCATTTTACAATGTAACTTTTCTTTGATTCAACTTTTCCAGCAGTGGTCTTATACATTTGACAAGGTAACCTTTCTTTACTCAACTTTACACATTTCTAAATTTGTTTATGTCTAATTATATTTATTTTAATTATATAATGATTATTTCTTAGTAATTATTTTAATTAGTTATTACTTATTAGATGCAATATTTTTTTATGTTATTCTATATATTTGACATGTGTATTTAGATATTATGTCTAATATTTAGATAATTATGTAATTAGATAATATTTATATAATCGAATAATAATTAGATAATTATGTAATTACATAATTAGACTATAATTATATATTTAGATATATTATAACACAAGCATGTCTGATTAATTATATTTAGATATTTGACATAATAATTAGCCATTGATGAGTAGTGTTTAGTTTTTTAATAATATAATTTAGAATACTTGATTTGTGATTAATAGTTAGGATTTATTTTAATTAGTGAATAGTCTTTATAATTTTTTAAATTAATTATTTTATGTTATCCTAACATAGATATGTGTTGTGTAATTAACTATATGTAGAGATTTTACATAATACTTAGTGGTTAATGAGTAGTTTTTAATTTTTTAATAGTGTAATTTAGAATAATTGATTTGTGACTAATATTAGGGTTTATTTTAATTAGTGAATTGTTGTTATAATTTTTTAAATTGAAACTATTGTGTTATCATTTTATAGTGTGTTAATAATGTTATTTATATTATTATTATTTAGGGATGACATACGGTGATTTATATGAGAAACCTCTTCATCCCGATCCTCGCGACAATTCTATATTATTCATGCAATGTACACACTGTTCAGAGGTGACTTGGATGGAGGACTCGAATTATAAGTCTCTGAATATCAAAAAGTGGACGGCTAGCAGGGTTGAATGTTATTCCAGAACCCATTATACCTTATTTATGTTGTGTCTATTTTCTTGGCGTTGCTTAGATGGCACCTATGGAGATATTTTATATGATACATATATAAAATTAATATAAAAAATTATCAAACAATTTAATTGATTTATTCTGATTAATATTTTATCGTTTGCTGATTGATAGTTCATTAGTCACAACTCTAGTTGAGCGATGGAGACCGGAGACTCATACATTTCATATGCTTCCGGGAGTGGTTACTGTGACATTCGAAAATGTTGCAATGATCATCGGTCTTCCTGCGGACAGTGAGCTTGTTACTGGCATGTCTGAAACACAAGATTTGATACGTTTGGTTCCATAACTTCTTAGGAGGACCCCGAGTTCATCTTATATGAGGGGTGGTACTCTTAAGACTTCATGGTTGGATCGACATTTTGCAAATGTCAAGGATTGGATGCAGGATGAAGAGGATCTTATTTGCTTTGTGTGAGCGTATATATTACACTTTATTAGAGGCTTTTTACTCGCAAATCAGAATGGTGGTAGGCTTTTTACCATGGCATACATTATTAAATCATTAACAAATATTTCATTTAACAAATTGATTGCATATAATCATATCTAAATTTAATAAGTGCTTCTTCAATTGGACATTATGGCATGGATTGAGCATAATATCTCCGGGACATGGGCTTCAAATTACAATCCGACTTGGCAGGACAAGTTCTTCATGTATTGTTGGTTTCTGTGGCAATGGAGGAACAAGGCCATTCATGACATTAACTTTGAAAGGCCCTCGAAGCCTGATATTATAATATGTACGAAGACCTGTTTGGAGAACAACCGCAGATAGGGTAGTTTAAGCCGTTTGGATTCCCCCAGAGCTTGGATGGACCAAAGTTAATTTTGATGGTGCATAAGAAATAACTTCTCATGAAGTTGGGTGTGGTGTATTGATTCGAAATGCATAAGGTGTTTGGTTGCGGGGAGGAGCTTATTATCTGGGAATATGTAACCCCCTTGATGCAGAGATGTGGGGTGCTCTTTATAGTCTTCAGCTTGTTTGGTCTATGGGGCTCCGACGTGTTTTTCTGGAAGGGGATTCAATGGAGCTAATATACATGCTCACCTCTGAAGGTGAGATTGCTAGAAAACCATGATTGGTAGTTAAGATTCTAGCCTGGCTTCGCAAAGATTGGGAAGTCAAGTTTCAATTTGTTTCCCGCGAATGCAACAGATGTGTTCACTGGCTTACTGGAACAGGAAGAAGATCGAAGGTTAAGGAACAAGTTTATAGACTTGTCCCTCCAGGATTGCAGGAAATCTACGAAGATGATTTAGCTAGAGTTTCAAGCTTTAGTTTTAATGTCCCTTAGTTTTTAGTTTTGTTTGTTTTGTTTTGGGCTAGGCCCTCTTTAACTACCAAAAAAAAAAAATAACAGAGAAATAATTACTACATAATTAAAATAAATAAATTTGAACAGGACCAAGTTTTGAAATGCAGTGTAAATTTGAGAAATGGCTAACATACCTTAGCGTTTTTATTAGGTGAGTGGAAAAAAGAAGTTTGGATGAATTTTTGAAAGAGTAAAAGATAAATTAGAATGAATGAACGGGGAAAGGGTAAAAATAATTTTCGGTAAATATAGGGCATCTATGACAATCTTTCTGGAATCAATTTTTTTTTTAATTTCTATTTTCAGGAACAGAAATGAAAAAAAAAAACAAGTTGAGGCCCCAACGATAATATATACTAGGGGCAGGATATTCTTACACCGGTGTAAGAGTTAGAAGTCTTACACTCAATCTTGACCATTGATTCACTTGTATCCAATGACTTACATTCCTAAAAAATTTGAGCCCTTAGATATAAGTGGTATCAACGGACAAGATTAAGATTGTAACTTACACTGGTGTAAAATGATCCTGACCCTATATAGTAACTACATACCAAATTGGTAGATCAAAAGGTCAAAGAACATCATTTGGTCAAAGAGCCTTTTATTATTGGTAGTAGTTAATTTGAATTGTATCGAGTAGTCCTTACTCATGCAAGTTGCAATGTGCAAGTTGCAACGAGCCAACCACCAATAGTCCAATAGGGTTGCGTCTCTAAGAATTTAAAGAATAGTTTAAAGCAAATATCTCTCCTGATAAACTTCACTTTCTCTCCGTGTTCATCAGTTACCTTTGAAATATAAATCAAGTTACTTATTTTTTTCTCTCTTTTTTGGTAAAGTCACTTATTTCTTTTAATTTCCTTACAAAGATACCCACGCCTATCTTTAATTTCAAATTTACAAATAATAAATTAAAAAACAATTTTTTATTAATTTTCATATAAATATAAATTTTCAATTAAACACACGATGAGTATAGTAAAAACAAAAAATTACTTGCTATTTTATACAAAAAAAATCATATGATGCTGTTATAAATTCGTTCTCCCCAAAAGCGCACTAACATGTTTTTTTTTTTTCGTGAACAAATTTGACATTTATGGATAAGCAAATAATTGATTTGATACATTAGGTTAAGAAATTAATTATGGATGAGCAATTAATTATCACAACTAGATATTTTGCCTGTCCTAACACTTTTGATTTGATCCACAATTTAAAATAATGGATTCAAAGGGTGACGGAAAAGAAAAGACGTTACACGATTAAAAAGAAACTTCAACGAGAAACAATCATTTTTAAGAATATATTAATGTTTAGTTGCATAAACGTAATCAAATAATTGTCCCCATTACGTTGGAGACACGATCGGGAAAAAAAAAAAAAAAAAAACAGAAACTATCGTTTCAAAGTATAAAGAACCGCCAATAATTTGTGTGCTAAAATAAAAATAACACCTCTAGTGATACAAAATCTAGAAGTTTTGTATCAAAAAAATACAAAATCTAGAACTTTCGACTTCGAGAACGTTATAGAACATTCATCGAATTCATTTCCGTAATATTTAAGAGATTTTTCGTGTAACGTGTCGTTAGGATACCCTATCCACTGCGTCTCAACAATATAATAATACTCTGCCATCACGTAAGAACAGAGAACCAACGCAAAAAGATGTGTTTCTTTTTTATTGGGTCACAAAGTAATCATCGATGCACAATATATATTAAAAGGGGAGATACTCTCACCGGCTTTGGATTAAACAAATGCAACTTGGAAATGGTGGTGGGAACCAAGATGCTTCGGCTATTAACAATGGCTGACTCACTCACTCATATACCGAGGTAATGGATATGGAGGAGTGTCTAGGTGGCGTGTCACACTATTGCTTTGCCAACACATGCTTCTTGTTGCATTCTTTGCCTTCAAATTATCTTCTACTCTGAAACTACACACGCTATCCTAAATAAACTTTTGTACTTCACATATTTTCATGTCATCGTTCTATAAAATGTAAATTTTATTAATTTATTTAAGTATGTTTTAGATGATATAAATTAATTTAGTGAACTTTTACATAGATGTTACTATCCGATTATAGAAAGGGTGATGATTTGCCCACCAATCAAACATCACAAAATCAGTGTGCCAACCAAAACCACTCTTCCAACATGTGAATCCCACGTCCTATTAAAAAATTAGTCCTCCCCCACCATCCCACCATGGTGCTTGCCTATGCAACTTCCAGAACTTTCTAAGCCACCCATCTCTCTCTCATCCACTGCCATTTGAGGAAAGGTGCTCAATAAAAAAAGACAAAATATTGCCCCCAAGATGTCTAGAATGTTCTTTTATATAATTTTTTTTTCAGTAGCTTTCTTCGTAGATAAGGTATAACAATATATCCATTCTGATTTTTAACTGCCTAAACGACTTTCCCAAAAAGGAAACAAATTCCTCTGTATTCTTTTGTTTCATAAACCAACTATGTTTCACTGATCACTACATCCTATCCTTTCCCTGAATATTTTCTTTCCTTAGTTGTGTCAAGTCTTTCCTTTGTTCTCAACCTCATAGTCATTAACCTGAAGAAACATTAACATTTGAAGAGTAAACTGAATTGGCATATCAAAACCATAAAACCCATCAAGTTTTTATTTTTTTCATTTTCGAGAATGAACTATTTGTACCCAGTGAAAGAAGAAAACTTGGAACCATCATCATCAACGGCAACATTTCACATAGGAGGTGATGATGAACCATCAATGGTTACTCCTCCGCAGCCAATGGAGGGGCTTCATGAAATAGGACCACCCCCATTTCTCACAAAGACCTTCGATGTAGTGGCGAATCTATCACTGATCATGTAGTTTCATGGAGCAGAGGTGGTGCAAGCTTTGTGGTTTGGGATGCACATGCTTTCTTCATGAACCTTCTTCCCAGATACTTCAAGCACAACAATTGCTCAAGCTTTGTTAGGCAACTCAACACATATGTAAGTGTTCTCTTTAGCACCGTCTCTATAATCTTTCTTCAATTTTTATTGTATTAATATTTTTTTCTGCGTACTTTTGAAATGGTATACAATGTTACTGTTCTGTTATTTTATATTTTCTTCATCCCCCCAGTAAGAGTGGTAATTTTTTTTATTTTTTTTGAATACATTGCGAATTGAATATAGCAGCACCCACTACCTAACTCAATAAAAATTGTTTTCTGGCATTGTATTTTTTTGGATATTTAAAGTTATTTAGTCTGGTGGGTTTTGGATTTCCCGTGACAGCTCAAGATGGGGCACAAATTAGAACGTTGAGGGTGTATTCGATTAAAATTTTAAAAGATTATTTTGAGATATTTTTTTTATACATTTTAAAAGACTATTTAAAATTGTAGTGATTTTAATTTTTTTATATAATTAAGATTTTATAATATTAAATTTTAAAGGATTTTAATCGAATTTATAAGATAGATTTTGAAAGAATAATATGAATTTATACGATTTTAAAAAATTATATACAATTTTAACAAATATTTAAAATTACAAGAGTCAATAAAAAATTTATAAGAATCATTAGTGCCTAATGCAATGTGTAAAGAATCATTTCAACCTAAATTTTTAAGGTGTTAAGTGAGAGTCTTTTAATAATTTATATTATTTTTTAGGGTTTTAGGTCTTTGTGCTGGAAGTATGGATATTGTATATGTTCATTTTTTTGGTTTATTTTATGCTTATTTAATTTCACAAGTGCGGGACGGTGAGGATTGAACTCGTGAATTTGTGATCACTGAAGCTCGGATATTATTATTTTAACTCAAAATTTTAATATTTTGGATTAAAATAATTCTTTACACAATGAAACCATTCCTAGTAGTGATTGCGTTCCAATCATAGTACTTAAAATCTCGATTTAAATATACAATTTTATGATCTTATGAATTTTTTTTTTCATTCAAAATGATTTTATCAAAATTACAAACGCTTTTATAATTTTATGATATTTTATAATTTTTTTTACATTAAAATTTTACGTTTTACGATTTTTTATTTTTCTTCCGATTTTAGTTAAAATCTCGATTTTAACTAGTTACAACTTACAAGTACACTGTTTTCACGAAGCTTAGTGTAATTTGGATGGTACTGCAAAATAACAATTTTTTAATTGTTAATATATTGCAAAAAATCTCAAATTCCAGATTTTAACTATGCCCAATGATAAAGGAAATTCCTATGCAGGGTTTCCACAAAAACAAAGTGAGTTCTTCTGCTTCAAATCAAGTAGTTAGAGGATAAATTGCATCACTTTTTGTTTACTAACAGCCATAGAAGAAGGTTATCCACTAGTGATGCAGAAGCAGAACATTCCAAACCTCCTCTACCTTTGATGTAGTACAACTTTTGTTAAATATTTGACAAAATATTATTTTGGGTCCTAACAAAAAATATGGTATCCATTTTAGTCTCTTTTAAAAAAAATTAGTGGGTTGGTCTCTATGAAATTCAAAGTGGACCTATTTTAGTCTTTTTGATGGACTGATGTGGATCTTTTTTGAATTTATGAAGGATCACGATTTCAATTAAATGGATCTACTTTAAATTTTTTAGGAATCTCGAGATTAGTTTTTTTTATTTTTTTTTATTTTTAAAGGACTAAAATGGAGATCATATTCTTTTGTTAGGGAACAAAAAAGATATTTACTCTAATATTTTATTATTTTTTTTTGGAAAATTTCACTTTCACCTAAAGATTATAGTCTGTATCATCCAACCCTTCAAACTTCTAGTTCATACCCGTAATGATTCCATCCATAATATAAAATTACCTTAATTATATAACTACGAGATAAGTTATTTGTCATTTTTTTCCTACTACTCTAGCTAAAAGATCATTAGATCTGAATCTTAATTAATATTTATTTTTCTCTCATTTTTAGATTCTGATCTATATGGAGAGTGGTAGGAAAAAATAAGCAAAAAAAAATTGGTAAGTGGAATAACCTATCTCTAAGACTAAAGAATAAGTTATTCTACTTGCCATTTTAATTTGAACGAGTTCTTGGTCTGTTGGCGCTGAATTCAATATTTTCCCGTACATAGCAAAAGAGTTTTCGGAGTTTGGAGGGGAAGGGAAGGGGAGGGAGGGAAATGAAGAGAAGGAAATTGAAGGATTTTCTCTTCCCCTTTTTTGGGAGTTAGAAAAAATGGTAAGGGAGAAAATTAAAGGATTAATGAGATATTTTTATCATTTTACCTCATTTTTTAAATTAGTATAATTATTATATTTTACAAATTAAATTAAATTTAAAATTTCTAACAAAATTGTTTAAGTATTTTTCACAATACTAAAATAGATCATATTTTCGATGAAATTTTTATGTTGCAAATGAAAAAAAATCGTCACAAAATTATTTTTTCTTCGGAATACTTTTCGTCGAAAAGCGACAGAATTTTTTCATCGATGAAATTTTTTACAAAACTAAATTTTCTATTGACATTTTTGACTAAATTTAGTTTTCGTCAAAAGTTTTGACGAAAATGATTTCCTCTATTAAATGTTTTAAAGGAAAAAAGAATTTCATCAAAAGTTTTGACGGAATGTTTTCCGTTTAAAATTTCAGTGGAAATGTGTTTTGAAATTTTTTTTCACGGAAATCGTTTTGTCAGAAATTTTGAGGGAAATGTTTCATTCGAAACTTTCGACGAAATTTAGATTCTGTAAATAATTTTGACAGGATATTGTTTCCGTCAAAAAAAAATTCGACATATTTTTTTGTCAAAAATTCTTATGAAAATATTTTCTGTGGAAATTTTTGGACAGAAATGTGTTCAGCTGATAATTTTGATTGAAATATTTTTTATCAAAAAATTTGACGAAAATATTTTCCGTCGAAAATTTTCGATGGAAGTGTGTTTCGTAAAAATTTCAATGGAAATTTTTTCTATCAAAAAGTTTTATGAAAATGTTTTCGTCAAAATTTTTTGACGGAATTTAAATTCTGTAAAGAATTTTGTGAAACTTTTTCCGTAAATTTTTTTCGATGGAAATGTCTTTTGTTAAAAAAATTTATGGAAATATTTTTTGTCAAAAATTTCGATCAATATTTTTTTTGTGAAATATTTTGAGGGAAATGTTTGAACTAAATTTAGATTTCGTAAAGAATTTAGACAGGAAAAAATTTCAGTAAATTTTTTTTACTAAAATGTTTTTAGTCACAAATTTTGACGGAAATATTTTTCGTCGAAAGTTTGTGCGGAAAATCTTGATGGAAATGTTTTCATAAAAAAATGTGACATAATAGTTTTACGTCGAAACTTTTCAATGGAAATGTGTTTCATCAAAATTTTGGATGGAAATATTTTCATTGAAAGTTTTAACGGAATTTAGATTCTTTCAATAATTTTGACTGAATTTTTTTTGTAAAAAGTTATGTCAATGATTATGGCAAAATCTGGTTCCGTCTCTAATTTCGTCTTTAGTTTTGATGGAAATTTTTTGACGTATATGATTTTCATAAAAAAATTCATCACTATTTTTGACGAAATATTTTTCGTCCATAAATTCTGTCGGTATTTGATATTTTTCTAGTAATGTCACATTTAAAAATGATTCACATTTATGTAGTTTTCACATTTTAATGCTAAGGGTAGATAAGTAATTTTTAATATTTTTCCCCTCAATCCCCCCAATTTGGGGAACTTTAATTTTAAAAAGAAGGAGAGTTTTTGAGGATTTAGTAAAAATTATCAATTTCTTCTTCTCATTTTTTTAAAATCACAAATAAGGGAAGTGCTTACTAAAATCCTCCTTTTCCATTCCTTCCTATCCTAAAATCAACTCCCAAACAAAACCTTAAACGTTACAAATCGTCTATGAATTGTTTTTTGATTGGAGCAATTCTTGTTTGGCCGATTGATCATTTTTTCTTTTCAACTTTCATGGCACTTTCTTCAATTGATCCTCAGAATAAGTTTTTTACTTTGCAGGAAATTCCTATGCAGGGTTTCCACAAAAATAAAATGATGTTTTTGTCCGCAAAATCCTCTTCTACCTAGGAGATTGTGAGACATTGTGATACAGAAATCTCAAGAAATTTTAGTGGTTAGGGTGAGATTGGGAAAGAGGTATGATATTTATACTTCTCATTATAAAGTCTCACAAAATTCACACTAAAAGAAATTTCATTAAAACCGTCAAGTTTTTTAATACCACAAAATTATTTTTCCTTTGTTTAAAATTCTGATTGAATATTATCCTATTTGGACGAAATTTAAAATAATTTTTTAAAATCCTAATCAAATACATATGATTTTTTTACAATTCTTTAAAATTCTAATTGAATACCAATAGTTTTCTTATTAAAAAATAATCCATTAAAATCTTTTAAAATCTTAATCCAATACATCCTCTTATGTCTTTCAATTTGGTATCATGCTTTATCACTTTCTACAATTCCTATTATCATAGCAATTACAATTCCAATTTATTCTCGGAGTATGTTTGTGTGTTGAGTTTTTGGATTTTGATATTGAAGGGGGGTTTTTTTTTCACAGGGTTTTAGAAAAATTGATCCAGATAAGTGGGAGTTAGCAAATGAAGGATTCCTCATAGGGCACAAGCACCCACCGATTAACAAACATAAGAAGGAAGCAACCTTATCAGCTTACTCCTTTCCAACAAGCACAAGAACAAGGTCACTATGTTGAAGTTGGCCATTTTGCATTGGATGAAGAGATTGATCGTTTTGAGGTGTGACATGCAGGTGTTGATGATGGAGCTTATGAAGTTCCATCATAGATATTTGCAAGCATACAGACACAGGGCTGACCATGACTTGCCTTCCAAGAAACTCGATTGATTCCTTTGAGAACTTTGCTTAGATTTTCTTGCTCAACTTAATGTTGAGATTAATTAAGAAAAAGACAAATTTGGTGACAAGTTTCAGACTAGTACTTCGCTACTTCCGCAACAGCTCGGGGCTCACCTCCATAAATAAAATAAAATAATCCCAAAATATTTGGCCCGTAATATTTTTTGCATTCTTTGTAATGCAGCTATTTTTTTTTTTTTCGAAGTTACCATTCTCATTGTGTGTTTAATTGAAAATCGATATTATATACGAAAATAAAATAAAAGCTCTTTTTAATTTATTATTTGTAAATTCAGTATTAAAATTTTTGTTTGCATTAAAGATGACAGGGCATCTTAATAACAAAAGAGAAAACAAGTCACTTAATTTATATTATTATGAAGCAGTTCCTTTATGGTCTCTAATTTTGTTTAAAAAAATTATTAATAATAATCATATTAAGTTTTAAAAAATGAATAAACAATAAAAAGTTATTATTTTTATTATTATTATCCATTTGAAGATCTGAAAAAAAAAACTAAGTTATAAATATATCTTTCAATTAAAATAATAATCCTAATTTACTTCAAATATTTTAAATATTTCTATATTAAAAATATTAAGCATTAAATAATCACATAAACTTGAATATTAAAAAAATAATTATTACTTTTTAAAATTAAAAATAAAATTACCCTTTAAAGTTTTTAACCCTAGTGTAAATAATTATTTCTTGTCTTGCTAGCGTTTTATTATTGGTAATTAATTTGAATTGTATTGAGTAGTGCGCATGAGTTTCCTTAGTCCTTACCCATGCAAGTTGCAAGTTGCAACCACCAATAGTCCAATAGGGTTCCGTCTCTAAGAATTTAAAGAATAGTTTAAATTAAACACATATATCTTCTGATAAACTTCTCTTTCTCTCCGTGTTCTTCAGTTACCTTTGAAATATAAATCAATTAGTCACTTATTTCTTTTAATTTACTTACAAAGATAGCTCCGCCTATCTTTATTTTTAAACTTACAAAAAATAAATTTAAAAACAAATTTTTTTTTTATTGATTTTCAATAAAAATAACAATTTTCAATTAAACACACGATGAGTATAGTAAAAACAAAAAATTACTTGCTATTTTACACATAAAATCATGTGATTTATTATAAAGTCGTTCTTTCCAAAAGCACACTAACATGTGTTTTTTTCGTGAACAAATTTGACATTTATGGATAAGCAAATAATTGATTTGATACATTAGGTTAAGAAATTAAATATGGATGAGCAATTAATTATAACAACTACATTTCTTGCCTGTCCTAACAGATTTAATTTGATCCACAATTTAAAATAATGGATTCAAAAGGGTGACGAAAGAGAAAAGACGTTACACGTTAAAAAGAAACTTCAACGAGAAACAATCATTTTTAAGAAGATATTAATTTTTAGTTGCATAAACGTAAGCAAATAATTGTCCCCATACGTTGGAGACATGATCGGAAAAAAAAAAAAAAAAAAACTTTCGACTGGTGATTCAAAGTATAAAGAACCGCCACTAATTTGTGTGCCAAAATAAAAATAGCACGTCTAGTGATACAAAATCTAGAAGTTTTGTATCAGAAGAAAAAATAATCTAGAACTTTCGACTTCGAGAAGGTTATAGAACATTCATCGAATTCATTTCCATAATATTTAAGAGATTTTTCGTGCTATGTGTCTTTAGGATACCCTATCCACTGCGTCTCAACAATATAATAATACTCTGCCATCACATAAGAATTGAGAACCAATGCAAAAAGATATGTGTGATTCTTTTTTATTGGGTCACAAAGTAATAATCGATGCACAATATATATTAAAAGGGGTGATACTCTCACTGGCTTAGGATTAAACAAATGCAAGTTGGACATGGTGGTGGGAACCAAGATGCTTCGGCTATTAGCAATGGCTGACTCACTCACTCATATCCCGAGGGAATGGATATGGAGGAGTGTCTAGGTGGCGTGTCACTCTATTGCTTTGCCAACACATGCTTCTTGTTGCATTCTCTGCCTTCAAAATATCTTCCTCCGTGAAACTACATATTATTTTATTAGACTTAGAGCATGTATCTATTTTTTCTTAAGTAGAAGTTACATATAAGTTAAAGTAAAAAAAAAAAAGAAAGAAAGAAAGTTAAAAGCTATTCATAATTCTTTGGAAATAACATCAAATAGAAAATACCAAAAATAATTTGTTCCTTCACATGCATGGGCTTTGGGCCCCTTCACCAACAATCTCTACACGCACTCCTTCATTGCGAGTCACACAAGCACACCTATCTCACGCTCTCCTCAAGCGTTCCTCCAAGGGAAGTCCCACTACCCGATTGCAACAACCTCCAAGTCACTATTCGGTTAGGGTCAGTGTTTGCTTTTTAGGGGCTGATGGTTAGAATCAAAATTCTAGACCAATGGTCAAGTGAATCACTATAAGGAAGGCATTTTGTGGTTAGATGGTCAACAAGAATCAAGCTAGAAGGTCGATTGGAGCGGCTTGGTGGTTTGAAGTAAGATGGGTGGTTCGAATGATGGAGGGTTAGGGTTCGCTAGCTTTAGGTTATTTTTCCCAAATGTGGTTAACGCCTTTCACATCTCTTTCTCCCAATTTTTTCTTCGGTACTCTCAATCGGGCCTTTTTGATTTGAACTCCACAACCCATTTCTCTTTATTTTTTTCTGCTTTGGTAAACCGTTCTTTTCCCTTGACTTTGTGGGCCTGAAATATCAAAAACACAGCCCATTACTTTTTACTCAAGAGAACTTCACCTCAATGTAATTGGGTTAGTATTATACAAAAAGGCATTCTTTTTCTCACATTTTCATATTAACAACCCTATGTTTTAAGTCACATTTCATGGACTTATCAATATTCACATAAAAAATTAGCTTAAAAGTTACTTAAAAGCACACATTTCAAGAAAATTATCTCTCTTTATCTTTATAACTCTTCATTATGAAAAAAGCACATAATCCAAGAAAAGAAGATAAGAACTAAAAAAAACTCCTCCTATGAACTTTTAGTTTTCAACTTTTTTCTTCATTATAAAAAAAGACCTTTTCATTACAAGAACTTTACCCAAAATCTGTTTGGCCTAATTTATGCTTATAAGTAGCTTTTAGCTTAAAAAGGAGAGGATCCAAACATGCACTTAATATATATGCGAAAATAGAGGCCCAATTCAATAAAGTCTTATAAGAACCAAAAATCATTAAAGCTTGTCCAACAAGGCAACTCATCTCGTGTACAAAACGTGTGAATCTTGTCTACTTGACTAACAAGCCAAAATGATTTTATGTGAAATGAAAGGAAACATTATTATCAACGGAGCTTAGACAACTTGGCTACCACTTGTAACTAATGAATGAATGATAGTATTAGCTTGCTATCATATCTACTGAAACCAGCCTGACCTTATACTTCTAGACTAAGGAATAGCTTATGAATGGCCATTCTTCTCCACTAATGAAAATGAACATCACCCGAAGAAAGGTGTCATGAAGAAAGACATTCGACACTATAAATACACACATTCATCTCATGTAAAATATATGTCTTTGAGTACTTGAACCATATCAAATATAGAATTAACTTGAGCGTCAGAGTGTCTTGCAGGTACACTCGTCACCTTGTTCCGATGAAAAATGAGTTAAAGCTGCATCAAATTGAAAGTAAACTGGCCTTTGAAGGCCGATGCATGTAAGGTGTAAAACAAAAATTTTACTGCGGAACATACATGCACTCATAGATTCATGCTTTAAGACAACATGATGTTACCTTGTTTTGGCCTGATCAGTCAGGGAGATGAGATGTCAGGCTTGAAGGGTTCAAACCCTCTAATGGTGATCCACACCACCGTTCGTCTATGATGCAAGAACTCTTTCTTGAAAGCCACCAGATGAACACCACAATGAGGCTTGCTATGCGCACAAGTGGTGAGGGTGGAGGCTAGGTATCCTGTTTGGAAAGGTGTACTGAGCTACTCTACAGAATGGTGCATAGAGGAGGAGAGTTGGCTTGGTTTTCCAATGAAACCTAAGGTGAGGAACATGTCTATTTATGTGCACCCTTTGGAGAGGAGGAGGGAATTCATTCATTCAAAATGAAAAACAAACTTTCAAATTTCTTTGAAAGTTATGCATGAAACAGTGTGATAAGGTGGAGCTGTTGCAAAATAAACTTTGCCAACAACCTCCAATCTTATCCACATGAATTTAAATTCAAATTAATTTAAACTTAAATTCATAAACTATCATATAGTATATAGTTTTCATGCGCATAATTCAGCCCTATAAAGGGTCCAAATACATTGAGCAGTTGCATTCAAAATTTGAATCAACTTACCCACTGATTCCCTCAACCACCAAATCTGAATGGAGGTTTGTTTTAAGTGATAAGATAACACTCTTATCACTTAAAAGTGATGCACCAAACAGCCTAGGGAGAGCCTCCAAAGATGCTTCTTCATCCAAGGAATATGCTCCAATAAGATCCTGTCTTATCCTTTTGTTATGAAACAACTTTTCAAAACCAATTCAAATTCGAATTCAAACACTTGAATTCAAACGTTCAAACATTCAAATTCAAAATTCAAAATTCAAAATTTCAAATTTCAAATTCAAAATTCGAATTTCAAAATTCAAATTCAAATTCAAATTTTAAAATTCAAATTTCAAATTTCAAAATTCGAATTTCGAAATTCAAATTCTAAATTCAAATTTCAAAATTCAAATTTCAAATTCAAAATTCGAAATTCAAATATTTGATTATTAATTTAACTAATTAAATTAATTAGTAATGGCTTGGACTATCCAAGCCCATTACTAAACTCCATGCACCACCCACCCATTTAGGTGGGCTTCCAAACAACTTTTTGGGCTAATAACATTATTAGGCCCAATACCTTTAAAGCTAGTCCATCATAACTACAAGGTGTTAGTGTGTGACCCATTAGGTCCAACTTAGCTACTGACATAACTGGGCTTGGGCCCAACAAGCCCACAACCCAATTAATGACAACACAGAGCACTAGCAATGCTTTGTTGCCCCAGAACTAGTCAGATTAATGACTTGATCATCCTATTGCACATATTTGGTTACCGTATGTATTTCCCTTCGTCTCGGTTATCTTCCCATTAACCTAGGGTAAGGAAATGTATCAACCCCTGCGGTTTTGGGTAAGCTTTATTCGAAATAGGGAATCTTCAATTTACTGACTCTAAAGGCAGATCATCTCATGATCTCTTTTACTATGCATAGATTCCCGAGTCCCTGTAAATGTCATCCCGATTTCTCCGGTTTACAGATAACCTAATCTCTCACAGAGATTTGACGAATTCCTTCAGCTTATTACCCTAGCCCTGTGCCCTTTAAGGACACGCCCAACAGTATACCTATGAGTCTCCATGTTTCAGGCAGACGAGGTATACAATCAAAACATGCCTTCAAGAACACAGTCTAGGTAATAACTTTTGGTCTAAGGAAAGACACACCCAAACATAAAGAGATTACTCTAATGACACTATCTGTGAGATTTCCTCATAGAGTCTCTTTTTGGGTCTGTTCAGTGCGAGCTATACTCTTATAGGTCCACCCACGACTTTAGCTAAGATATCTCCATATCTGCGGCTCATGAGGTCTTTACCTTGTATCCATATACAAGTAGATAAGTCGTACTAGTCTTTACTCGAGATCACTGATCCCCAAACTCAGTGTCTCTAGACTAGGAACATATAATTAGGAATAGACATGCAATATCCTTGAATCCTCATGATCGTGATCTCATCACAGATACTCAAGAGATACCTGTTCTATTCCAAGGGGTTTATCCAGTTCATTCATATAATATTAACAGTAATATCGAGACACAATATGAAACTGAATAAATAGTGCTTACATTTATTTGCGACAAATAAAGTTCTACATCTAGTGTCCTTTATTTAATCAAAAGATTGTCTCTAGGACACCCATATGCTAACACAAATCACTTGCATAGAGGAAGATCACATAATTAGATTGATCAGATAAAAATGATTCTGATCACTACCTTTAATAAATTTTTGTACTTCACATATTTTCATGTCATCCATTCTATAAAATGCAATTTTTATTAATTTTTTAAGTATGTGTTAGATGATATAAATTGTAAATTATTTCATTAGTTTCTTAAGTATATATATATATATACATATATATGTTTAGACTCTTAATATAAGTTTTATCTTTTGTAAAACCTTTCAAATATATGTGTTAAGTACCTTCAGTGGCGTAGCCACGTCTAAACCAGCAGGTGCCTTGGTTTTTTTTTTACTTATTATATATTTATATATATATATATATATATTATATAATTAATTATAATTATCTAAGGTACAAATTATATTTTGGCACCACCAAAATAGAAAATCAAATACTCCATACAAAATAACAACAAACCAATTAAATGCAAACAAATAATAAGGAACATGTATAGTATGGTTATTTTTGTGTTTTACCTTTATTTATTTTTTATCCTTTATATTTGTTATATTATTTATTCTTACTCCTGTTATTTTAAAAAAAAATCCTAAACTTAATCACAAAAATGATTAGTTGACCGATTTCAAAATTTGGACCCAACTAAATCAAATAAACCCATTTAAAAGTACTAAAAAGGGTTTGTCCTTTTAAAGGACACAAGGTCGTATCCTTTTAGTTTTTGATACTATATCTTATCGTAAAACATAGTAATATGATTTTTTTTTCTATTTTCTCAGTCACTTCAGCTGACATGAGAAAAAAAATAACTTTTCATGTTATAATTATGTCTTACCGAAGATATAGTGTTAAAAACTAAAAGGACACAATTTGTGTCCTTTAAAAGGACAAACACTTAACCCTTGAAAGCAACAATTATGAAACCAAATAAATAACAGGACTATAATTATGGAATATAAAGGTCCATTGAACTATTGTGTTTTGGGTTATTGCAGACACAAAGAATAGTCAAAAACCTAATTCCCAAATGTGACAACTTTCCATCGTGCTTATGGTTGTTACAAACAAGGGCGATGAAAGAGGAGGAATGACAATTATTATTATACATATTATTATTATTATATTTGTGTGTTTTCATATCCTTAGGATAATGTTTGGTTCATTACTTATTATGTTGTGGGATGAAAGTGAAATTCTTATGTTTGAAATGTTTACCGAAAAAGTTAGTATATTGTTATATGTTTGCTTTGATATATAATCAACGATAATTGTTCATTTGAATTTTTAATATTATGTGACATTATTTAGTACATAATTTAGAAAACTATGTTAGAATTCATAGTAAAATTTTTTCCTGATAAATTCATGTAATTACGATAAATATTTTGATAATTTAATATGTCAAATTTTTTATCACCACCTAAATTTTTCGGCCAGGTGCGCAACTGAGTACCTTCACAAATTCTCAAATTTTGTGCTTTTACAAGTTATTGTTTCTATTTTTATTCTTCATCGAAATATCTAACTGATTTGTTCCAAACAATAAATAAAAAATAAAAAAAATGTGACAAATGAGGTGACAGCAGATTTGTGTGCGTACGGAAATAACAAACAAAGGTTTTTTCTTCAGATTTTTAGTGTCATAGTTATCCCCAACCGACCAAGCAGAAAGATAACAGGTTGGGTCTTTCTTCAATCTTCAATTTCTGAAAGCCTTTTTTTCATAAATTCTCTTTGTGGTTTTGATTTGAATGAATTTAGAGAACTTTTAAGACAGATTCTACTATCCGATTATAGAAAGGGTGATGATTTGCCCACCAATCAAACATCACAAAATCAGTGTGCCAACCAAAACCACTCTTCCAACATGTGAATCCCACATCCTATTAAAATATTAGTCCTCCCCCACCATCCCACCATGGTGCTTGCCTATGCGCAACTTCCAGAACTTTCTGAGCCACCCATCTCTCTCTCTTTCATCCACTTCTATTAGAGGAAAGTTGCTCAATAAAAAAACAAAATATTGCCCCCAAGATATCTAGAATGTTCTTATTATATCTTCTTTTATATAATTTTTTATTCAGTACACTCCACTTTTCCTTCCTATTTAATCCCTCAAGACACTTCCTCTGTAGCTTTCTTCGTAGATAGGTATAACAAAATATCCATTCTGTTTTTTAACTGCCTAAACGACTTTCCAAACAAGGAAACAGAGTCCTCTGTATTCTTTTGTTTCATCAACCAACTATGTTTCATTGATCACTATATCCTATCTTTTCGCTCAACATTTTCTTTCCTTTGTTCTCAACCTCATAGACATTAACCTGAAGAAGCATTAGCATTTGAAGAATAAACTGAATTGGCATATCAAAAGCATAAAACCCATCAAGTTTTTTTTTGATTTTTCGAGAATGAACTATTTGTATCCAGTGAAAGAAGAATACTTGGAACCATCATCATCAACAGCAACATTTCAAATAGGATGTGATGATGAATCATCAATGGTTCCTCCTCCGCAGCCAATGGAGGGGCTTCATGAAATAGGACCACCCCCATTTCTCACAAAGACCTTCGATGTAGTGGATGATCCTATCACTGATCATGTAGTTTCATGGAGCAGAAGTGGTGCAAGCTTTGTGGTTTGGGATCCACATGCTTTCTCCAGAAACCTTCTTCCCAGATACTTCAAACACAACAATTTCTCAAGCTTTGTTAGGCAACTTAACACATATGTAAGTATTCTCTTCACCACCATCTCTTTAATCTTTCTTCAATTACTATTGTATTAAGATTTTAATTGCCAAGACAAATTGTAACCCAATTTAGAAACCAATTCCATATTTCCTTGAATGAAAATAAGATTTTTTTTTGCCCCTTTTTTCTGCGTCCTTTTGAAATGTGAAATGGCATAGAATGTTACTGTTCTGTTATTTTATATTTTCTTCATCCTAGTCACAGTGGTAAGTTTTTATATTTTTATTTTTAACAAGTCAATAAAAAATTGTTTTCTGGCATTGTATTATTTGGATATTTAAAGTTATTGGTGTAGTGGGTTCTGGATTTCTCCTAACAGCTCCTGCTGGGGCACAAATTAGACCATTCATTGTAAGTCTTTCAATTTGGTCTCATGCTTTTAACACTTTCTCCAATTCCTATTATTCTCTTGAGTATGTGTGTGTTGAGTTTTTGGATTTTGATATTAAAGGTTGGGGTTTTTTTCTATAGGGTTTTAGAAAAATTGATCCAGATAAATGGGAGTTTGCAAATGAAGGATTCCTGAGAGGGCACAAGCACCGGTTAGCAAACATAAGGAGAAGGAAGCAACCTTATCAACCTAGTACTTCCCAACAAGCACAAGCACAAGCACAAGGACAAGGTCTCTGTGTTGAAGTTGGCCGTTTTGGGCTGGATGAAGAGATTGATCGTTTGAGGCGTGACAAGCATGTGTTGATGATGGAGCTTGTGAAGCTCAGACAGCAGCAACAGAACACAAGATGCTACCTTGTGGAAATGGATGAAAGGTTACGAGGGACAGAAATTAAGCAGCAACAAATGATGGCTTTCTTAGCTAAAGCTATGAAAAATCCAGCTTTCATTCAGCAATTATTCCAACTGAAAGAGAAGAGAAAGGAGCTCGAAGAAGCCATGACTAAAAAGAGGAGAAGACCAATTGAGCAAGGACCTAGAGGTGTTGGAGAATCAAGCTGTGGAGGTGAAGGAAGGAACACTGTTAAAGTTGAGACCCCAGCTTTTGGGGAATATGGATTTGAAGTGTCTGAACTAGAAGTGCTAGCTATGGAAATGCAAGGCTTTGGTAAGGGGAGGAGAGAACAGGAGGAAGAGCCTGAGCCACTAGAACAGCAAGAACTTGATGAAGGGTTCTGGGATGAACTGTTCAGTGAGAATTTTGAGGGTGAATTAGATATTCCAACTTCTCAAGGTGAAGGTGAAGATGAAGATGTTAATGTGTTGGCCTATCGCTTAGGTTACTTGGGTTCAAGTCCTTTCAATATTGCTCCAGATGATGAGGCAGTGGAGTCATCCCAGTTGGCAAGACAGTAAAATTGCCAAGCAGAATGAATATCTATGGAAATGATTTACTTTTTGGTGTTTCTAACCCCCATTTTATGTCCTTTTGTAGCAATTGGTAAAAACCTCAATTGCTCAGTTTTCTCAATGTTTGATTAGGTAGGTTGCAGCTGTTGCTTGGACAAGAATCTGTGACTCAAGGTTTAGTTGTTTTTTTTTTTGTTTCCAAAAAAAAAAGGTTCAGTTTTTTTGTGTGTGTGTGTGTGTGTGCTTTTTTTTTTTTTTTTTTTTTTTGTACCCAATCAAAATCCATATGTAATGCATCACATGAACCCAGATATTGTCTTTGCCTCTTGTTGTTTACCTTAGCGATGTAGATTATTCAGAAGCTGTAGAATGGATACGAAGTAGCTGATCTCCAAGAGAACCATAACTGAATGTTGCTTTTGAATCAAGAGCATTATTTACTCAAAAGGTTCTTACCCACTCAAACATGCACCCCATGCAATGCATCATAAGAACCCAGATATTGTCTTTGCCTTTGTTATCTTAATTACATTAACTTAGCGATGTAGATTATTCAGAATCTGTAGAATGGATACAAAGTAGCTGATCTCCAAGAATCATAACCAAATGTTGCTTTGAATCAAGAGCATTATTTACTCAAGTTTCTTTCCCACTTAAACATGCACCCCATGCAATGCATCCATCATATGAACCCAGATATTGTCTTTGCCTTTGTTATCTTAATTACATTACCTTAGCGATGTAGATTATTCAGAAGCTGTAGAATGGATACGAAGTAGCTGATCTCCAAGAATCATAACTGAATGTTGCTTTTGAATCAAGAGCATTATTTACTCAAAAAAGGTTCTTACCCACTCAAACACCCCATGCAATTCATCATATGAACCTTTGCCTTTGTTATCTTAATTACATTAACTTAACTAATGTAGATTATTCAGAAGCTGTAGAATGGATACGAAGTAGCTGAGAACTCCAAGAATCATAACTGAATGTTGCTTTTGAATCAAGAGCCAGTTGGTGGTTAACCTTGTCGGTTTGGTTTCCCCCCCTTTCTACTTTTTCATTATTTGTAGTTTGCCATGTGGTCAGAAATAAAACGAGGCCACCATGTGTTGATGGAATAAATTTTTGGTGCTACTGTTGCTCCTAGATTCAGTGCATCCCATCAATAAGAGCATTACACATTAGAAGAGAAAAAAAAAATTGGCAGAGGAAAGAATTTTAACTGACATGTAATATTTCTATCGGTGGGATGCACCGGATCTTTAATGCAACGGGTAGCACTAAAAATGTATTCATGTTAATTATTCCGTTCTCATTCAAAAACCAAAACAAACAAAAAGCTTTGCGGTCTCTAAAGATGAAACGTGTCAGTGTCTAGAGCATGATCAAATAATGAAAGTGATCATTTTTTTGTTGTAGTCCCCTCTTACTAGTGCTAGGTAAACACAACCACGGGATTGCAAAAGTGGATTGGCAACCTTCAGATACAATATTTTTCCCCCCTCTCTTTCTTTCTGTCAGGATACACAGATTGTGGGGCCAATTAACTTGAACAATCTGAATGTGGAACAAGTCTGGTTTTGCATGAATGAGTGGTAGTCCAATTCTTAATGAAAATTGTGATATTCTGAGGTGTACAGAGATTGGGATATTCTTAATGGTCTTGTCTGGTCATGGGAAAACACTAAATTTGTCTCGAGTATAGCTCTGTCAGTGACCTAGATTGCATTTCTTAATAGGGGCAGATTTTCCATCGGAAAATATTATTTAGACAAATTTAAATACTTAATTAATGTGAAGAGTCTTTAACATTGGTCTTAAATGATATAAAACTGCTATCGGGATGTCCAATAGATGGTTGGTAATTATATTTTGGATTTGTACTTTCGCGAATGGTATAATTATATTGCCTTAAATGATATAAAATGCTAGATAAAGATAAACTGAGAAAATAATAGATAAAATAACTTATCCCATAAAGGATAATAAAAAACAAATGCTCCAAATTAAATAGTACCCATATATAGTGCCAGCATGGTCATTGTTTTCATGCTAGATGCAAATCTTATATACACTCGTAAGGTGCAGATTCAGGTGAAAGATTTGAAGTGATTGGAGGCGTTTTCTCCGTATTGCGCTTCGGAGTCAGTGATGTCAAATTTTAAGGTACCATTACTGTTGTAGGTACAAATAAGGAGAGCAAGAGAACCAAAACGAGAGTTAAGTGATTCTTTTATGTTTTCATTTCTCCCCATCCATCTCAGGAGAGGATTTATTATGAAATGGGACCATTATTTTTAGGTAGTCCCATAGTATAAATAAGGGATAAAATTAAGGAAAAAAAATAACAAGAGTAAAAAAGGAAAGAAAAAATTAATTTTGTGAGAGGGAACACCAAATTATTTGGTGGTCTTGGAACACATAAAATATTTCCCCGATCAGAGAGAAGATTATTCATAATCATCGTACTAGCCTACTTTGTCGGATAGGGTTACATTTTAAGTAATTATCAAACTGAATTAATTAGTTGAATAAATATTTGTAATTAACTATGAACTTTATTAACTATTTATCTAGTTAACTAACTATTTATTAGAGTAACCAAAATGATTGGTTCAAGAAATATAGACTTGATTTCATTTAAATAAGGTGTTGGATTTAAGTTTTTTTTTTTTGTGAATGTAAAAAATCTCTTTTGGAAAAGTTAACCCTACTATGATATAGATGTAATTATAAACTTATTTGATTGAATTAAGCATGCATTCTACGTGTCAAATTATTTATGAGTATTCCTATGTGGGGAATAAATCTTTGGTGTTACTGTTGTACTTAGATTCAGTGCATCCCACCAATAGGAGCATTACACATCAGAGGAGAGAGAAAAAACTTGGCAGAAAAAAAGAAAACTTTGGCTAACATGTAATATTTTTATTAGTGTGATGTACTGAATCTTTGGTACAACAGTAACACCGAAGATTTACTCCCAATAGAATTCCATGATCAAAATTCGTCATTATCTCCTCCTCATTTTCTCTCTCATTTTATTCAGTTTTTCTTTTGTTCCTCTTTCCTTTATAACTTTCAAACAAGTTTTTTAGTGTGCTTCACTGTTAAATATGTAAGTTTGAATTTTTAATGTACACAGTTTTACCCTATTGATGCATATACGTTTTTATTTAGGAAATATTTTTAAATTTATTACAAATGAAATTTTTTACTATTAAAACAATAAAATTTTCTGATATTTGATAATGTAAATAATTTTATATTGATATTGATTAAAAGTAAATTCCTTTACTAAATCTTCTATTGTTATAATTATAACATTAATGGTGGTTACTATATCGATATCATTTAATCATATAGTATCATTTATTTTTAAAAAATATTGTAAATAAATGGGTATTACTAAAATGATACAGCGCTAGTATTTATTAATGTGCAATAATTGATCTAATTTAAACTCTTACATTAAACTAGTGTAGTGTTGAAAAGTTCGTCTTTGAGATAACTCATTGTCAGAATCGACTGTGACATCCTTAGATATTTTGTTATAAAGCCTTATTGGTGGGAAATCTGAAATTTTTGTGAAGTCAAGAATAATCAAGATAGATTTTGATATTGATATGGCACTCCATACAAGTGTCGCGTATTGAAATCGGACCTGTTTGGAATAAGAAAACCGGATATTTAAATGGGTTTTATAAGAGTTATGTTGTAGGAAAAGTGTTTGTGTTATGTTATAGAGATTCGTTTTGCGTGCCGGAGTTGTTGTTTTTTTTTTGCTGCGGGCCCCACAAAATGTTGTGTGTGTAGGAAATTTTTTGTGGTCATATTAAATGATAGATGATAAACCCTGTTTAAATATTCCTCGTGTAAAAAGGAGTTCCCTATTTGTGGAGAAAATTTAATATGCAGAGTGCATATTACCAGATCAATTATGTAGTGATATATGGCAGAAGAATGAAATGAAAATTGACAATAAAATCAGAACTATATATATGATATACCATATCATACCAAGAAGCCACGCAATTTTAGTTTTGTGGTTCACACGTTTGGGCTAATTAAATTCATAACAAAAAATTCTTACGACCAAATCCCATATGGATTAGGCAAATTTCTCATTTACTTTATGACCTCATATTTTTCTTGCTTAGGGTTATATGAATGTGTTACATATACTTGCTTTGGTGTGTTGCTGTTAATTAAAGGCTTGCCGTTTGATTACATGGATAGGAAGAGAAGTCTTGGCTCTATTTTCAATTAATGTTTGGAGCACCTGATAAAGAAGATAGGATAACTTATCTTATCCTACTTTTAACTCTTGTATGGTGGGTCAATAGGATATGATTAGCTTATCCTATTGTTTCATTTTATCCTATCCTATACATGATTTCTTATCCTATGGGTTAGGATTCAACAATATTGGATACCCAATATATCCCCACGCTATCTAATATATCCTCACGCTACCCAATATATTTGTATTTATTGCATTATATTTTATTTTTTTCTTTCTCTTTTCTCTTTCTACATAATCTTATCATTAATCAGGTGCTCACCAAACACAGGACATGATATGGGCTTATTAGCCCCATATCATATCCTACCCTTATCAGCTCCATATCATATAGCTCCATATCATATCCTACCCTTATCATATCATTGTCCTCCAAATGAGCCCTTAGGTGATATGAATGTGTTACATATACTTGCTTTGGTGTGTTGCTGTTAATTAAAGGCTTGCCGTTTGATTACATGGATAGGAAGAGAAGTCTTGGCTCTATTTTCAATTAATGTTTAGTCCAATTAATTTCTTTTACTTCATTGCTATGTTTGCTTTCTGTAGTTTGAACACTGGATGATTGAGAAAAGGTTCCAATGCTTATTATCTGAAAAACCAACATATCATGTGATATATTCATTTATGTGGTTTTTCTTTTGATGCTATCTCTCCGTGTGTGTTGGCTATTGTTTTTCTTGTCTTTTTCGTTCTTCATTTGTGTCCAGCAGGATACATGCATGGCAGAGGTAAACGGAAACATATCATATCATCCAAGTAAGAAAACAACAACATTAAAAAAATCAAAAGAATTGTAACCAAAAAAAAAAAAAAATCAAAAGAAAAAATCTCTGCTACACTGATGGCATTTGGACTCTGATGTCATTACAAAACAGCCTATAGATCAGCAATCCCAATGAAACAACAAAGACAGACCCATTATGCCTTTTTCAATTCTCATGATATGTTTTTACATTCTAAGATTAAAGTTTAAATCGATATCACACATCGCAAGTACATGTCATTTGCATGGAATAGTTAGTATTTATAACATATATAGAAGCAGATATAAGTAAGTCCATAAAGTAGTTGGAAAATGCAAGACCTCATATATGATCAGTCAAGCACGTGGTTTGTGGATTGTGCAGTGCTATGCTCTAGTGAGTCGCTGCTGGTTTCTGCTATCAATCTGCTGTTTGTGTTTAGTGTGACTTAATTAAGCTACTAAAAAATCTCAATTTAATTGATTCTACGCTACATTTAAGAACATCAAAACATAATAATAATAATAATAATAATAATGGGAAAAGCATTTCTCCGGTCAATGGAGATAAGTTATATCCGGTGAGCCCAAAACGACATCGTTTTGGGACGGAAATCAAAATATTTTTATAATTATAATATATTACAGGGTTATCTCCGGAGATAAGTTATATCCAGCATTTTCCATGCTTATATACCCTACTTGGAAAAGTAAATCTCCTCTTTATTGTTTATTATATTTTTCAAAGAGAGAACAAAAAAATAAATCAACATTTATTGGACATTAATTCGTCTTTTGCTTGGAAAAGCAAATCGTCTTTATTGTTTATTATATTTTAGAAAATAAAAAATAAAAAAATAAACCAGCATTTATTGAAAATTAATTTGTCTTTATCATTTTTTCCATAAACACTTCATATGCATATGTCACGTTGCACTAACATTCCAGTAAAGTTTTGCCGATCGGTGTCTCCCTTCATTAGTCATTTCTATTGCAGCATTGATCTGACAGAAGAGATCATCCGTATGACATAATTCGACTTTACTTGGAAATAAAAATTGGAATAAAGAAGAGAATTTGAACCTCCTGCAGCCTCTTTCGTTTGGGTAATTTTAATTTTGAGAATTTTTACAATAATATAAGAAGGGATTTATTTTTCTGATTTTGCCGCCAAGTTAGATTTTCTACACAGACAAATTCACTTGAGTCCCACTGTTTTCTTTTATAAAAAAAAAACAAAAAAGAGATTGCACATTATATTCATCTATGTATGTATAGCAGAAGATAATTATCTACGGTACAGAAGAGTAGTAAAACCCATATAAAAAAGGTAAAAAGAAGTATAATTTAACCTTTCTAAAATTTAGTTTTTTGTTGTATGCATGTTTGGTAATTTTTAAATTAGTAAATCAACCAAATTTTAATTGTTGACATAGTATATGACTTAAAGAAGTCATAAGTAACAATATGTAATCTTTGTAGGAGCTAGGATAATTTCATATTATAGTTGCATTTTGGTCAACTTGTGAAGTGGCCTATGCTTTGTGGATTGTGCAGTACTACTACCATTCCAATTAAGAGAACTACGTATGGATAAACTTTCTCGGTGACAGCTACCATGCTTCTAAGGTTTCAATTCTTTGAATATAACATTGATATAGTCAAGGATGTCATGCTATTATGTAAGTGTAACGACCAAATTGGAAAAGGTAGGTGACAATTTGTGCGAGGCATATCATTCAGTTGAAGAATATGTGGGATTATAAGTCATTAAATTTGGTCTAGCTAGTGATAAGAAATTTAAGTAAATTATATTAAATTATGTGTTCAATTATAATTTGTATGCAAAAAAAAAAAAAATATGTGAAATTATTTCACTCAATAAACTTCAATTTCAGTTTTCAATTCAGTCAACTTGAGCCAACTAGAACAGTACTCAATAAGATGACAAAATAAGTCAAGACACTCGAGTCTTATTTTTGTGAAATTTTTTTTGTTTTTTATAAATCACAAATATCCTCTGCGAGGCATTCCTGTTCGAGTATCAATGTCATAATGAAATATTTGTCTATAAATTGATTGTATTGGAAATTGGAAGGGTTTTATATTTCTCATTTAACATGAAAATTCAAACTTTATTATACACCCTTCGATTTCCGTGCTGACATGGATCCTACATCTAATTTTTTCTAACACATGGATCCCACATGCTTTTTATCTCTACAACATGAGATTTCAATTCTCATGAGAAATATAAAACCCAAATTGGAATGCATATTTTATTGGAAACTTTTGAATTTTTTTCTCTTTCTTTTTTTACTGTAGTTTTTTACTTTGATAAGGTGATGTGAGTGGATTGCTTGCTTGGTGTAAAGCTGCAAATGGGCTAAACTTGGGACACTTAATGCCCAAAGAGTCAACGAAATAGTAAATACAGTAATGTGGCCTTTTATGAAATTTTGACTGGGCTCGGAGGCCCTATTCTCCATAGCCACTGACCTTTTGGGCCTTACAAATGCCCTAATCGACTATATATGAGTGACAAATTGATGAAGATGTCAATGCGAAGTTTCCAACTTGTGGTTGCCTCCCAATAGAAATATTCTTATCTCTTTCCACAGCCATCGATCTACTTTCATTTGGTCTAGAAACTGTACGGTTACACACACACACACGTGTATATATATGCACTAATTTTATTTACAAATTCTTACAACTACACTATATAATAGGGGTAATATATTTTAGCACATAGTGTACTATTTCTAATACATAATGTAATTTATAAAAAAAAATTATAAATACAACTCTCCCAATATATATATAGGTTTGGATTCTTACTTCACTCTCCCTATAACTCAATTTCTTATGTGATTAAAAAATTAAATTATATTTATCCCTTATTTATTAAAAAATAAATTATAACTGTAGCCTTTAATAATAATAATAATAATAAAAATAATAATAATAAGAATAATAAGATAAAAACCTTGATTCCTAATGTTTACTTCTAAATTCCCTTAAATGTCGTATATGAAATAGCAGTTATACAAGCTGGAAAACAATAGAATAAGCTGAAAAATATGGATGCATTTACCCAATTAAATCCTTTATGGAATCTTTGGTAGGTACTCAAGGGAGCTAGAAAATTTCATGTAAGATGATGAGAGAATCTAGAAATAGAAGAACCCGTGAATAATGTATGGCCCGCATGGAGATGAAGTATTCTTTTCCACTCATCAATATGCCTCACATGCCCTCACCCCTCTCTCTCTCTCTCTAATGTTGCAGAGAATTACAAAGTGACCGGAATATATTTTAAAGGATTAGATTAAACTTTTTTTTTTTAGATATTCCAATCGGTTTATAGTTTCGGGACTAATCTGATGCGGGATAAGTCATGGGATTAAGATTTTAAACCTCTCCCCAAAGACGGTATTGGGGAGGATCGAATACATGCTCTCAACCCAACTCTCAACTGCTCATTTCCCTGGCGCCAACTGAGCTACCATAATTTAGTTTAGATCAAACTTTATAAACCAAGAAGATGTGAAACACTGCCATAAGATTGTCATACCTCATGTATGTGTGCTTCAGTCACTTAGAAAGGAAACAGAATATATAATAGATATCTACAAACCAACTTGGGAAGATTCACTTATCTCTAGCGCCATTCAGATTTCAGACTAATTAAGAATAATCTAATATCTGATTTAACATGGTTCCCCCTCTCAACTCTTTCTCTCTACAAACGTCACATTCTTTGGAAGCCTGCACAATAGTCATAAGGGTAATTTTAAC
The DNA here is from genome assembly GCA_032173675.1 of Gastrolobium villosum. Lineage (NCBI taxonomy): Eukaryota > Viridiplantae > Streptophyta > Magnoliopsida > Fabales > Fabaceae > Gastrolobium > Gastrolobium villosum. The sequence continues at coordinate 328,482 of JAVKPL010013093.1, read as the reverse complement.
GGACTCATGAGCATGTTATTTCCATGGGATGCATGTCCCGCATCTATATATACAATCAGGAATGGATATTTTCTATCATGTGTTATCATGATCATGTTATATAAACAATTTTAATCATTAATAGACAAATTAACAATTATTTTTTTTATCACTTTTTATCCTAGCATTCTTTTTATCACTGTTAATTTGTCCATAAATAATGAATATTATCTTACATGACCTAATCATATTAAAGCACACATGAGAAATACATTCCCTATAAAATTGAGTAAGCTTAATTTGAGTAGGAATCATTAGTGTCGTTAAATTCAACCGGCTTTTTTTAAAAATAAAATAAAAAATAAATTTTTTTACATTGTTTAACGTGGATAATACTAGGGGTTGCGTTTGATCCATTCTTTCATATAATATTAATTATACATTTATTTATTGATTTTTTTCAACAGTTTACTTAGTCAACCTTCCGCTCAAATAAAGTCAAGACTAGTTCGATTCTTGACGTTGTATGAAAGCGAGTATTTTTTCAATCTAAGCAGTTTAATTTAAATATATATATATATATATATATATATATATATATATGATCATTCGACACCGGTGTCAAATTTGAAGTTCCGATAGATCAAAAAAGATCAATGGTACCTCATGCTCACAAATCAGAGTCGTTAATCTTTTTTGATCTATCGGCTCTCAGATGAGGATCATTCGACACCGGTGTCAAATTTGAAATTTGACACCGGTGACAAAAGATCCTACCTCATATATATATATATATATATATATATAAGGGGTTTGTTTTTCTCATGTTGCATGAGAAAATAAACCCTTCCTACACACACCATAAAAAGGTGTGCCACTAATTTATTTTTTTATTTTTTTAATAAGTGAGTCCCACACTTGATGTATCTATGACATGATATTAGAATTCTCCTACTTTTTCCCTATATATATATGGTTTTCCTATTACACCTAAAATGGGGAAAATAAATCCTCTCTTGTTATCTAGGTAGCACACCTTTATAGTACTAAAAATATGGAATTTTCTACATAAAAAACGACAAAGTTAGCCGCCCTCATCACAAATGAGGATCTCTTAGTTAAGTAGTCAAAAAGAAAGGCCATCCATCCACCAGCCATCATAATCTTCAAGAGTGTTCTCAACAAATTAAATTAACTAACTTCCACGTCAATTTATCAATTTCCTGCAAGATTTCTGGGGATAATTAATGCAACTCAGTAACCAACTTTGGAAAGCTTATATTACAAGTCAAAATGTAATAAACCGTCGACTAAGGTTATTCTTTGAAGATTATTCTTTATTTTCAGCTCATGTGGGTAGCATGTTTTTTGTGCTCAAAAGTCATGGCTATTAACTACAACAATCATTAGATTATGATACTAATTTGAGCATAAACCTCGTCTTCTGATGCCTCTAAGAAATAAACTAAAAAAAGAAATGAATCTAATCCTGATTCCTGCTTATTCCAAAAGCTTAGATAAAAAGAACCCACATAGGATTCCAAAGCATAAATGTAAGAGCAAATCTGAAGCTGGATATGGATTGGTTTGCATGGCTGCTGATATTGGTAGTAGCCCACGCATGACCACAAAGTAAGTGAATGCCCCCCATGTCTAGCCCACAAAGACATTTTTGACCTTTAAGCCTATGCAAGCTCAAACAGCAAAATTTAGCTGATTTTATGTGTTTATCATGGAAAATATTTATGAACATGACAACTCAAAACGCATATATGAATAATTAAGCACTACATATAGTTTCATCAAATTTTATACTAAACTAATTATTATATTAATTCATCTAACATATTAAAAGAATTGGTCTGGTGGTAAGGAATTTGGATAGTTTGTATTAAGTTATATGTTAAATTCTCACCAATGTATGGAGAAAAAAAATTAGCCAAATTACATGTACGGTGCTATAAGCTGAGCGTCAATCAATGAATCAATCATGTAGGTTTTGGGGTTATATTATCTCCCTAGCAAATCGCCTTTCACAAGCGTTTCTAGCTTCTCCTTCTATTTTTTGTCAAAATAATTTTTCAAGAGCTCGTCATTTAAACCAGTCGAAGAGCTCAATGTATATCTCTCTCTCTTTTTATAATCACTCCATTCATCTCAAGAGCTTTTAATATTATCAGAGTTAGAGTAATTAATATTCCAACAAATAATGATAATTCAGTTAGAGCATAATAGTTGAGCAAGACAATGAGAGTACCTATTCGATTACTTTTTTATAATAGATTTAATGCCTTAACGGTGGACCAATCCCAAATTTTGGATCAGTCCATAAATAACCTATAGGATTGCTGGATACTCTCAAAAAATAAGAGTAACTAATATTCCAACATTACTTTTTCGCAAACCATTTTTACACCTTTTTTAATAAGATAAAATAGGATAAATTAATTTTTTTTTCATCTTTCACTCTTTTATTCTTTGTTTCATGTTAAAAAAGACAATCGTGTTTTGGTGGATTTTTACGTCCTCCACAAAATCAAGAGAAATGAGAAAAATAAAATATTATGGAGGAGATAAAAGGTAAAAATCCATCAAAACACTTAGAGGGCATTTGGAGAGAAAATATATTTTTTTGTCGGAAAAAAAAAAGATTTCTTATGATGGGAATTTTTTTTCCCGAATAAATTACAAAAATGTGTTTGGTTGGTCAAAAAAATTTCGGGACGTTGGGTTAATTATACTGATGCTATGAGAAAATAAAAATACCATATATCATATGGTATTTTCCTTTAGGAATATGATGTGTAAAATGGAATGATGGGAAAAAAAAGTTTCTTGAAATTATTTTCAGTTTCCTCGTACCAAACATTGGAAACAAATTTGCCCCACCCTACTTTTCCAGAATTTCTAGAAAAATTGTAGATCTTACCAAATAGCCCCTTAAAATGAAAAAAAAAAGAAGTCATATCATTTAAAATCACAAACAATTTTCCAAATATTTACTATACAAATAAGGCTAGAATTAAAATAAAAGGGAAATATCGCCTAGTCATGGGTTAGGATACTTTATATTGTTTTGCCCTGCCACAGTGCTAAACCCTGACTTCCACTTCTAACCTTTTGAGTCTCCTTGCCTTTTCCTCTCTTCCTTTTTTATGTTTAAATAATTTTTCGATGTGTTTTACATTTTGCCACCTCCTCCACCATAGTCCACCACTGTCATCATCACCTTTTATTCTCGTCTCTATTATTTACAATTCCAAGAGACATATTGAACTTATATTTCTCTCCTCATCTTCTTAAAAGATGCAGGGTTATTGTGCACTAAGATTGTATTGAGGAAAATATCTTCTGTTTTTCCAAGTTTTTGATTGCAAGGTGGATTCTCCTGATCAATTACACACACACACACACACACAGAGAGAGAGAGAGAGCAGAAAAGAGATATGTCTGAAATTGTTGTGCAGAGTTGCTCAGAAAAACAATCCATCACCATCTTCATATATCATCCTCTCTTCACGAGATTAATTGAGCTTTCCTTTTAACACAAAATGAATCATGTCTTTCTCTGTAAAACATGTCACACACTGCCACCTGTACGTTTCACTAGCAAGTAGAACCAAAGTAGTAATTAACAGCTAGCTAGCTAGGATTTATGAAACAAACAAACAAACCAAGACAATAGAATAATAGTATCTTGCTTTTCTTCTTCTTCTTCTTTTTCTTTTTTCCCTTGGAGTTTTTTTTCAGAGAGTCAATATGTTTCACACAGCTTTGTCCAATTCGAATTATTCTTTGTCCGAGGATGCAAGTGTTTCTTCTGGTACAAGAGTTCATGAAAACTTGGTTGGACTAAATCACGTGGTCTCAAACATTTCTCCTCAGCACCCTCTCAAGATCAAGAAAAAAAGAAGCCTCCCTGGAAACCCAGGTACTTGATATATAATTAATCTCTTAATTTGATTAATTTATAGGATCTGTATAAGCTAGTTAATATAATTAGGTTAATTTTGTACTTTTGTTAAATTGTTTGATTTTTTCAGACCCTGATGCTGAAGTTATTGCCTTATCACCGAAGACTCTTCTTGCTACGAATAGATTTGTTTGCGAGATTTGTAAGAAGGGTTTCCAGAGAGATCAGAACCTCCAGCTTCATAGGAGGGGCCATAACCTCCCATGGAAGCTGAAGCAAAGGAATAGCAAAGAGGTTAAAAAGAAAGCCTACGTTTGCCCTGAACCTTCATGCGTTCACCACAACCCTTCAAGGGCTCTTGGGGATCTTACAGGAATTAAGAAACACTACTGCAGAAAGCATGGAGAGAAGAAGTGGAAATGTGAAAAGTGCTCCAAGATATATGCGGTTCAGTCAGATTGGAAGGCTCACTCTAAAACCTGTGGTACTAGAGAATATAGATGTGATTGTGGAACCCTTTTTTCCAGGTAATAATAATAATAGCTTATTCTGTTATTCTTTCAATTTTAAAATGTTCATATCTTGTTATTAATTTTTTACTTCGTTTAAAATCAATCTTGTCTTCCCCTTCTTGATTAATCTTTTCTTTTTATGGGGTTTAATTCGTACAAAAAATGAAATAAAATATGTTTCATATTGTATCAGGAAGGTCCATATTCATTATTTTATTTTTCGGTGGATCTTTGGTTTTACATAAGAATGGTAAGCGGTGGCCCTAACATAAGAATGGCAATGGCAGGTAACATGAAAGTGGACACCGCTAGCTAATACATACTTCTATGGCAAAAGGGATTTGAACCTTACTTTTCTCCCAATAGGGGTATAAATGTCCTTACGTTCACCTTAAATAGGTCAGTCATGTATAAAGTATTTTTGGTCTTACCTGATCTGTTAGTTTTATTGTCTGATATATATTTAAAAAATGAAAATTTTGGTTTAGGCCTATTAACCTATTTAAGCTTATTATTAGACATTCAATAATTAAAATAATATTATTTTATTTATTCAAAATTATTAAAATAATGATTTTATTTAAAATAAATAATATACTATAGGCCTTATGACGTCAGCTGAGCGAATAAATCTTTGGTGCTACTGTTGCACCAAAGATTCAGTACATTCTACGAATAGAAATATTACATATCAGTTAAAATTATCTTTTCTCTCTCATATTTTTTCTCTCTTATATGATGTGTAATGTTTCTATTAGTGGGATGCACTGAATCTAGGTACATCAGTAGCACCAAAGATTTATTCTAGCTGGACATTGTTAAGCCATCTCACCCATTTACACTCCTATATCCCAGTTCCAAAATTTGTGAAACGAAAACATTTTCTCATGTTGCATGACAATTCAATTCTCATGTTGTTTTCCTTCAATTTGTGTGCAAGCCTTTTCTTTTCTTTTTCTTTTTTTAATAAATATGGGGGCCACCACCAGTTGAGTCACAAGAGAATTGAATTCTCATGTAACATGAGAAAATCAAACCTCATTTCTGAAATGATTATGCGGCAAAAAAATAAAATAAAATAAAATAAATAACGTATATTTTGTTTTATCTACTGTATAGTCTGTGACTCAATTGCAAATTGGTTCTTTTTTTTTTTCAAAAAGAAATAAAAATTTGTGATGCATGCACAGATATACATGAAGCGCATGATAAAATACTATTTCTGCATTATATCCAAAAAGTAAGTTTAAATCTTCACTTTATAACAAAAATGTTCAGTGTGTCCGAGAGTGCTCGTTGTCTTCTAGAATATTTGTAATTTATCAATAGTTCAATTGGCGTAGGTGAAGATAAAAATATGTGTTTATCTTTTTGATATCATCCTTCATAAAGATTTAAAACTTTAAATTTAGGCCTATTCCGAATAGAATTGTCTTGTATAAATGATATATGTAATTTATAAATATATATATATATATATATATATATATATATATATATATTTTTGTAATTTCTCTTTCCCTCTTTATGTACATTTGTGCATGTGCAAGTGGCTGCATACGCAGAAAATGATGGAGATTTATTTTTGTCTACTAAAAATAAATAAATAAAAGAAGTGTAATAGTTGGTGATGATTTCTGACTTTCTCCTTCTCTTAATTTTGTTTTGTTCGAAATGCTGTGTATTGTTTTCCTGAAATCTGAACTTCCATCATTGTGAAATCTGTTAAATCTGCAAAGCATCAATATCTGATACATATGCCAAGTTGCTTTCTTCTCTCTTCATCGTTGAATACATGGGATTGATTTCAATTCCATATCTTTGTGTTCTGCATGAGCTCTATTTTCCAAAGGTTTTTGCCATCATAACGACATATATTATAAGCTATGAATTTCGGGAGTGGATATTCTCACGTGTAAAAGTGGTCATATTATTTGATCACAATTACTTATTTAAAAGTTATATACTTTTTTTTCTCTTATTTCCTCATCAATCAGTGGTTGTATTCAAATAACATGACCACGTAATTATTTTTTTCACGTAAGAGGATCCATTCCTATGATCCCCAATATAATTGGATAGACATTTCTTGCATGCACAAAGCATAAGCGTATTCATAGATAGTCATTTGATATATATATCATCTATGCCCTTCTCTCTCCTACTTTAAATTTGACCCAACAACAACTTTAGTGTCTCGTTTGGTCCAAGCCTTTGACACTTCATTCCTTGTGGAATCGCCTTCGCATATGCATGATTGCCCACACTTTTCTTCTTTCTTTTTTTTAAGATTTTTTCACTTGTTCATTAATTATTCGATTAATTAGTCGAGCATGACAAGATCACAAAGGCAATAAAATTCTCTAACACCAAATTTTTAGCACAGTTGTTTATTCAAAACTCGAACACAAGACCACATGTAAAAGAAAAGAACATCATAAATATCCTAAAATAAAATGCTGTCAGCGCATTCAACTACTTCTTAAGGTTCTTCTTATGTAAAAATTTACGATTGACAGCACGCACAATTCTCCTTCCTCATTTTGAAACATAATCCACAACCTCACCCACCAGCTTAAACTTTTGGGTTGAATTGGTTTTTTACATGGTATCATAACCTCGCCGTCCCTCACTTTCTCTTGTGGACTCTCCTAGCACAGGTAGGCTGAGCCTGTTGAATTATCCACTCTTCGAGCTCAATGGGCTCTCGTGTGAGGGGTGTATTGAGATATATAGCCCCACATTGGTTAGATGAACAACTAATGTGGCCCCTTTATAAGACCTTGGCACTCCCACCCTTTGAGCTAGCTTTCGGGGTGTTGGATGGTTCTTTACATAATTCATGACTTAAATTTTTTTTTTTTTGCCTAATGCTTCTTATCCAGAAATAACAATCTTATTATCCTGCACTACTAAAGATAATACAAATTTTCATTATTATTATTTTTATGATGGAAAAAATGCAGGAAGGACAGCTTCATAACTCATAGGGCATTCTGTGATGCATTGGCTGAAGAAAGTGCAAGACTATCATCTGCAAACCAATTAGCCACCACAACAAACCCATCAATATTAGGTCAGTCTCTCTTTCTCTTCCAAAACCATCAGTTCAACAATTTCATTCCCTGGGACTCATCTCAAGAAAACCCTAACCCTAGCAACAATAATATTGATGCTACCTTCCAATATATCAAGCCTGAAGCTCAAAATCTCCATAACCCCACCCTCTCTTCTTTACCCTCACTTCTTCAACAACCTCATAGCCATGACCAACAACATAGGACGTCACCCTTCGAAAACCTTCATGTCCCCACGCAATTATCCTCATCCAATACCGCCACGTCAGCATACATGTCAGCCACTGCATTGCTTCAAAAGGCTGCAACCGTTGGTACCGCTGCTATCAATGGGTCAATGGGTCACGTGACTCACCACCACCTCGGCATGGGCGAGTTTGGAACACTGAGTCAACTCGACTCGGTGGTCCCCGATTACATGAGCATGCAGAGAGGGTTCCCCATGAACGACCGTCTCACCAGGGACTTTCTGGGAGTCAAAGGGGATGCCAACGAAGGAGTTGACGGAGGTAACGGCCGCGCCGTTGACGTTAGCCTGAATGCGAAGGATACGCTAACCTTTGCGGGAGGCGTAGAGTACCACCACCAACACGCGCCATTGAAGCCTCTTCAAGGTTTTGGATTACTAGGGACAACCACTGCCCCGGAAACGTGGGGGAATTGTTGACGCAAACAAGGGAATAATTCCAAGCCCCGAGGGTAAAATGGGCAATATATTTTGGCATATCAATTATCAGCGTGTTTTAATTTAGTGTTAAATAGTCATTGAAGATTATATTGATAAATTATTTTTCTTAATTACATTAAGTCTGAGGCTGAAGCAGAAGCAAGAGAGATTTTTAAATTTGGGTTGAAAATATTTTTTTCTTCAATTTCTTGTAACTATTTTTATAATTATACTTGCAAAATGACATATATTAAATTAAAGTTATTAATTTGATTTTAATTCATCAATCATCAAAATTATCCGAAGAGATTGTAAATGAAAAAATGTAATAACATCTCTCATTAATCAATTATATATGTAATTTTGTTTTATTAATCACAGTACCTAGCGTATGAGAGAATTTATGGTGGACTGGAACCACTATTTTTTAGGTGGTCCCTAGAAAAGAAGAAAAGTAGCAGAAATAATAAGAGAAAGAAAAAATTAATGTTGAGAGAAGAAATACCAAATCATTAGGTGGTACTGTAGCATAATAAATATTTCCCTAACCTAGAAAGAGTACTATAATACCTGAGAAATGAATAATTTTTCCAAAAGCCGAGGCAAACTGAGACTGTGCGCGCGCATGTATATGTGTTGCATTGATGGAGTTAAGAGGAGCCACGATGGTGGTCTTTCTTGTCAGTATGCAACAGCGAAAATGTCACGTGCAAGATTATTATTAGTCCTCTTGTTGCTATCACTACCTATGTCCTATCTTTATCTCGACAACTTTTGATCTCGTCTTAGCTAAATGCAAAATTATTATTAGTCCTCTTGTTGCTATCCCAATATCACCTTAGATGCATCATCACATATCAAACATCTTTGAACCTCCACCTCGAGCGCTTCAGCGTGATGAGAATAAAGAAGATTTTATTAAAATAAAAAATAACAAAGAGAAAATAAAAACTGAAGAAATTAAAATAATGCCATAAGTCATGAAGAATTAGGCTCCCTTGACTTTTGTATTGCTACATTGAACGTTAAAGATGATGGTATCACTGAAGCATGGGCACATATTGTTGTATATGGCTCATACTTCATATGTTAATGATAGTTATTGTTGTCGGGTTAGGAGAGAGGTAACTGGGTACTATTATAGGTCTTTGATCTATTGTAATTTTTCCTTTTCTTAATAGTTTAGGCTTGAGTCCATGAATAGCTACGGTTAGGATTTTTCAAATCCTATTTATATTTTCCTTGTGAAGGGCCGGCTTGGCTCAGCGGTAAGCTTGCTTGTCGTGGTGTGTCAGGTCGCGGGTTCGAATCAGTCTCTCTGCAAAGAGCAGGGGAAAGACTTCCTAGAGTATTCCCTTCCCCAGACATTCACGAAGTGGGTATTTGAACTGGGTCAACCTTTTTTTATTTATATTTTCCTTGTAAACCGAGTGACTTGTAACAAGTGGCGGTGAGAGGCGACTATAATAAAGACAAGCTGTAGTCCATATTGGGTGAACCAACATAAATCACCGTGTCAATCTCTCTTCTCTTTCTTCTTTTATGTGATTTTCGATTTCCAACGCATTACAAATTATGATTCATCATAATTATTGGGAGGCAAATTTCTGTGTGGACCTCATAAAAAAACAGAAAATAAAGATTGACTTTGCCCAGCTTTTAGTGAACCAAATTGGTATTGTTTGTTAGACGCGATGGGTTTCACCATTTTACTCTCCCGCGCATGGTATAGCTAACTTATTGGTTGTAGTCCTTGAAGCTGACAAGATGGGATGTAATGACTATACTCTTTATAAAAATAATATTCTTACGAAATGAGTTGGTATTATTCTTCCTAAATATAATTCAAGATTAGTTAGTTAAAGTATTTTATAATAAATTATTAAATTATGTGAACGTGTTAAATTCTTACAAATGTCCACTGATCTTCCAAGCTGAAAAGTTTCAGAGATAATTAGATGATGTATCCACATAACTATTTATGCTTCTCGCATCCCATCTCGGGTATGTGCTTCATTACATTACATGCTGATGCTGCTGCTGCAAAAGGGACATTACATCTTTCGAAGTTCGAACTTTAGTACATAATTTGAATGGAAAATTCTGGACTAATATGATAGTAACGGTGATCAAAATGTCATATTTTGTCAAAAAAATTACTCAAATGCCACGCAAACAATATTTTTACCAGACTACCACGTGTCGTAATTCGCTACCAGTGGTAGCGAATTTCGTGGCCAATAAATTTATAACACGTGGTCATATTGCAGACGAAATTCGCTACACAGGGTAGTGAATTATGACCTGCTTGACACGTGTCATTTTTGCTTAATGTGCATTCTGATGTGACATAATTCGCTACATTATGTAACGAATTATTTACAAGCATATTTTGCTATACAGTGTAGCGAAATATTTCACGTGACATTTTAGAAAAATTTACTGTTAGCGTGACGTCTGATACTTTCTTTGGCCAAGAGTGACAAGATGGTCACTCTTATGAGAGAGAGAGAGAGCTGATCAAGTATGCAAGATGATGGAAGAAGTGATCACGTGATGTTGGTATTCGCCCGCCACAACTTGCAACTTTTAAATGACACAAGTGTCCTTGGCCCCAACCCTCTATTTTCTTTTTCCTTTTTTTAAAGGAAAAGAAAAATAAATTCCTAGGGGAAGTTAAGTCATGTCGATAATTTGTCAAATTCATCACCATAATCTTGTTTTTTTTTTAGTTTGGGTTAGATTAATATGATTCTAAATATAAAAAATGTCCATAGTGCTGGACTGCTGTGCTTCTGATTTTGTTTTTCAAACATTTGTTTAATGATTTGGTTGAAGTCGGTGTAGATGGCAAATAATGAAGATTCTCAAGCCTATGTCAAAGAAGTGATGCCATTTTGGATTTGGCAAATAAGTGCCACAGAGCTGCATATCATAACTTTTGTCTCCATCTATGCTATAAATAAGGGTCATGTTGGCCATTATTATTTTGAGTTCACTAAGTTATCTACTTACCCAAATGTTTTTTGTGAATGATATACGGAGTGAAACAGCTCATCTATGCTGTTTGTGAAATTTCGAATCCTAGCCCGTGAATTTAATTTTTAGGCTACAAATGGATTATAATCACCCTCTAACACATACTAAAAACTATAGTGCATGGGTCCCCTAAACTAATTTACGGGTGGAAAATGTCCAAAGATTTATGTCGTCATCCATAGCAATTCATCTCAAGAACATGTTTCTAAATATATGATTTATGTCGTCATCCATAGCAAAATAGCAAAATGTTTTTACTTCATTCCATTCCCAACAATTGTTGCAAAATTCTAAACAAACTATGGTTTAGCTAATTTGGGAAATGCAGGGCACATTTATTGCCCAAAGCATTAACCAAACTCCAAGAAATTCTTTTCCTCGGCACTTTTTCTTTTTGGAAAAAATGGAGAGTTTCAAAGAAATGGAGGCTTTTCTAAAGAGTGAGGCTCCAAAAATTGCATTATAAGCGTGACCGAAAAGGTAAACTAAGTTGGTGTGTATGTGTATTTGTGCGGAGTGTGATGGTGGTCCGTAACACATAGGGTGGTACTCAATTTAAAGGAAAAGGGGGAGAGAAAACAAAAAGAAATATAAATGTCAACGGTTGCTCAATGGAGCTTTGAAAGTTTGAATCATAATTCCCAGCCTTCTTTGCTGTAACCCTTTATCAAATTCTGTGCACATCCCCACATCACTCATAGCCTTTGGTTGGAAACTAAATCCACAAATGCAATTCAACATTATTTCAGTATCATGCAATTTTCTACTTATCATGCTTTGCATGAACCCCTAATTTTCAACTTACCCTAAACGTGACTGTAACATATTTAGCCAGATAAATTCATTGAACAGACACATTCAAAATTTGCCACCTTGCTAGTGTACTTAATTTGATATCTATACCTTGTCTGATCTTTGGAAAACCATAAAAAATGGAATTCCATTTCGCAAATGAAGTCAAAAGAAAGTGTGTAATATAACTCAAAGAAGTGTATTTAATTGACCGAAATTATTAAGGTTGGCATTAAAGTTGCACTTCTATGCTCGTCATCTTAGACCAGGTTGACAAGGAGAAAGGAAAAAGTTTGTTGTCACTTAAATTCAGTTAAGTTCACTGCAAGAGAGAGGAAGGGAAAAAGAGCCTAGGGATTAACAAAAGGAGTTGGTGTGTTGGGTTTTATGTTATATCCAAGATTTTAGAAAGTATAGTTATAAGTTGCAGGGATAAGGTACATTACATCCCATTTGCCTATTAAAATAACTGCCTCTTTTCATATCCCTCTGCAGCACTAAGAGACAAACCAAAAGCCTCTTCGATTCCCTCCAACCATCTTTACATATGTCATCTTCCACTAGGAAATCTCATTTCAACAATCTCTCCTTTTTCCTCTTTTTCTTCCTTCCAATCCTAATAATTACCATTACCAAAACTTCATATTACGTGTTTTTCTCCACTTTTTCCTTCCGCGGCAAATCCTCTCACAATACCATAAAGAGCAGAAGGGCCGACCCAGTTCAAATACCCATTTCGTGAGTGTCTGGGGAAGGGAATACTCTAGGCAGTCTTTCCCCGGAGACTGATTCGAACCCGCGACCTGACACACCACGGCAAGCAAGCTTACCGCTGAGCCATGCATTACACAAATCTGACAGAAATATAAGTAGCAATAAAATGGCACTCTCAGATAACAGTATCTCCAACGGTGATATTTTTGTCAAGCTGCTTCGAAAACCAATCTTCATTAAGGCTTCCTAAATTTAATTTCCAACTCACTAAATAAAATCTACAATGGTTCAATTTCAAGCTCCACAAAGTTCCTCATAAATCCCAAATTTTCAGACAATGCTATTAAACTCAACCCGGATTTTAAGTACAGCATATTATAGTGATACCTTATCCACTTTTTTTCTCTTATAATCTAATCTATGTAATGAGAAAACAAGAAAGAAGCAGATACTAATGAATTGAAAACAAATATAACTTAAAACATTACAATCTGAAAGGTGTGATCAGATTAAGCTCAAAATGTTGGAGATTCATCCTCAACTTGTGTTACTATACCAATATTTTTTTCCAACTTGCTAAACTAGAACAGGTCACTGATCTAGTCCTGGTATCAGATCAGATCACCTTTCTTTCACGCATATTTACATTTGTCCCTCCTTGTGGTTAAACATAAATATTTTCGAGTAAGAAAACTTAATTTTCACCAAGGGTACTTCATTTTGGTATAACAAGCTAGTTTAGCTAGTCCAGATTGACAATTTTTTATCTTGGTAAGGAAACATGAGTCGTGGGGCTAGAGAATCAACTCAATGAAATTTCAATCTGTTTTAAGTTACATTCAACTCAATGCATTAATCAGATAATGTGCATACAACACTGTTCAAATTAGTGATAGTCATCTACTGAACTGTAAATTAAACAATTGACAAATAGAAAAAAAAGTATAGATCAGGATAAAGAAAAGCTTCCAATTTCAAATATGCATCAATTGCTCTTCGGAGATACCTGGTGGGCCAATTCATCTATAAAGTTTCCTTCACTAAGCATCTTATCTGACCCCCCCCAAGATTCGTTCCAACAGATTTACCCAATACATTCTAAAATGCCTGCACCATACAGGAAAAAGAAAGGAAGCAAATAAAATGGAAAGTAGTGAAAAGAAAATAAAATGAATATTTTCATCTTCAAAGTCGTGCACATATTTCATCAAGGAATAAATTTTTTTGCCATTTTGATTAGTTTGATTTACATGCTTTACATTTAAGTGTGTACATCTATTTGGCTGAAAACTAAGAAAATCTTACAATCCAACTGCATATTCTCTCCCATGTATTAAAGAGAAACTAAAGTTCCAATACACATGCAGAGCAACCAATGCCAGAGATTCATGCACTGAAATGATGGCGATGATAGAGAAAATTGGAAAGAGAAATATGCCATTGTCAAAGTATAAATTGAGGAAATCTGTCCCTCTCGGGGAAAAAAGAAGAAGCGACAATACGGTTCAAAATTGTCTAAATCACTTCATACAAGAAAGCATAAACTGCTTGTTTGGTCAGAAAATCATAATGAGTTTGAAAGAAAAATGAAAATGACATATATACGAAGAATATGTTATAAATGGTAAACTTTGGCATGCAAAAAGATAAATGGATATAATGAAACCAAAATGCTAAAAGAAAGGTTAGGATTAAAAGAATATGAGATGAGATGAGATGCATATTAATGCTTAAATAACACAATTCTTGCAATACGGTTATGGCACAGATGAGAGGCCTCATATCAACCTCTTTGCCATGACCAAATCTTTCTCATCATTAGATAAGCAGCAATTGAAACTAGACTGAAAATAGCTTCCTGTTTTTCCTAGCACTAATCTTCCAGGATCTAGACCAGATTGCAAAAATCAAATAGCTTTTTCATGTAATGAACTACCAAAAGAAACATCAAATATAATGTTTATACTTTCACAATATCACAATAGGGAGGATGTGGTCAAGTATTCCATGGCAGAAAAAAAAAATCATCTCAAGTCATTACTACCATCACTGATAGGCTTTTCCAAAAATAGCAATGAAAACAAAAGGTCAGCATTTTACTAAGTGAGGAGAAAAAAATCTGTAATCAATCGTTGTTGCTCACTTTCCTTCATCCTAGTAAACTAGTTACATGAACTAAGTGGACGAAAGAATCAGATATAATTCCCTGCCATACATTTCATCATAACTAAAAGGACAAATTCAGTGAGCACAGTAATTAAATTTCAAGTCAACTATCACTATTTCTCATGCTTACCATTCACTCCAAGCTCAAAATCATTTATTGAATCAGAGAAAAATTGCTGATCATAAATTTGCTTTGCTAACACAGTTGTGAACCAAAGAAACAAGTTCATGAAGCACGACAACTGCAGCAGGTTTTAATTCAGGTAATATGTTCCCCTCTTGAAGTCTTTTCTCTTTTAAATCCGTCCCTTTCAAGTTTCAACATCTGACTATAATTGTCATCACAGTGATCAGGTAAGCAGATTATCAAGACAAGCTAGAGAGCCACTAAAAAAAAGATAACCTCGAATTTCTTTGTAACTAGACATTCATAGAACATTGTTTACGTCTATATATATAATATAGCAGCCATCTTATTATTAACCTATCATTCTCGTCAATTATTAGGCAGGTTGCATACATTCTAGTTTTCCCCATCACTTATGCAGTAGTTGGTCCTGTCCTAAATTGAAAAATCTTTGACAAACTGAAGCCCCTAAAAAAAATTATAATTGGTGACAATCAGTACCAGCTGGCAAAAAAGGCTCGGCTCTGCGGGCCAACCCGTCTCACCCGCCAAACGGGGCGGGGAGGGCTGAGTTTTACAACTCATCTCAAAAGCGGGATGGGTTCATTTTTTGGCCGGTTGATGGCGGACATAGGAGAGGCGAGGCTGATCAGTGTAAAACAGGTTTGGGCTTATTAGTGTATAAGGATAGGGGTATTTCTGTAAATAGCCAATTGGCTTAGTGGCTAAGTTTCTTCATAATAGTAACAGCTGTACGGTTACAAATGCATTAGATGCACAGCTATTATTATTTGTTTTAGATGCGTGGCTTTCTGTTACAAAACAGAATTAGGTGACGTGGATGTATCTTCTCTTTATATAAGAGATTGCTTGTACTGTTCACTAATCAATTTACAAAAGATAAAATACACAATCTCTTTCTTCTCTCTCTCTTTCCTTTTTCTCTCATCAGATTCAGATCACGTTTATGGTATCAGAGCCTCTCTCTTTGAGGGCCTGATACAGATCTCACCTCACTATGTCTTCCGCTTCGAAATCTGTATCACCGTCATCGTCTCCTTCACCTTCGATGACCGGAAACGCAACCGGAAACGCTTCAACCGAGAATCGCTCATCTTTTCCCTCGCTATTCAGCCATCAGATCTCTGTTAGACTAACAGAGAGCAATTTTCTTCTCTGGAATCAGGTTGTGGAACCTGTAATAACTTCTCATCAACTTCAACACTTTCTTGTTAACCCTAAAGTACCGCTTCAGTTTGAATCGGAGCAAGATCGCATGGATGGAGTTGTCAATCATATGTACACTGAGTGGATTCGTCAAGATCAGATGCTTCTCTCATGGATCCTTTCCACTATTTCAGAAGAATTTCTGAACGAAATCCTTGGAGTTAGCCATGCATATGAAGCTTGGGAGCAGATCCATAAGTTTTTTGAAGGAATGATGAAGTCAAGAGCTCACCAGCTCAGATCTGAGCTACGTACCATCAAGAAAGGTGGAAGGTCTGTTGCTGAGTATCTTAGACGTATTAAGTCTCTCTGTGATGAACTAAAAGCTATTAAAAGTGCAATTCCAGTTGATGAACAAACTGAACTCATACTTGCCGGTCTTCCTACTGAGTTCAATGCCTTTGTCACCTCTGTCAGAGCACGTGAGAATCCTTATTCTCTCAATGATCTACGAGTTGAACTGATGTCTCATGAAATGATGCTTGCACGACAAAATGAAGCTCTTCTTTCTGATTCAATGACTGTGAATGTTGTGCAAAGGATCTCTCCCGATTTAAAAGAAGCAAATAGACCTGAATTAGCATCTGTAAGATCTCCTCTTAATGTTGTGCAACCAAATCTGGATCCAAATACATATAATCAGAGGTCATATGGTCAAAATTATGGAAGAGGCAGAGGTAGATCCTATACTCGAAGCAACAGAGGAGCTAGAGGTCGTGGACGTAGCAATGTTCAATATCAGCTCTGTTATAAATTTGGTCATGGAGTTCAGAGCTGCTGATACAGGTTTGATGAGAACTTTGTACCTGAACTTTCTCCTCCAGAAGCTCCTCAGTACTTTCCATCAGCACAATCTTCATTTCAGAGGCCGTATCAGTATACCAGACCTACTGCTCCTCATCAACCTCAAGCCTTGGTAACAACTCATCAACCTCAAGCATTGCTAAATGCCAATCCAACTCAAGGACAAGGTCTTCTTCCCACTCCTTCACATGCTCAAGCAATTGAGTGGTATCCGGATTCAGGTGCTTCTCATCATGTGACTGCCAATCCTCAGAACCTGTTGCAAAGCACACAACTGTCTGGTGCTGATCAGGTTTACATAGGGAATGGCCAAGGTTTGAAAGTGAATGCTATGGGCTGTTCTTCTTTCTCTTCCCCACTTAAACCACACATCTCTTTACATCTTAACAATCTTCTTTTTGTTCCTTCAATAACTAAGAATCTGATCAGTGTGAGTCAATTTGCTCGAGATAATGGTGTTTATTTTGAATTTCACCCTCTTGCTTGTTGTGTAAAATCTCAGGCATCTCATGAAGTCCTGTTGGAAGGTGTCTTAGGACCAGATGGACTATATTGTTTTCAAGGAGTTCAACTCTCTCCCAACTCAAGTCAGCAACCGAGCCAACATTCTTCTGTTTCTGTTTCAACAATTACTTCATGTAATCCACCACTAAATAGTAGCCTAGACCTTTCTCATACTATTCCCACTAGTGTAACCACACAGTGCACAGCTAATACAGCTTCTAGCTCTGTAAATTCTATAGGTTCCAACTATTTGTACTCACTTTGGCACTGTCGATTGGGGCATCCTCACACTGAGGCCCTCAACTCAGTTCTCAAACTTTGTAATATTCCTACTGTTAATAAAACAAATGATGATTTCTGTTCTGCCTGCTGTTTAGGTAAGATCCATCGTTTGCATTCTTCTCCTTCAACTAAAGTGTATGCAAAACCCTTTGATTTGGTTTTCAGTGATCTCTGGGGACCAGCTCCTATTCAATCCACAATGGGATTTAGATACTATATCTCATTTGTCGAAGCTCACTCTCGTTACACTTGGATTTATCCCTTAAAACAGAAATCAGAAGCCTTAACTTTCTTCACTCAGTTTCAAAAACTTGTGTCAAACCATTTTCAGTCCACTATAAAAGCTCTACAAACTGACTGGGGGGGAGAGTTTCGCTCCTTTAATCAACTTCTCAAGCAACTTGGTATAGTGCATAGAATTGCTTGCCCACACACTCATCATCAGAATGGTGTGGTAGAAAGGAAACATAGACATATAGTTGAGACTGGACTCACTCTTCTTGATCATGCTTCCCTACCCATCAAATTTTGGGACCATGCCTTTATTTCTGCCGTTTACCTCATTAATTCCCTACCCACTGCTGCCTTACACTTTGAAATTCCTTTTGTAAAATTACACAAAACAATTCCTGATTACAAGTCCTTCAAAGTTTTTGGTTGTGCCTGCTTCCCTTTCCTAAGACCCTACAACAATCATAAACTTGACTTTCGCAGCAGTGAATGCATTTTTCTTGGTTATTCACCAAGTCATAAAGGTTATAAATGTCTTAACTCATCTGGGAGACTTTTTATCTCAAAAGATGTTCTGTTTCATGAAACCAAATTTCCCTATCTTACCTGGTTTCCCTTAAACACAAACCCAAATACTAGTCCTACATGTGGTCCTTCCTCTTCTGTCTCCAATTTAATTCCACTGGTGGGCCCTACATCTACCTTCCATCATTCTGCCTCAAATCAGCCTTCAAGCAGTAACAGTTCTGACTCAACCAATTCAAGGGCTCCTCTTAATATCTCGACTGCACCAACCTCAACACCAACACACATCTCTCCTCTCCCAGCACCTACATCTCCCTGCTCCAGTTCTAGTTCATCCGCTCCCAACAGTGGTAACACATCCAGTCCAGGTTCTCCTCTTGCTATTTCTTTTCCTTCTTCTACTTCATCTTCTTCTCATCTCAGTTCTGGTTCTGAGTATGTTCCATCTGGTCCCCTTCCTTCCTCACCTGATCATTCTATCCACACTCGGTCTAAAACTACACATAGACCTCAAATTCTTTTAACCTCTGTTGAGCCTAGCACAATCAAACAGGCCTTGGCCAATCCTAATTGGCTTTCAGCCATGCAGTCCGAATTTAATGCTCTTCAAGCAAATAGCACTTGGTCATTGGTTTCTCTTCCTCCCAATAGGAAGGCTATTGGCTGCAAGTGGGTCTTTCGGGTTAAGGAAAATGTGGATGGCTCGGTTAATAGGTACAAGGCTCGGTTGGTAGCCAAAGGCTTTCATCAACAAGCCGGATTTGATTATTCTGAGACATTCTCCCCAGTTGTTAAGCCTATCACTATTAGAACTGTTCTAACAATTGCAATTTCTTTTGGCTGGACACTGAGACAACTAGATGTTAATAATGCCTTTCTCAATGGCATTCTTGATGAGGAAGTTTACATGCAGCAGCCTCCTGGTTTTGAATCACCTAATAAATCTCTTGTGTGCAGGTTACATAAAGCTCTTTATGGCTTAAAGCAAGCACCAAGGGCCTGGTTTGACAAGCTCAAAACAGCCTTACTGCATCTTGGTTTCCTGGCTAGCAAATGTGACCCTTCATTATTCATCTACAGGAAGTCTTCTCAATTGGTTTTTCTTCTAGTCTATGTTGATGATATAATCATCACTGGGAGTGATTCAGGTTTCATTCAGTCTTTAATTCAGAAGCTGAATATCACCTTTGCTCTTAAAGACCTTGGTGATCTGGATTTTTTTCTTGGCATAGAAGTTCAGAAAACTTCATCTGGTGCTTTGATTCTCTCTCAAGCAAAATACATCAGAGATTTACTTCTCAAAGCCAATATGGCCGATGCAAAAGGCATTTCTACTCCACTTCAATCTGGTTGCAAGCTCTCTAAGTTTGGGTCCAATTATTTTTCAGATTCCTTCCTCTATCGCTCTATTGTGGGAGCTTTACAATATGCTACTCTCACCAGGCCGAAGATCAGTTATGCAGTCAATAAAGCCTGCCAATTCATGGCTCAGCCACTTGAAGTTCATTGGGCTGCTGTAAAAAGGATCCTACGCTATCTTAATGGCACTTTGTATCATGGGCTGTTGATGCAACCCTGCAATCCCAGTCATCTATTTTCTATCACAGCCTTTTGTGATGCAGATTGGGCTAGTGATCCAGATGATCGAAGATCCACTTCAGGCGCCTGTGTATTTTTTGGTTCCAATCTAGTCTCATGGTGGTCTAAGAAACAGACTTTGGTGGCTCGTTCTAGCACTGAAGCAGAATATATGAGTCTTGCTTTAACTACTGCTGAAGTCCTTTGGCTCAGATCTCTTTTAATTGAGCTTCAAGTTCAGCATAGTCCTCCTCTCATTCTCTGTGATAACTTGAGCACTGTCTCCTTATCTCACAATCCTGTTCTGCATGCTCGTACAAAACATATGGAGTTAGATATCTTTTTTGTTAGGGAACATGTTATTGCAAAGGATATACGGGTCTGTCACATTCCTGCAATAGACCAAGTTGCTGACACCCTCACCAAATGTCTCTCAGCTTCTCGCTTTGCTGTTTTACGAGACAAACTCATGGTGATGGATTCTCATTCCTATTTCCATCCACCCTGAGTTTGCGGGGGCCTATTAGTGTATAAGGATAGGGGTATTTCTGTAAATAGCCAATTGGCTTAGTGGCTAAGTTTCTTCATAATAGTAACAGCTGTACGGTTACAAATGCATTAGATGCACAGCTGTTACTATTTGTTTTAGATGCGTGGCTTTCTGTTACAAAACAGAATTAGGTGACGTGGATGTATCTTCTCTTTATATAAGAGATTGCTTGTACTGTTCACTAATCAATTTACAAAAGATAAAATACACAATTTCTTTCTTCTCTCTCTTTCCTTTTTCTCTCATCAGATTCAGATCACGTTTAGGGCTAGCGGTCCAACCTTCCCAACCCGCCAAACGGGACAGAGCAAGCCGAGTTTTACAGCGAGGTGGGGCAGACTGGCTCATTTTATGACAAGTTGATGCTGGCCCTCCCACTTTCTCACCTCTACCGGCCATATAACTTAGCTTAATAATAAACTTTGTGAGACATATCTGAATCTGCTCACCCATCTTTTTTCTTTGCCAAGTATTTTAGATAAGAACTGGAAAACCAAGATTGAAACATCTTGACAAAGGAAAGAAAAAATAGAAAGTTACAAAACTCTTAATCACATTACTTTATGCATTATATAGATTTAAACATCCTTAAGCTGTAACAAGTAACAACTACTGAAAATTGCTAATAAATAGATACAATATTCCTGATAGGTAACAACAGCACCACTACTGTAGAGAAAAACCACAATCCATGCAAGGAGGGAATATCGTGAATCAAGAAGAACCCATACATACCTTTCATTGTTGCAATTGGAAACTATGCACCAAATATTCTGGTGTGGATCTATGAACCACCGACACTTCAAAAACCCTGACGTGTCGTGTCCGACACTTCCCGACACTCTCGGACACTCCGACACTCCCCGACACTTCAACACCCGTCATAGAAATTCAAAAAAAGATTTAAAGGTTGTGTTGCGTTGAGTTTTTAGTTCCAACTGTTAGATTCATTGGATTACGATTACCATTTTATTGAGTTTAATATAAATATTTGGGATATCTTATGTTTTTTTGCAAAATTTATGAAAATTACAAGTTTATATTCATTTTTTGTTAAATTATTGAATATTAAATATAATATACACTACATAAATTAAAAATATTATTTAATATCAAAACGTGTCCTAACGTGTCGAAATCTAACATTTTTTAGAATTAACGTGTCGGAGTGTCGTGTCGTATCGTGTCACGTGTCCCGTGTCCCGTGTCAGTATCGGTGCTACATAGGTGTGGATCATAGTGAGTACTTTCTCTAGCTTGGGCTTCCTTCGCCAACAAATTGATAAAAGATAGTTCTATTATCTCCTGAATTGGTCGGTGCAGAAAACAACTAGTTTTAACTAGAATTCCATGAATAAAAATACCAAAAACGCAGTAATAACAAAATATTGGAGATAAATGCACTGATCAGCTCAATAATTTATATTTAAATTTGAGTCCTCTCCTCATGATCATTGTTCATAATTAGTAGCACCTGAGTTACATGTCACCAAATGTATTAACAAAATATGGCACTAACACATATGACCTTAACAACATTTTAAAACAAAAAAGGAACGTAAATGCATAGTATAATTGTCAAAAAGAATCAAAGTTCCTTTCGTGAACCGATTGAAAAAAAGGTACTAATTATCACAGAGCTCTTGAAATGGTAAAGGAACATGCAACTGCAAGCAATGGAAAACAAATTAAGATTCATTTAAGGTAAAAATGTTTATCCTCTTAATTAACACAACTTAAATCCTTTTACTCTCACGAATAGATGGGACCCACACCTTTATTATTTTTTTTTGTCAAGTCTTTCTGCTCCTTTTCCCTTCGTTCAGAGACTTCTGCTCCTTTTCCCTTCGTTCAGTATCATCCTAAGGAACAGCAATGTAACATTGGAGATGCCAAAAGGTTAGATAGCAATTTACCCTCTCATGGCATTGCCTCCACCATGCGCACCAAGTAACACTGCACTCGAACCGATTGTACCATGTGTACTTATTATGACGATTCGGTAATTTTCTTGCTTTGGAAAAATCAAAATCACATTTGATTCATTGGGGCGAAAACGAAACATGTCCAAAATGGTGAATTACTATTGAGACGAACCTACAATGAAACTTGGAACTGGGAATGGCAGCATGTAGTTTAATTGGGCCAAATTGGTGGGCCAATTTGTCCATGTGTGGATCGAAGCCCAAGAGTTGGCCATCGATATTACTGGGCTTCGTAAGTGACAGCGAACATGTACAAGTGGTGAATGCAGAGTGTACTGGCTCCATCATATTGAAAGAAGTGACATTTTTTTGTCACATTTAAAACAAAAATGTTGTAAGATCAAATCATTATATACGAAATATATTATAAAATACGTCGTCATAATTGTGTATCTTAAGATGATTAAAAGGAATGTAGCTGCAGAGTTTCCCTCTTCTATATATAGTTAAATGGAAATTACTTAAATTAGTATAATTCAAATAATAAAGTTGTATGTTACAAACTTACAATAAACATTCTATGATTCACGGAAAATATAACTGGTACCACAAATTTATAAATGGAAGGAAGGACCCGTTAAACTACTTAACCAGATTTTAAGCCGTCAAAAGTTCCTACTCGATGAATAATTCTTGGCATTATCCCAAGAGAGATACAAAGTGAATCAGGAATTAACAACTGTAGCAAAGTGGCAAAATGGATTGGTTTTCAAAGATCTGCGTTGTTGTGATCGCTTTCCTTGGTACCATAATCTGTCGCGGGTTCGCTCTCTCAATCAGTTTAAACGATAAAGAATGCGTATCAGAGTACGTTCATCATGACGGAGACACTGTTTCTGGCAATTTTGTTGTAATGGACCACGATATTTTCTGGAGTTCAGACCATCCTGGCATTGATTTCATGGTAAGCTACCCTACACGCCCCTTCTTTCTTATACTTTTATAATAATGTGCAAACAAGATGCATTAATTATAGGGAAATGCATTTGTCATGTTACATGACAAATGAATAGTGTTTATGTTAAGAAAAAGATAAGTAAAATTCATTGAATAATGTGTCATCTCATTTTTTTAATATTATATAATTTATCCTTTTCTTAACATAATAACTATTCATTTGTCATGTAACATGACAAATGCATTTCCCTTAATTATATTAGGGAAATAATTTTTAGAAAAAATAGTTATCTTATCTTGTAGAAACAAGATTACAAATGGAACACACAGATAAAAGGAGAAAAAAAAAATGAGATCCACCCGGTAGGAAATTTAGTTATTTAATGTAAAATAAAATAAATATAACTTATTATATTAATCAAACATAAGGTATATATATATATATATATATATATATGTATGTGTGTGTGGTTCAATGTATGTAGGTGACAGCTCCGGGAGGGAATGTGGTGCACACTTTGAAAGGAACATCAGGGGACAAGTTTGAGTTCAAAGCCACACAAAGTGGACTATACAATTTCTGCTTTCACAACCCTGCTTCAACGCCCGAGACTGTGTCTTTCTACATTCACATTGGCCACATCCCTAATGAACATGACTTAGCTAAAGATGGTTAGTTCCTGATTTTTGTGTCTCTCTAGAATTAAATTACGTAAATTTGCAGGATTACCCATCAATGGTTTTTTTATTTTCTCATTTTTGTTTTTGGGTTCAGAGCATATGGACCCGATTAATGTAAAGATTGCTGAGCTTAGGGAAGCATTGGAGTCTATTATAACAGAGCAAAAGTACTTGAAAGCACGCGATGCTAGACATCGAAATAGTAAGTTGTTCTCACTCGCTACACACGTTATTAAGGGTCTCTTTGGTGTGATATATAAGGCATGATAGTATAAGCTTATATTATACGTTATGACATTTTCAGTTCTTTGGTGTGATCATGGTATAGTATAAGCTTATTATACAGCAGGACCCCTTTATATATCAAAATAAAATATAACTTAATCCGGCCTAGGAGTGGTGGATTAGACCTGATAAGGAGTTGATGTATTAATATTGCTTATGATCATTGAGATCCCCTTTATACATCAATGTATGTATCTTGGTGGATAGTAAATCTCTTTTAATTCGTTTGATGTATTAAATTTTTGAAATTGCAGCAAACGAGAGCACCAGAAAACGTGTTGTCTTCTACACACTTTTGGAATATATATTATTCGCTGCTACAAGTTTATTACAAGTGGTATACATTCGTCGCCTCTTCAGCAAATCATTTGCTTACAACCGGGTGTAGCCTTCATGATGAGTCGTACTAGTTCTCCTTTGATTACTTTGTTTTCCCATTCTTCACACTTATTTTTGTAACTTCTCTATAATCAATTTCTCCATTTGGGTTTTCTGGTCAAGCAGCATAGTTCCATTAGGATATTATTGCTAAGTCTTGGATGGAATTGGTTGTTGACATCATATTAGAGTTGTGTCCGATTCTCATGTCTCGTTTTTTTTATGAAATTTCTTAGCACATGCTGAGTCTAAGCTCAATGAGCTCTGTTGTGAAGGGACGTGTTAGTGAAATATATAAATCATTGATGGGTCTTCACTTAATAACTTAAACTTCTAAGTTGAATTGGTTCTTTCCAATTATTTTAATTTATTAAACTTAGGTTATTCATAGGACCATTTACCTTTATAAATTTTATAATTTGTGAAATGAGAACATAGTTTAATTTTAGGGTTTTATTTATGTCATGTAACAATAAAACCACATTGTATCATGTCCTCACATCGATTAGTGGGCTATCCCTTCTTCTTTTTTTCTTTTTTTTCTCTCACCTAATGGGTCCCACTTTTGAATGAGTGTGCAGGAATAAGATTTTGTTTTCTTGTTACTTGATAGTTGATACTAATAAACCCCTTAAGTTTAAGGGTTTTATAATTCTCATGTTGAAGGAGAATTATAATCTCATGTTATAAAGATAAAAAATATGTGAGACCCATGTGTTAGAAAAAATTATATGTAGAACCCATCTTAGCACGAAAATCGAAGGGTGTCTAGGAAAATTGTAATTCTCATGTTGAATGAGAATTATAAAACCCTAAGTTTAAAGGCTTTTTATTGATTTATACGTAAAGTATTTTTTTTCTTGTGATTTACATGCATGAGGACTGTTTTGCTTACACTTTCTTTTGTTATTCTCAAAATATAAAATGAAGAGAAGGATAACACATAGTGATGGTTGGTCTTGCAATCGGGCTTTTTGGAAAGTATTTATTGGGCTCATGTGTCTCTCTGAGTTTGGGTTGGTCCGAAGTTACAAAACCCAAATCAACAGGCCACAAAGCCTATTTGATTCACCTACCCGACATCTCATTATTGTACAATTGGTTCGATATGGAAAACTATAGGTCAACTTGAACCTTAATTATGATGTACTAAACTTTATCTTAATCAAGTATGAATGGTTTATCGTGTTGGTCATTTAATGGGTGAATTGGGAGCTCGTTTATCATGCTCCGGCAGTTGTACTCCCTTCCTAAAAATAGGAAAATTAAAAGGATTGAGATGGAATTTTTTTTATTTTAAAAAAAAATATAAATGAAAGAAAACTTTTCTTTTCTAATAAAGGACCATAAAATAGTGATGTGCTTCGGGAACACTTTAGAAAAATCCGTGAGTTGGATGTGCAAACAAGTTTTGACGGAGGACAACAATGCTCTGGCGCATAAGGTACGATGCTGCATTATGTTATGTTAGTAAGTTATTTCTAAGGGTTTATCATCTATCATATAATATGACCTTATAAAATTTCATACATACACAACATTTTGTGGGGCCCGCAACATAAAAAAAAATTGGCACGCAAAATGAATCTCTATAACATAACACAATCATTTTTCCTACGACATAACTCTTATAAAACCCTATGTATTAAGTTTTGTCCATTGTGCCGCATAATCAAAGCATAATAAGACGTTTACCCACACACACACAAAAAAAAAAAAGCATAATAAGACAAACCTCAATCAAAGTAAATCAAAGTAATAGTGAATTCCCAATTGTCAGAGAGCACGAAACGCAGATAGGTTGCGGTCCAGAAAAAATGTTTTGGGCAAGAAAGGTGTAGGTCCCGATCCTTTTTTATTAGAAGAATTCAATGCAGTTTTAATCCTTAATTTTAATCTAAGTACTTACAAAAATTTCTTTCATCTACCACAATAAACAATATATTTAAATTAACGTAACTCAAAATTACTTACACTATATAATAACTTTTTATTAAATAATTATATCATAAAATTTATAGTTGAACTCATATAAAATATATCTACAAATTTTTTATTATTTTTTATTTATTTAATATTTCATTGTTATATATTAAAGTTAATTTATTGTTATTGTTATTAAATATTTTTAAAATGGAAAACATTTTCTCCTTTTAAAGAAGAAAAATTTTCTCTTACTAGTGACTAATATTATAAGTGGGGAATACAAAATAGTGGAGAGAAAAAAATTCAAGGTGAGATCCACTTATACTATGAGTCATGGAGAAAATATTTTCCCTTTTAAAATTTGTCATAAATAATGATTATATAAAAGACCCATCACGTAAAAAATTATTAAAAGGGGATGAATTGGGCTTATTAGGCAGCCAATTTTATGAACTTGGGCTTCATGATCCTTTTCTCAACTTAACCCAACGTGTAGACTGCATGATACGTGCAAATAAGTGCTTTTGGTATGTACTTACATGACTTATCAATTACATGGTTGAGGATTAGGATTAAATTTGTTTTCCTTGTAGGCTATAGGTGTGCATGGCAATCATTCTATTTCCTGACACTGTTTTTAAAAATAAATAATTCTTTTCTATTTCTGTGCCTTAGAACAATTTCTGAGAAAAAAATGTGTTGTATAACATGTTTTATTTTTTATTCCAAGAATGAGAATTGTGTTTGATAATACAACAAATAAAAGAATAAAAAATTATTCCTATTAAGTATAAATTATTTTCGGATCATCACTTTCATTTTCATATGATGTGGTGGTGGCGGCGGCGGTGGTAGTTGTAGTATTGGCGTTGTGGTGGTAGCGGTGGCGTCATAGTGGTGGTGGTGGAGGTGATGGCGAAGGTGGCAATAGTGGCGATGGCATGGTGGCGACGGCGACGACGGTGATAATGGTGACAGCGGTGATGGTGGTGGTGGTGGTAGTGGTGATGGTAACGGTAGTAGCTACGGCGATGATGGTGGTGATGGTAGTGATAATAGTGGTGGTGGTGGTGACCGCAGTGACCGCAGTGATGGTGGTGGTGATGGCGACGACATGGTGGTGGTGGCGATGGCGATGGTGTAGTGGTGGTGGTGGTGGCGGTGGCGGTGGCGTAATAATGGTGGTGGTGGCGGTGGTGGTAATGGTGGCTGCGGTGGTGATGGAAATGGCTGCAACGATGGTGATGGTGATGACATGGTGGTGGCGGTGGTGGTAGTGTAATGGTGGCGATGGTGATGGCATGATAATGGTACTGGTGGCTGCGGTGGTGGGGGTAATGGTGGTGGCGGTGACAACAGTGTCTACTACGTTGGTGATGGAGATGACATGGTGGCGGCAATGACGATGGTGGTAATGGTGGTGGAGGCAGCGGTGATGGCAGTAGTAGAGGTGGCGTGGTGGTGGTGGTAGTGGCTACGATGATGGTGGTTGTGGTTAGTGATGGTGGTAGCAATAATGGTGGTGACAATGATGGTAGCGGTGGTAATGACAGTGATGGTGGTGGTGGTACGACGATGGTAGCAGTGGTCATGTTAGGATGGTGGTGGTGGTGGCGAATATGGTAGTGGTGGAGAGTAATTGAGAGAGATAAATGTTTCTCATTTTGTGCCTAGGAACAAAAGGCAGAAAAAAAAAACTTATACTTTTTTCTGTTTACTAGCACAAAAAATAAACAGGTTCATCCCGGGAACAAAAAATAAATCGATTTTACCAAACGAGTTTTCTATTCATTTCTGTTTCCGGGAGCATAAATTAAAAAAAAAAATCCAGGAATGTTGTCATGCACACCCTATGTTCACGTGAATGAGTTTCACTGGCTGAAATTCAATATAGAGTGGAAAGTGGATTCTCAACGATAGGAAAGAGAGTCTAAATATTTCTTTCTTTTGAGCCCTATTAGGTGTGAGACACGTATTATGTCCATGAAGTGTTTGCATATTGGGATTGAGATAAGATGAGGTGAAAGAATATTTACCTCACATTAAGGATATAGAGGATAACCTCTCTAGTGATTTTCAGTGACTGGTGCAATGAAATGGGTCTGTGTGATAGGTCTTAAACAATCAAACATCTAAAACAAGATATTAGAGGTTTGTTTTTGCACAAACAAATGAAAATTTAAATTTATTTTTAACGCAATATATGACTTTCCCAAAATAAAATAAAATAAAAAAACTTTTGGTCTTAGTAATTGTAGACTTGTGGTATTAACCCATCATGTGGTAAAATAGGTTTAACCCGTCAAGTCAAGTTAACCCTCCTAATTTGCTACAATTTGCCCGGTTTATTATGGGATAAAATGGGTTGGGTGTAGGTCGGGTCGCATTGATCTTGGAGGGTTGAGTTTTATTTTTTTAAGCTTAGTCACAAAATTTAAGTAAAATATCTCACTCAATTTTTGTTTTTAGCTCTTTTTTCTTAATCTTTTTAATTGTAGACGGGTTGACCCGTTAATCTGCTATAAAAATGATGGGTTAAAATTTTAAATCCGCTTTCAAAAATGGGAGGGGACAAAAAAACCTGTTTTAATAAATAAATTATTCTTAACATGCAATTCCTATAACTTTCATAGAACATTGTTGGAATTTTACAATATTGATTGTAGAGGTACATTTAGGAAATTATTCCAGTCACATTTTTGAAGAGTAAGTGTAAATTTACGCACACGACTGATAACATGATATGAAAAATCATAAGCCACTATAATTAGTCTAATGATAAGGAATTTCGATAATCTGCATGAGGTCATAGGTTCAAACATCAACGCGTCATTATAAAAATAGAAAATAAAAAACCCAACCTAAGGCTATTACAAGCTATAATCCTCGGGGGATCGGTAAAAGGAAAAACCAAAAACCCAAAAGTCCAAAGCCTATAAAAAAAATTGGCCTATTAAACTTAGACCTGAAAGGGCAATTAACAAATCAACCCAAAGGTCATCCGCGACATTTAAAAACATTTTTTAGTGATAAGACTTCTAAACCAGGCTGCTTTCCTAGGGAGCGAAAAAGGAGATTCATCAAACTCAATGGGGGAGATGCAGCGCGAAGTGACCAAAGGTGTAGCAAAGGAGAATGCCAATCTTAAAGATCAGCCTTCAGATGCTCTACAGTTGTTAAAAAGATTTTCACATATAACCAAAGGAAAAGAAGTAGTTGAAAATATGTTTACCTTAGGAGGTACAAAGGTCTTCTCAGAGATCAGAAAATGACCTCATCCTCTAAATGAGTTGACTTTGGTATATTTTTATTACTTTTTTAATGATAGTATGTAGTTGGAATGTGAGGGGGTAGACAATAAACGCCTGACACCACTTATTCAAGACATTACCAAAAAGTTTAAAATAAAAGTTTTGTGCCTTATGGAAACTCGTGTTAGTGGTGAGAAAGAAAAACGTTATATATCCAAGTTGGGGTTCAACAACCACCATATGCAAGAGGCAATGGGTTTTTTCGATGGCTCGTGGCTATTATAGAATAATAAGGATGTGAACATCAGAGTCCTCTCATTGTATAAACAATTTATTCACACGTCTTTAGTTTGGAAAGAATCTAGGAATAAAGAGTCTATCTCCTTTATCTACGCGAGCACTAGATACATTGAGAGAATATCTCTGTGGGAGAGTCTTCAAGATCTGAGCATTGATTACACTGATGCTTGGATAACCATGGGTAATTTTAACTTTTATCTTAATACTGAGGAGAATAATGGGGGCCTTGAGCCAAACTAGGGTTCGATGAGAGATTTTTAGACGTGTTTGGACGCTGGTACTTTTTCAGACATTGGGTTAAAAGGACCAAAATTTAATTAGAAGAGGGGAATGATATTTGAAAGACTGCATTGGGCTTGCACCAATGAAAATTGGAACTTACATTTCCCTAATAGGTTCCTAACCCATCTCCCTTTCTATAGATCTGATCATCGGCCGATCATCCTCCTTCTAGCTAGTGCCTTGCCCTAATATGGCACTGCCACTACTTACATGTCCACACTTAGCTTGGGATGGAGGTTTTAGAAGCATCATCATTGAAGGAGACTCCTCCGGCTTAATAGAGCAAGATGGTCAGAGTGATCACTCTTTAGATCCAATTGGAAATAAAGTGAAAGACCTTTTTGACCGAAACTAGAATTTGCAGTTAAAGCACACGCTAAGGGGCGCGGGGTAATGTTGTGGCGGATTAGATGACTCACCAAGCTTTATCGATTGGGGGATACATATATTTTCTCCCCTACCAGCTAGAGGTGTTCGCGGTCTGGATTGGATCGATTTTGGAAGTAAGAATCATCCGACCCAGTCCCTTCGGTTTGATCATGTAATGATCCATTCGGTTTGGATTTTTTTTCAAATCCAATCCGATCCAATCCAATTTTTTTCGGTTTGGATTGGATTGGTGTTCGTTTTTTAAGAAATTTTAAAATTTGTTTCGTTATTATTGTGCAAATAACATCTTTTGTATATGTTGGCTTTGTAATTTTATTTATTTTTAAATACAAAAGCATCATTAATCGATAATATAATTTTTTTCTGTTGGACAATGTGATATGAAGTTCTACATAGATGAAACTTTGTTGATGAGATATAACTAATTTTTTTTAGGTTTAATTGATGGGATAATGGGTCTTGTGTTTAAAAAGTTTTGGGCTACGATTGGGGAAAGATCCAAGTAGGTAGGAAAAAATTAATATATTGGATCGGTTTGGATTAGATCGATTTTTATCTACTAATCCGAAAACCGATCCAATCAAATTAACATTTGCGGTTTTTTTTTCAGTTTTCGATTTTTCGGTTTGGTCAGCGCAGTTTGAATCGGTTTGGATCGGTTGATGAACACCTTTACTACCAGCTGATTGTAATTATCTTTTACTTAAAAATAGTACGGGTTTCAAGAGACCCAGAGTACTTAGGTAGTTTTTTTACATTTCCTATATGTTTCCTAAAAAAAAAATAGATTGAAAAATTATCAAAAATAAGTAGAATCATTAAAGAAAATAAAATAAATCCGATGCATTATTCTTGTTAAATTTTTCCATTATAGCGTGTTGACATATAATTAAACCAATTAAACTTCCAATATATTAAATATGGTAATTAAGGGGTGTATTGGATTAGAATTTTAAAGAATTTTAATGGATTTTTTTTAAAAATTATATCCATTGGTATTTAATTAGGATTTTAAAAGATTGAAAAAAAGTCATGTCTATTGGTATGGATTTCGTGAGACTTTTTAGTGAGAAATATAAATAGAATGTCTCTCTCACAATCTCACCATAACCTCTAGGATTTGTTGAGATTTCTCTATTGCAATATCTTCTTCTTCCTTTGGCGGGTTGACACTTGAAATCGTTTTCTGCCATATGGGAGCTTCGTCAAAGCTAAAAAATAGCATATTTTTTAGCGATTATCATCACAAAACAACAAACCAACAAGATTGTAATATAATTCATCTCAAAAACAACATATTTTTGAGAGCTTTTGAGAGGTTAACAAATAATTTTTCAAGTTATAGGTCGTGATTTTTCTTAGCACAAAAAAAATATGATTTTTGTATTAAAAACAATATAAAACAGTGGAAAAACAATAAATGAACTAAAACCCTCAAACCGATTTTTCGTTTTATATCAATGAAACAAGATCAATTTAAAGAAAGATTGAGACTTTCGTAATATAAACCCTATATTTCGTAACAATAGATTCATGAATAAAATTCTCTCGTTATACAAAACGATTTCAAACAATTTTTGTGTCAATAGATAACTAAAATCTTGTTTTTCAAAAGCCTCAGAGCAATTTAAAATCTCAATGTCTCGATTAAAAAAAATTTGAGAAATTTTCTAAACTTTTATGTAATAAAACCCAGGAATTCAGATTCAGAATTTATTAGAATACTCAATGAAAACATGCATATGATATATGGTTAGAAAACTCTCATCACGTACAACAAAACCCGCAAGTTTTCCAAGATCAATTACAAAAAAATTAAAACAAAATTTTACAATGAATTTTAGGTTGTATATGCAAATTTAAAATTATTTTAATAAATAAAAAAATTGAGTCTTATAATCATATATACATAGCTCTGATACCAAATGAAGAAAATAATTTTCAACTTATTGGTCAAACCCAATAGCAGGAACGAAAAAATGCTAATGCACTGATGACTAGTATAGCTTTAAATATGTGGAGAGCTATTGCTTAATAATTTTGAATGTTTGTTACAAATTATATTATATTTTACTGATTAAGAAAATTATATTAGATTTTATTTTTTTATTAATATCATTGCATTTCTTTGTTATTTTTTTTATTGAATCTTGTAATTTTTAATGTTTGTTAAAAATCTATATGATTTTTTAAAATCTTATAAATCTATATTATCCTTTTAAATCTTATAAATCATATTAAAATCTAATCTTATGAAATCTTGAATGTAAAAAATGTCTTTTTAAAAAATCTTTAAAGTTTTTCCAAGTCCAAATAGTCTTTTAAAATTTATAAATTTTTATCTCAATCAAATCTTTAAAATCATAATCCAATATATCCCGCTAAACTTCTTTGATATTGTCGACACATTGCTAACTATCAGTATAAAAACATTATTCTAAAAGTTCATCAGAATTAAATTCACGAAAAGATAACTCGTGATGCGTTCTATAGTTTTTTTAATGAACTGTATTTTATAGTATATATACTACAACAACAAAATATGTAATAATATTGTTTTCACTGAAAAGATTTTCATAAAACTCACCTACCTCTTATTAGTTATTACTATTATTCACTTATTATTCATTCTCTCTTTTTTCCTTCGCGCCAATAATCTATATTTAATCTTTAAATTTATGAAATTTAAGCACATTTTTTTTTTTATCAAAATAATCGCTTATATTATCCGTGCAATATTGCTTCTGCTGTGTTACTGGGAACGTGTTTGAGGCAGTGATGGAAGCCAAAATGTTTTCTCATGTTACATGAGAATTTAACTCTCATATTAGTAACTTTTCGAATTATGTGTAATTTTTTTTTATTAAATATGGAGCACACCACTAATTGAGTTACAACATGAAAATTGAATGGCAATAAAGGCGGTCTGAATCTTTCCGGAACGAGAAATGTTTCACAAATTTTAATTATACAAGTTAAATTAATCAAACTAATTGACAATAAATATAGTTAATTTTATAATAAAAACAATATAAATTTTTATATCAGGTGATAATACGTAAGATATTTAAAAATTTATAATCTTATGTAACAGCAGCACTAATTAAGATAATGAAAAATAAAACGATATAAATTCGGATCCGGAACGGATCCCACTGGATAATTAATTGGATTGTCCACACGTTACAGGCCTATGAAGCAGCCTATGCCAACAACTTAGCCTGAATCAGACTCTACAGAACTTAGCTGTCACTAATCACTTACCTTTACAACGCATGCAAAGTATCACTGGGAATCGCCAAAGGAAAATAGACCCTAACCAATTACCGATAAATAATGAATGATCCACATACACGA
Organism: Gastrolobium villosum; assembly: GCA_032173675.1. Classification (NCBI taxonomy): domain Eukaryota; kingdom Viridiplantae; phylum Streptophyta; class Magnoliopsida; order Fabales; family Fabaceae; genus Gastrolobium; species Gastrolobium villosum. The sequence goes on along the minus strand of JAVKPL010013093.1, from coordinate 294,063 downwards.
TACACCTCACATCTTCTGGCAGCTTCTATTAATATAAAACCATTAATAAATTGAAAAAGATAGTTGTATAGTATAGTTTCATAAAAAAAAAAAATTACAAAAAAGTGAACGTACTGTAAAATTAATTTCATTACAAGTAAAGAAATTTTAAAGGATTTTATTAATGTTATGTTACATGATTTAAATTTTGTGTCAAACTCTCATATCAAAAGGAAGAGAGAAAATAAAATGATGAGAGAGAAAGAAAAATATGTGGATCCCACCTCTTTAATGTGTGTGTAGGAAAATGAAGTTATATTATGTTACATGATAAACATAAAACCCAAATTTAAAACCTCTTATAAAACAAGACAATGTAAAATGTTTAAAAATTAAATTTTATGTAAATTAATAAAATATGCAAAGTTATTCCAATAAAAAAAATTATTTACGTAAATTTAATCCAAAAAACTATATATAAATTGAGAGTTTAATATATTTATATTATAAAAGATAAAAGTTTATCTTACATACATGAAAATTTATGGGACCTATGTTTCCAAAAAAAAAAATTTATGGGACCTATATATATATATTTTTTTATATGAATCCACATGAGGTTAGTATATTTTTACATATATAAGAATAATTTTATTTCTTATAACATAAGAAATATTAAATTTTTATAGGGGCATTTGTAGGGAAGAAAATTTCTTTATTCCAGAATTACGATTCCAAGAATATGATAAAAAATGAGTTTTTCATGAACATTACTAAAAAGTTATTTGCAGACCAAAAATATTCACGGGAATGCTGTATTATTTTTCTTGATGTTATATCTGATTAATTGTAAAATATTGCTAGAAATATAGATTGAGGTTAATTATGTCCAAAAAAAAATTATTAAATATTCTCAAAATACGACGGATTTGATGATATTTTAAGATAAAATTGCCTTTATAAACATGAATACCGAGAATACAACTTTCTCGAGAAAAAAAAATTGAGCACATCAGATTTTCAATCTCACTTTTCTTGATTTTAAAATTTTTCCTTCTATCAAATCAAACACCCTCCTAAATTTAATATGGAGGTGGACGGTGAATGCGTCGTTGACCACTAGAAATCAATTGAAATCCAACGGTTGAGAGCGAAGGAGTCAGGCCTCGGCACTGAGATGATGGTACAAAAGGAAAAGGATGTGTATTTGTTGCGCTGCTCTTTTTTCTCGATGGCTGGGAAGTAAGTAGTAACATTGAATTGAAGATACCCAAAGCATGAATTGACAACTGAGGATGATCACGGTCTCACTTGTGCAATTACCACAGAGAGAGAGATAAAGAAAGTAAGAGGTTTGAGCCAAAATAAATATATAAAAAAAAAATGGATTTTATAATTCTCATTCAACATAAAAATTTATTGTTTCCTATACATCCTTCAATTTTCGTGCTAACATGGATCCCATATATAATTTTTTCTAACACATGGGTCTCATATATTTTTTATCTCTATAACATGATATTTCAATTCTCATCCAACATGAAAATTATAAAACCAAAAAAAAATATGCATAGAAATTCTAAACAAGCCCCCCCTTCCCCCCTTGTTTCTTTTGTTCCGGAACCCAATAATTGTAGGGTCTGTGACTTTTTGTCTCTGGTCAGTGTGGTAAATTTGAATTGAACCTAATCTTCGTTTTTGTGATGTTTATAACCTCAACGTAATAAGGTGTTTTAAAGACACACACAGAGAGGTTCTGGAATAGGTGTCTCTCCCCTACTCTATCATATCTGACCCGTGCTATATAGCTAAGACAACTCTTCCATCTATCATCATGCGTCTTCTGTTCCTTTTTAGCTTTCTTAGCTGTTACCATTTTGAATTCTCCCTTCTTAGCTTGACTCTACTGTGCATGTATGATCCTCCCTCCCTTTAATTCACTGTTACCCTTGGTGGGTTAACCCCTTTATTGTCTACCTCTTTTAAATCTCTCCCATTTTTCTATATCTATATATATATATATATATTCTACTTATCTTAGATTCTCCCTTATGTGTACTTGTAGCACTGCTCTAGTTTTTCCTTTCTTTCTTCATGTTCAACCCTTCCCTTGGGATTCTTTACCTCTTGTTCGTTAGCTTCTTTCCTAGCTTAGAACTAGCATGCACCTTCAAGGTTTCCCAACCCTTTCATCCTCTTCCTTCATAGCTTATTTACTCATTTATAAGATAGGTTTTAAGTATATATAACTAGTTGAATAAGCTTTCTCTCCTTATTTTTTATTGTGCATGCTTGCTCAAGCATGTGTGATATCTCCTTATATGGTTTCTTAGGGTTTCTCAATGTTTGTTTTTTTCTTGTTTTGAATATTCATATACACCTGCAGAGAGTGGAGTTGAGAAGTTCACAAAGGAAAAAGTGAAGCTGCCAGCATGATCTAACTTTGGTTAGAGAGCTGAAGAAGTATTGTTAACCTTGACTAGGTCATGCTGTGACAGCCTCACTCTTTCCTATTTGGGGACCCAATAGATTCTTAACGATCTGAGTGACACAAACTTAAAAGCAAAAGGTGAGTATGAGAATTCACTGTTTGCATCGTATATTCCTTTTCTGAGTTTCTGTTCTGGCAGGCGTGCGTTTTTACCTTTTCCCTTTTACTTGCTTTTGTCTCTACTTTTTTTTTATTTTCTTTCTCTTGTTCTTTGTCCTTGTATTTCACGCCAAAATTGTTTACTGCGCATATTGTTGACCATTACTTATCTTTTTGCTTAGGGTTTTAATTAGAACTAAAGGTTGATGCTTATATGTGTTATTTGAAGTATTCAAAATTGATTGGGACTTAGGATCAGGTGTGTCAAAAAATCTCGGGATACATCACGTCCCCTCACATGAGAACCCATTGTGGAAATGAGATTTCGAACGTTCTGGTACCATGTTAAAGAAATTTGGTATACATCATCCCAAAAGTTAGCTTAAAAGGTGGGAGTGTCCAATGTTTTATAAACTCCACATTAGTTGTTTATATAACCAATGTGGTACTATATGGTGTCATTTCTTTAGTTTGGTTTGAATGCTTCAAAACCCTAGAGGTTACTCTCATGTTTAAGCTTCTATATATGCGATGATCAGTTCTTTTTGGGACCTAAGGGTCATCTTAAATAGAAGACGTTGTTCCTGTTTTTGTATCCATTGTGTTTTTCTCTACATGAAATGTCGAAGCATATAACATGGTGTGCTTGTTACTATCCATAACAGTTTTGCGTATTTGACTGATTTTGTTTGAGATGTGTAAAAGCAGGTTCAGAAAATTAATGGTTACTAACAGTACTTAATCTTAGTTTTTTGCTCTATGTTATGTTCACCATCCAGAGGAAAAGAGTATAGTAACGTTGGACCAGGCCAAAAGCTATATTGATCCAGAAAACAGGCGAAACGAGGAAGAAGTATTTATGTATGATTTATTGTTCTTGTTCTTTTTCTTCAATGAAGGGAGAAGACTAAAGTGTATTATGTACTTCAATTTGTTGTTGCCGTTGGAGATGTCTTCAAATAATAATGTAGAGAATATTTGCACGTAAAAATCTATATCCTCATATTATTATCCAGCTTTATCATCTCTTATTTAACATGATCTCATGAAATTTTCTACACACAAAATCTTGTGGGGCCTGCATCAAAAAAAAATAATTTCAGCACGTAAAATGAATCTCTATTACATAACAGAATTTCTTTTCCTACGATATAATTCTTTTAAAATCTTATTATTTAATAATAAAATAACATTTTAGGGTTTTATAAGATTTATGTTGTAGGAAAAATGATTTTGTTATGTTATAGAGATTTATTTTGAGTGTTGGAGTTTTTTTTTTTTTTTTGCTGTGGGTTCCACAAAATGTTGTATGTGTAAGGAAGTTTTCGTGGTCATGTTAAATGATAGATGATAAATTCAATATTTTAATATAGTTTTTCTTTATTTTTCATGTAAAGTGTAAGATTAAAAGAAGAATTTTAAAGTGCAAATATATATTTTTTTTTAAGAAAATTGGAAAGTTATCTGATTCGGAATATTATATTATGTTGATGTACAATTAAATGGTGTAGATGTGCACTTTGTGTTTTTTATCTATTGTCTTGTGGCGGGTATTGTGAGGTTTATATTTGTTAAATTTTGTGTAGAGATGAATGAGCGGAATATTCGTATTTCTTGGCTTCAATTTGTCTTGTGGAGAAATCGATGGGTTGTTTTGGAGTTTTTGTTATTTTAGACTTATAAAAGGTCAACCGAGTGATTACTATTAAAGTGAATAAAGCTATATACATGCTAAAAAAATAATGAAATGTAATGCAAGAAGGGCAATATCTGTTTTTACGTTATTATATGAAATAAATTATTTTATGCAATATACAAAAATATGGATTGTATCCATTAATAAGAATAGAGAGAAAAAAAATTATTATTCATACGAGATAATTTGTCTCGATAAACATTTTCATGTTAAAAAATAGGGTTTTATGAAAGTTATATTGTGTAGGAAAAATGATTATGTTATGTTATAGAGATTGTGTTTTTTTTCTTCTTCTTCAAAACATGCGGATTATATAAAATATTGTGTGTGTGGGAAATTTTTTATGATTATGTTAAATATTAAATGCAAATCCCTGAAAAATATAGCAGCGAGCGAAAGGTAAGTCATGAAATAGGGCAACATAATAAGCACGGATCAAGTGCTGGTTTTCCTGAACATGTAACAAACCCCAAGAAATTTCCTCAGACCCATCGATTCTAATTATAATAGTTCTAATTAAAATGTTTTATTGCAATGACTGTAGAGTTTATATCTTGTTCTTTTGTTCAAGCCTATGTTTTGCTTACATCTATAATATTGGGGCGTATTGCAATGACTATCCTATTCTTCTTTTGCAATTTAATATTATTCTATGAAAAGCAAAAGGTTTGGTGCATTTCCATGAGGTTTCTGTTTGAACATATGCTTCCTTATACAGCTTTATTTAGTGCCCAATGAGAAGAAAAAGACACAGGCATGATTGATACGCATGTTTGTGTCGTCATTAAGAACATTTGTGGGACTTTAAATGGTAACAGGGATGTCTGGATCTATGGCTTACATTGGTATTTAATAATATAAAAAAGTACATTGGTATTTTTTAATTTATTTTATGGGTAATATGATTCTTTTTCTACATAAAATAGAAATACTTTCTTGTAGACACAAAGTTTAAGAGAGAGAAGAAGAATTGAGCTGAGAGAAATTTTTTTGCTGGACCCCACCCATGGGATGTTTATGCAGGAAACGAATTTCATTTTCCTGTAACATTACATTAGAATTGCCCTTATTTTATAGGGTTTTATAATTCCCATGTTGAATAAGAGTTGAAATCTGATGTTGTAGAGATAAAAAGTATGTGAGACCCATGTGTTAGAAAAAGTTATATGTGAGACCCATATTAGCACGAAAATCGAAAGGTGTGTAGGAAAAATTTAATTCACATATTGAATAAGAATTATAAAATCCTATTTTATATGCATATATACCAGCTTTATTATTATTATTAAGCTATATGTGTAGAGAGAATAATAAGCTAGAGATGGATCGATAGCTTACATTGGTATGTATTAATAATATAAAAAAGTTTTACGTTGACTTCTTCTCTAATCTGTACCCATTATTTGTTTTTACCTTATTCTCTTAATAATTTTAAAAAGTAAATATCAAACAATTAAATAGATAATAGTATAACATTTTTACTCTGAAAATATTGAATATCAATTAAATTTTTCCTGAGAAACTAGGTAATATGTGTTGGAATCGACTGCTTCACACAAAACACAAATTGAAAACAGTAAAAAGAGAAAAGAAAAAAGAATGGACACATGATTTATCTTGTTCATTCAATATAGACTAGGTTCAACTTATCTATATTATATTATTTTCATCGACACTCTTACCAATCACTCGATTTACCAAAAGAATATAAATAATATTTAGAAACCCTAATAACATATCAACTATATCCAACAATATATCCAAAAATAAGAATCTTATTGAGTCGCAGGTATATATTAGTAGATACCCTTTTGAAGCCAACACGATGAGAACTTTTCTAGTAGAATATTGTGTTTTCCACTATCATTAATTGGGACGACTCTACGTGCATCTATTGGTTCCATCTGTTGGACCTACCACCAAAGAGATGGAAACAACACGAAAGAATCAGAATGTCAAAATCACAACAAAGTTTATCATAATCCATATGAGTTACCATGTTTCGTTTTTCGATTAGCTAATACCTTCCTTTTGTTAATAGCTATTCCACCTGTTTGTTTGGTGGATTAGACATTTAAACTCCTAAGAGAAACTTTTAATTTTTAATTTGCAAAGGACACCAGTAATTAGAATTTCAGATCAAGGATTAAACTGCTGACAGATGGCGATTAACAATTTTTTTTTTCGGTTGGAACAATTAGCATTTGTTTGAAATTAAAAGAAAAGCTATCCTTCAAGCACAAAACAAAGATATAATACACAGTCTTTGAAAGAAAGAAAAATAATAATTAAGACCATTAAAAAAATGAAGTTAATGGTGGATTGCCACAGAAAAAAGAGAAGAGTACTCACAGAGTCACATGACTTTGTTTTTTATAGTTGAGTAAATATCCTTTTGGTCCTTAGCAAATTTCACGATACCCGTTTTAGTCCCTAAGAAATTCAAAATGGACCTATTTAGTTGAAATCGTGGTCCCTCAGAAATTCAAAAAAGACCCACATTAGTTCCTTAAAAGGATTAAAATGGGTCCGCTTTGAGTTTCTTAGGGACCACGAATAGCCTTTTAATTTGCTAGGGACTAAAGCGGAGATCGTGAAATTTGCTAAGGACCGAAATAGATATTTACTCTTTATGTTTTTTAATTTTCCACTCCTTCCCAACAAGACTTTGTTAAGTTTAGAGAGGGGGATATTCTTACTACCAAATTTTTTTACTACTAACTTATTACCTATCTAATCACCATTTAATCAAAGAGGGAGAATGTTAAAAAGTTTTAAAAAAAAGAGAAAATGTTGATCTAATAGTGATTAGATAGATAGTAAGTTGGTAGTAAAAAATTTTGATAGTAAAAATATCCCTCCTCAAGTTTAGATACTACCTTTCTTTTGTGTTAAATTTGTAGGAAGCCATGCAAGTGGCCCCCCCATAAACTTAGTGGTTAGCACTTTTTACTTTGGTTGATGTATACTCTAAGGGAAGACTTAGAACTACTCAAAGCCTTTGATGGATCGGTGGAGCATGATAATATTTCAAATTGTCTTGCTTAGGACCACTACGCCACATGTCTTGTATATATTTATACGCTGACAACCACCGATTATTTTATTTAATTTTGTTAACAATTAATTAGTTTATTACAAATATCATTAGCTTTTCAGTTCCTTAACTAAAGAATTTGAAATTAATAGACAAGATTTAGTCATGCTTTGGAGTACACTTACTCTATTTATATCCTTCGGCTCTCATCTAAATTTCTCATCTCTCTCTCTCTCCCTTTCTCTCTGGATATGGCTGGAATGTAAACAACTGATCGTGCACCAATAACAGTTGAAGCTGCCAGCATGATCTAAACTTTTCTCTCATCTAGATAAGGAAGGATTGGATCATGTGACTGCTTCACCTGTTTATGGGATCACGGACGGAAATTACTTCATACGATGATTGTTATTCTTTACTCCAATTCGTGATATCATCCCCTGGAAAAAATGAAGTGGTTCTGCATTTTGATTTAAATTTTATATGTGTAAGGTTAATTAGTGTCATTTTCCCTTCCAAATTGTTTGCGAAAACATATCATTTCACTTCTCCTACTCATTTGCAAATCTTATAAACAAGTTAGTTACCTTTTTGTATCTTTTGAGAAAAGAAACACTTATTTTGAAGAGATAGATATTATGCCTACTTATATATATATATATATATATATATATATATATATATATACTATTTATTTCTTTTTAATATTATTATATCGCAATAAAATCCTATCCCTTTTTTTAATTGGGTTTGGATTTTAAGGTGCTTTTACATATTCAAAAGAATCAAAACACCTCACAATCGCCTTCATATTATATAGGGAAATATTAATCTATGTCACATGAGATAACAAGTTTCTCCTGCACACTCAAAAAGATATGGGTCATATTTTAATTTTTTTTTCCTCTTTTTCCGTGTAATGGGACCCACATAAAATTGTGAGTGCAACATGAGATAACATATCTCCTGTTGCATAAGAAAATATAATTCCTATTATATATATGTGCACTGTTTGCTCCATTTAATAACTTATCTTCTACCAAGTGGTGGTAGCTCAGTTGCTAATAAGGGAGCTGAATAAGTGGATCGAAAGGAAAGAGCCTCGGTTCGATCCCGACATGTCAACTTTGAGAGAGATTTAAATATCTTCATTTGTAACCCGTTCCACACTCCTGATTAGTCTTATAACCAACTAAAGAGTCAAAGCTTGTGGAAATACTGAGGAGAGCCAACTCACCTCAAAGAGATAATTAGGGTTAGGTTAAATAAAAAAAACTTATATTCCAAATTTTCCCGTGAGTCTTAATAAAGACCATTGTTTGAAGGGGAAACAAACTTCACAATAATCATATTATATTTAATATATAGTACTGCAGATCTGAATTTGCTTTTTTGTGTGTCTATTATGCTGGGGAATCTTAACAACGTATAAGATATCACTGTTAGGGTTTTGAGTGACAGGATCTCTCACGTCCAAATACTGTGTTGGTGCTTTTGAGATATCATCTTGTATCCATGTGTGAACTGTGAAGTTTCATTATATTCCTTTTAGATCAGTTCAAGACAATTCTCTTTGGTTTTGCATCTAACAATTATATATTATACTAGTGTTGGATTTGATCAAGAGCAATTAATTGTTCTTTCTTGGCATGCTTGGAACATAAAGCGAATAAAATATAACATTACCTCCTATACGTTATCTGTAATTCTTACAAGAGTTAAAGTTTGATGCCGTGTAATATTTTTATTTATTATCATATACATTATTGAAAGAGTTAGACTTTTAAGATAATGTTAAAAAAATTAACATAAAAATTATTAGGGTTTTATAAGAGTTATGTTGTAGGAAAAGTGATTGTGTAATGTTATAGAGATTCGTTTTGCGTGCCATAATTTTTTTTTTTTAAAGTGTGGGTCCCACAAAATGTTGTGTGTATAGGAAAATTTGTTGTGTCATGTTAAATGACAAATGTAAACCCCAAATTATTAATGTGATTTTTGTTGGGGTGTGTTCCTCTATTCAATGTTTGGAGGCTTTATATGCACCGCAATTATGGGTGCTTCTGACAACCACCTTAAAAAATGCCTAACAATATTATCGTTGATATCATTGATGAAGATTCTAGAAGGTGTAGGGTTTTCTCCTCACCTTATATAAGCATAAGAAACCATTTTGCAAGGAATTAGTTGATTGTGAAGTGATATTCTAAAGCAAAGTTTGAGAGTGAGACCTTTTTAGAGAAGAATTTTGTAACTACCATTGTTGGTGAAACTTGAGTAAAGGTGAAGTTTGAGTGTACATCTAGTGTGACTAGAGATATAAAGGGTTCTGAGGGAAAAAATTTCACGTTAAAATTTGTTGTGTCTTCTTCTCTATCTTTCTTTACTGTATTTCTCTATTTTTTTTTCCGTGTGTTGGCCTACTTAGTGACTTTTGACAATTTGTTGTAATGCCGATCGGTAAGCTAATAGCACCAATTGGCAAAATTTCTTTCGTGAGAATGATTTGAGGGATCACGTCCCGATAATGGTATTAGAGCCCAATCATAAAGGGTTCTCTGAGGTGACGAGACAAAGACCAGCAAAATTACCCGTGATGGAGATATGTTTAAGCTGACTGTTGATAAGTTTACTCACTGAAGACTGATGATGGAAGATCATTTGTATTGTAAAGACTTGTATGAGCCTATCCTCAGTTTCGAGTGTCCTAAAGGAAAGAATTAAAAAGAATGGAAGATCTTGAACAAAAAGGTTGTAGCTACGATAATGAAGTATATTAACAAAAGCCTTTTTGAGCATGTATCCGAATTTACCAACGGACCCGATCGGTACTTCAGTCCGATCGGTACTTGCTATGGCAACATCAATAGACTTGGAGATAGAACATATGGATGTGAAGATTGTATTCCTTCACAAAGAAGATATTTATGGAGAAACCTGAGGGGTTTCAAGCTCCAAGAAAAGAAAATTTGGTCTGTCGATTGAAGAAAAACCTTTACAGCTTGAAGCAAACACCTAGGCTATGGCATAAGAAGTTTGAATCCTTCATGATCGAGTACAAGTTTAGGAAGACGGAGGCCGACCACTAAGTATTTGTTAAGAAGTATGAGGCCAGAGACATGCTCAGTCTACTTTTATATATTGATGATACGCTGATTGCAGGACAAGATAAGATAAAGATAATCGCCCTAAAGAAGACGTTGAACTCATCCTTTGCAATGAATAACCTTGGCCCTAGAAAGCAAATCCTCAGAATTAAGATTATTGCAAACTGAGAAAGAAAGCTCATGTGGCTATCTTAAGAAAAATACATTGAAAAGATCTTGAATAGATTCAGTGCGGACTAAGCCAAGACAATGATTACTTCCCTACTTGGACACATAAAACTAAGCCAGAAGCAATGTCCGAGATCAGATGAAGAAAAGGATGAGATGCTGAAGATCTCGTACTAGTCTGCGGTCAGAAGTTTGAGTGGAGAAATGGTACCCGACCTAGCATATGCTGTTTGAATGGAGAGCCGATGTTTGTCTAATTCCAGCTAGGAACACTTGAAAGCTGTCAAGTGTATTTTCAAATATCTCAGAGGAACAATAAGCTTATGCCTCCACTTTGGAGATGGTGAAGCCGAGCTGAAAGGCTTTGCGAGTGCTGATTTAGGGGGATATACCGACTCAAGTAAGTCAGCGATCAAATATCTAATGACTTTTGCAGGAGAAGTTGTCTCTTGACTATCAAAATTGCATAAATGTGTACCATCGACGAAGGTTAAGTGCATAGTAGCGACTGAAGCCTGTAAAGAGATGATGTGGATGAAGAAATTTCTAATTGAACTTGGCCATGAACAAGACAAATATGAGCTGAAGTGTGATAACCAAAGTGCCATTCATCCGGCGAAGAACTCAACCTATCATTCCCACACGAAGCATATTGATGCGAGGTATCACTTGATCCAGGTAGTAATAGAAGAAAAACAACTTGAACTTGCCAAGGTTCATACCAATCAGAACTGGGAAGATATAATGATGAAGTCGGTTGGTGCAAGAAAATTTGAAGATTGTTGTGAAAGTTCCTAGCTGCCCGACCGGAACTGACCCGACGTATTAAAGTTGGAAGTGAGAGATTTGTTGGGGTGTGTTCCTCCATTTAATTCTTGGAGGCTTGGCATGCACTGCATTTATGGGTGCAAGTCTCGTTGTCTAACAACCACTTTAATAAATACCCAACTACCTTATCATTGATGAAAACTCTAGAAGGTGTAGGGCCTCCTCGTCGCCTTATATAAGCATAAGAAACCATTTTGTAAGGAGTTAGTCGATTGTGAAGTGAGATTCCTCTGAAGAGAAGTTTGAGGGGGAGACATCTTTAAGAAGAACTTTGTAATCACCATTGTTGGTGAAGCTTGAATGTACCACCATTATTGATGAAGTTTGAGTATACCTCTAATGTGACTTGGAAAGTTTAACCTAATAGATTATAACCGTTGATGGACGGAAATCAACGGTTAGGATCTAAATGATATATGGTTATATCCTTTAAAAGGATAAATATTTTTCCCATAAAAATATCAAGGCCATTGTCTTTTTTGTCCTCCATTTTGTTGCTGAAACTATATAATAAGCCACATTGGTAGGAGTTGTTTGCTCCAAAGGTTGTTATTACACGTTTTTTTTTTATATTTATTATTTCAGTTTTTTTTTATAGATTTTCTTATATAAACATGTTTTGAGAAAATGATATTTTCCGTTATAGTAGTTGGACTGGTTATAGTTTGAAAACTTCAATATTATTGTGATTTATCTCACATGTGTTTATGTTTCTGCTAACATTTTGAGAAAATAAGTATAACTATCTACTTTTATGAAAATCGTACGAAATCTTAAACCATGCTTGGTGAAGAAGGAGTTGGTGCTATTTTCTACCCTGACAAAATAGAAGCTTTTGTAAATAGAGAGAACTAAATGAGACTTAATCAAGACACCTACTTATAGGTCACATATAGTTTAGATTCTTATTAGCTTAGCTTTATCTCAATAATCTAATCTAAATGTAATAATGAACTTGACTTCATATTTAATGGTTAATTTTAAGGGTGCTTTGTCATATGTTTTTTTTTTTTTTTTTTGTAACCACAACTTTAAAATTTTATCTTCCTTTATTCTTTTATAATTCCTATTCTTTCATTTAAGATATGATTGAAGAAGTAATGTGATACTCTCTATACCAGGTAGTCATAGAAGGTGTTACTATATTTGCACCCAATATTTATACTTATTTTTAATTTAATTCTTATATTTTTATTTTCAAGTATATATAGAGAAAGGTTATACTTACAACATTTTTTCTTTACAATCTCTTACAACCATATTTTATCACCGTTGATTTCCGTCAATCATCGGTTATCATTTATTGTGAATTAATAATTAATTAATTAGTTTAATTTGCTCAAATGATAACTGTTGATTGGCGGAAATCAACTGTGATAAGATATTGTTGTAAGAGGTTGTAAAGAAAAAAAGGATGTAAGTATAACCTTATATATATATATATATATGGGGCAGGATATTCTTACATCAGTGTAAGAGTTAGAAGTCTTACACTCAATCTTGATCCTTGATCCACATGTATCCAATGGCTCACATTACTAAAAAATTAGAGCCCTTAGATATGTGGGATTAATGGTCAAGATTGAGAGTGTAACTTACACTGGTGTAAAATGATCCTGACCCTATATATATATATATATATATATATATATATATATAATTATATTTACAAATTTTTTGTTTACAAACTACACTATGTTCTCCAGTATGTTCTCCCGGGAGTACTTAGTGTAATTTGTAAAAATATGCAAAAGATATTTGTAAACGGATCCTTCCCATATATATATATATATATATATATATATATATATATATATATATATATATATATATATATATATATATATATATATATATATATATATATATATATATATATATATATATATATATATATATATATATATACATATATATGAGTTTATCATCTATCATTTAAAATGACCACAAAAATTTTCCAACACACATAATATTTTGTGGGGAATGCATATTAAAAAAAAAAAAAAAAACTCTGGCACGCAAAACGAATCTCTATAACATAATACAATCACTTTTCCTACAACATAACTCTTATAAAACCCTATATATATATATATATATATATATATATATATATATATATATATGGGTTTAGCGGAAGTGACTGCACCTAAGGATTGGTGCAGTCATATAAAACTACGTTGTTTTATAATGTAAAGCATTAAATATGGGGAATAATAACCGTACAAAGGTAGAAATAAATATAAAACATTAGATATTAGGAATCATAACCATACAAAGTTGGAAATAAATATAATATTTTTATTTTCTAAAATTAATTTTAAATGCGAACTTCTTTTATCACGCCCAAAATGACGTAATTTTTAGGTGACTGCATAAATACTTATATACAGTCACATTACAAATAATTTTGCCTATATATATATATATATATATATATATATATATATATATATATATATATATATATATATATGGTCAGTAAGTCTCACATTAGAGATAAATCATGTAGAAAAAATGTAAACGAAAGGATCATTAACTTAATTTTCAAGGTTTTGAATTAAAATATATGTTGAGCTTTGGACTCTTTGTAACAGGTTGAGGGGAAGTTGAAGATATAGTGATAGAAAGAGGGAAAAAGATTGGTAGAATAATCTTCATGCATTTTCTTTGCTACCTTTATTCCAATTTATGATAATCTTCATACATTTTCTTTGCTACTTTATTCCGATTTATGATAATCTTCTACAATGTTGGATAAATTAAAAGACATTCAAATACTAGATAACTATTCTAAAGAAATGACTTACCTAAGTTAACTACACAATTATGAGATAAATGATGGGTAAATGATGTATCATTTTAAAGGATGTAAGGTTGTGTCATTTTAAGAGAGAGAAAAAGATCGATAAAGGAGAGAGAGTTGACCAACAAAAAGGTGTGGGTCGCACCTTTTTGTGAGAGTGAAAGGATATAAGTTGTGTCATTTAAAAGGATAAACATTTTTCCCATAAATGATATTTCAAAGAGATAGCCTATATCTTTAAATAAGGAATGATCTGTTTATAAATTTTTGCAAATTGCACTATATACTCTCGGAAGTATATAGTATTACCTAATATACTTCCGAAAATACATGTAAACAAAAAGTTTGAAAATGTAATCCTCCCCCTGTTTATATTTGATGGTTATAGCTTGGGCCAGTTGTGCTATTGAGTTAATCCTGGTGGTCTTGGTGATTCTCTTGGGCCGTATGTAGCCTTGGGCCGCAACACTCTGCTAATATAATTTTTGGGAAAAGTTCATCAACCACATGATTTTTCTTAGAAACAGTTATTTTATATGATTTTTCTTAGAAACAATTATTTTCTATGATTTTTCTATTCTATATTTTTTATGTGAATTTTTTCATCCAAGTTCATTTTTAATACTGTAAATCTTGGCAACTTGAAAAGTCATTGGAGTTGCTTTATGTATAGTTTTTTTCGTATTAGAATTTGGTAGGTAGAATTTGGCACTCATGTAGTTGAGTAATTGATAATCGGTGGATAATATAAAAAATAATAATTACAAGAGTTACACGTTGCCTCAAATGATAAATACCCCTTAAATACCACCAATTAAACGGATTCTAATCATTAGCACCAAACATATTTTAAATTTAGTTGAACCCCAAACAAATATATTAATTATAGTTAGTTAATTATTAATTACAGTAATTAATTAATAATTAATAATATATCAATTATTTATTGACCCATTGCATTTTATTTAATCCAAAATAAAAATTATTGAATATATTAGTTTAATACTCGATTAACTACTAGAAAAATTCTTCATATGTTGTAATTCTGGGTCATTTTCCCTTAGTTTAATCTAATCCACATAATATAGCCAGGGAGAGAGAGATTTAGTCTACTTGAAACGGTAGTTTATGATTTATACCTACACTTCCTCTTATATTCCATTTTAGCCACTATGATTTATACCATCTTCTGATTAGCCTTCCTAATTAAATAATCACACACCTCACAACTATGAATTGGTTTATTTTATTTCCCAGTATAATGACGAAAAAATTCTTTCCGAGTTTAAACCGTATGAGGTCCAAAGTGTGTTGCTGAGGTCCAAGAATAATTTTCAAAGTCATGTCAATTTGGTATTGAGATCTAATGGTAATAATCTTCCCATAGATACAGAGCAGTGTCCAAGAAAATTTGTATAATGAAGCAACAGTTACAAATTTCATATAGCATGTTAGCAGCAACATCAGAAGACAATACAACATATAGATTTATCCACGTGAAATTTGATCTGAGCTTGGATCAAGTCTTCAATATCAACGAAGTGTTCATTAGAATTATGTTTTTCTTTCCTTTTGAGTTTTCTCTATGTTTTTGTGGTTCATCTTGGCATTGGTGGTAAGTCTATAGAATTAAGTATATTTACTTTTTTGTTTTACTCAAATAAAGGAACAACAAAGTCAATGAAATTAAACCTAAGTAGTTCCTATATTTGAGTAATTCATATCAGATAACTTTGTTAAAAATATAAAAGGGTTTTAAGTTGTTTTTCTTTTAATTTTAAGGGAGAGGTTATACTTACTATGTAATTTTCTTACTACTGGTTACTATCAAATCTTAACCGTTGATTTCCGTCAATTTAACGGTTGTGATTTATGGGATCATATTTATTAATTAATTATTAATTTGTAATAGATTATAACCGGTAGATTGACGGAAATCAAAGATTTGATAGTAACAAGTAGTAAGTATAACATTTCCATAATTTTATGTATGTTCATTGCTTGCTGTGAGTAGATTTTAATTTCACAATTCAACCCAAATTTTGATGAGGGAGGATATTTTGACTACCAAAATTTTTCATTATCAACTTACTACCAATCTAATGATCATTGGATGAAGGAGAGAGAATGCTAAAAAAATTATGAAGAGAGAAAAAATGTTGATCCAATGGTGATTAGATAGATAGTAAGTTGATACCGGAAAAATTTGGTAATAAGAATATCCTTTCTCAATTTTGATAGTTAAAAGTTAAAACAGCATAGGATATAGTAAAGTAGTAATTGATAACAATAAGAAACAATATCTGTAATTCTACATTGCGATTTGATACTCTTGCCAATAACATAACAATTGGCCTATAGGCATTAAGCTGAGGTAATTATCATCATTATACTTTGTAACTACTACTCCTACCCACAGTTCCAAGCAGGCTTTTGGTAAGCGAAATCCTAAATTCCAAATATCTTGGAAAATTAAATATGTGATAGTCAGGTGTAACACACATGGAAATTCAAGATCCTCGTATGTTTGAAACACAGGGATCTTGAATTTCCATATGTCATAAACTCGAATATCTCATATTTGATTTTTCAAGATGCTTGGAATTTATGATTCTTCATACTAGAAACCTCATTGTAACTTGAGGTAAAATTAAAAAGACTGCTTAATCTTGAAGAAAGGTTTCTCTGAAACAGGTATGAACTTTACTAACCATGCAATTGGCCATGACACAGATGCAGTTAGAATACAAGTTCCCCATTGGTTCCATGTTAACCTTTTCGTATCAGCAAACTTCCGTAGGAATTCCACCATTATGACTTGAAGAACAATAGTAAATCCCACAATTCCAAGAAACAGGTGGCTTTGGTGAATGCCTTCGAATACATTATGTTTCTCCATACTTCTTGAGTTGAACTCGTTGAAAACTTGGCAGAGAACAAAAGTATTAAAGATTAGAGTATTCTTTACCTCCTCAGTTACATGGAATATTGACTTTCCATGGAATTGTAAAACCAACAAGACAACAATCTGATATAAAGCTTGAGCTAAAAGGTTTCTCCACATAATGTTGGTAATAAGAGGCTCAGTTCTACCTACTGGCCTTTTCTGCATTAACTCCTTTGTAGGCCGTTCTGTAGCCAGTGCCAAAGCTCCTAGAGTATCCATAATGAGATTCACCCATAGTAGTTGAACTGTTGTTAGGGGAACATTTCCAGAAGAAACTGCAGCTATAAAATTTATCACAAGAGCTGCAACATTAACGGTAAGTTGAAACTGGATAAATTTTTGGATGTTGTTATAAACACATCTTCCCCACTTTAAAACAGTAATAACCGAATTGAAGTTATCATCCAGGATGACAATGTCAGAGCTTTCCTTGGCAACCTCAGTGCCTTGGATCCCCATAGAAAGTCCTATATCAGCTTCTTTTAGAGCAGGTGCATCATTTGTGCCATCTCCAGTGACTGCAACTACATGGCCTTTCTTTTTCAAACATTGCACCATCAAATGTTTGTCCAAAGGGGATGATCTTGCCATCACAAGGATCTTGTCAACTTTCTCCATTCTCTCTTCCTCTGTGTAGTTTCTGAATTCCACACCTTCTACCACTTCTCCTGCATTTACATGGTTATTAAGATCTAATATTCCACATTCTGTTGCTATTGCCTTTGCTGTGAATATGTTATCACCAGTGATCATCTTGATTTCAACCCCTGCAAGTTTGCAATTCTCCACAGCATTCTTAACATTTGGTCGGCATGGATCCTTGAGGCCAACAATTCCTAGCAAGGTCAAGCCATCTTCTCTTAGGATTTCATGTGCTTTCTCCTTACCATTGTAATCAAGATCTTCTGAAATCTCCATGTGTGAAAAACAATACATCGTAGGCTGCTAGATGCCATGCCTTGAATTATCTTCTCACGTTTACTCCGTTTTTCATCAAGGGACTTCATTGTGCCATTACTATCAATATAATTATAACACATTGCAAGTATAATCTCTGTAGCTCCTTTCCAATGCACATGAACTGTGTTGTTAGTCTCCTTCCTTATTGCAACGCCACTTCGTTTCTTCTGAGAGATAAATGTTTCAACATGGAGAACTTTGTATTTCTTCTTCAGCTCGTCCATGTCCATACCTAAATCTGACACTGCCCATAAGAGTATAGCTTTCTCCGTTGGGCTACCTGAGATTTCAGGTTCAGATTCTAATGAAGGCTTATAGACAGTGCCAGTTGTATTGAGGCCTACTCCTTGGCGGAATAACTCGAGAACATTTGGGGCCATTGCATTAGAAAAGTTTTCAATAACATTTTCTAGGCCTAGCCAAAACTTGCTCACTCTCATCTGATTCAACGTTAAGGTTCCAGTTTTATCTGTGCAAATAACTGTTGCTGACCCCATAGTCTCACAAGCAGAAAGCTTCCTCACCATTGCTTGGTCTGCTATCATTCTTTTCATGGAATAAGCTAATGTGAGAGTGACAGCCAATGGTAGACCCTCAGGGATTGCCACAACCACAATAGTGACTGCAGCTGCAACAATGCTCACAACAGCATTGAACGTGTCATTTATATCTGTTCTACCCCGCCTGAACTTCTCATACCCATTCTCTTCTTGTGTGTTTCCAGTGAAATACCGAATCAACAACACTAGGAGAACAAGAAAAGCGACTGAAAGGCCCACCTTTCCAATAGAAGAAGTTAACTTGTCAAGGCGAGCTTGTAATGGTGTTCTTTCATTGGTGTCTTGGGATATTGAGCTCATCATTTGACCCCATGCTGTGTTGATTCCCACAGATGTCACAAGCATTTGAGCATAGCCATCCACAACCTTTGCTCCAGACAACAAGAAGGGGCATTTTAAAGGCTCAATTTCTACATGGTCACTCTCACCTGTCATGCTTGATTCATCTACTTGCAAAGAATGGCCAGCTAAGAACACTCCATCAGCAGGAATTTGGTCACCAATCTTAAGGGATACAATATCTCCCACAAGAACATCAAAGATGGATATCTGTTGTGGCCTGCCATTTCTCACAACTTCAACTTTGATGTTGTTACTTATCTTGGATAATTTGTCAAATTGTCTCTCTTGTCTGAAATTGCTGAGTGCACTGACAACAATCACAAGAAACACTGCTACAAATATGCTCCCACCTTCATACCAGCCTTCCCCTGGTCCATGTTCTTTTATGCCAAAACCAAGGGAAAGGCCAGCACAGACAAGAAGAATGATAATTGTGGTGTCATTGAAAGCTTCCAGCACAAAGTGGAGGAAGCCTTTTGGTGGTGGCCTCTGGTAAGTGTTTGAACCAAACAATTCGCGCCGTTTGGCAATGTCATCATCATTGCCAAGGATTCCCTTTGCTAGAATGGTTCCAAGAGCATTTGCAACACCTTCAACTCCTTCGAATTCAGCAAGGGCCGTCAAGTTTTTGTCCTTGACCATATTAGCAAGTCTGGCTTTATCAACATCAGGAAGCAAAGAATAGTGGTTGGTTTCATTGCTCACATGTGGGGTAACTAGGGTCTCAATTATATCAAGAGTGCTGTTGTAGCTGGATGACTGGGTTTGGAAGTGTTTAGTGTAGTGATGGAGATTTCTTTTGGATATGACCTCTTTGGCCAGAGAAAGCATGACCCTTCTAGAATAAATTGCTGTATAAGCAAAACGCCACCTTTTTTTGGCATTGTTGATAGTGTAATTGGCAGTGACTCTGGTGAGAGCGCTAGTGATGTCAATGAGAAATGAACTGCTATCATATTTCTGATTTTGGCTGCTCGACATATTGGATTGAGAGTAGTCTCAGAAAATGAAAAGTGGGATTATTAGTTAATCGAAAAGTTGCGAAGGAAAGAACTTCATTCTGAGTATACAAGGGATGTGAGCTATATATTTAGTCAGGTGGAGTGTGAGAGGGTCCATAGGGATAGTTTCCGGGTAGCTTCCTAGAAAACTAAGCATATACTGTCATTACTTTTGTCCAATTTGGACAAATTTTAAAAAGACTTGTTTAATGTTCACATTCTTGCCACGCAAGTTAATTGGTTGCTTTGAAGAAAGTTACTACTCTGTACCAACTCACATTTAAATGGCAGTATAGTATAATGGGATTCAGAAATTTCAAGGTAAAAACTGCACAATCTGGTAAATGGAAAAGCTTTTTTTTAATATTCATTCTCATGAAGCCGGCATATATATGAGTAGTCCATAACCATAATCACTATTGCTATTCAATACATATTCCAATATAGTTGGGAGCACTACTCTTATTAGTTGACTTAGAATCTATGTTTAGCATACTCTTATTATGAGGTGCAATATGCTTCTCGTGGAAGGTTGTATCCTGGTTAGTCCTACCAACCAACCAACTAAAAAATAACTGTACCATGTGGAATAACTCCAATGTTGAGTTGGTCCTGTTGATTTATGACATAATTATCCTATGGAAAAAGTGTGTATCATTTTAAAGGACGTAAAGTTGTGTCATTTTAAGTGAGAGAAAGAGATAGATGATAGGGGAGAGAGAGTGGACAAAAAAAAAAAAGGTGTGGTTCTTATCTCTTTGTGAGAGTGAAATAACGTAAGTTATGTCATTTAACAGGAGAAACACTTTTCCCTTATCCTCTTTGCAAAACCTAGAACTGATCGGTGACTGCATGTTTGATCTTAACGTTCATTTTAGTTTGTTTTCACAAATATCAAAATTACCTCAGAAACTCCGAGTGATGGCATGCCGTCCTGGACGGACATGGAGTTTGAGTAGAACATGCATACATACAAGTGCAAAATTACAAAGGAAATTTTGGTTACTCCAACAATTTTTTTTCTCAAATAACAAAAAAAATAAAATAAAAAACTGAACTGTATTAAAAAATTTAGTAAATACTTATCATTTATTTTTTCGTTTTATACACGATATCCCTTCTATTATAAAACATATAAAATCCATCATAATGAGTACTAGAAGTCATATCATTTCTACATTTGTTCAGTCTTACATAAACTAAATAGAAAGATCACTTCATTTGATCCAGTTGAATTAAAATTTCAAATAGTTGAGGATAAAAGTGATCAATAATTTTTTCTGCATAAAATGAATGTATCAGTCATATTTTCTGAATATATATTGGAGATTAAGTTAGGATATCAGTTTACCCAAAAAAAGAAAAAGTAAGGATATCAAAAACACTTAACCACAAAACATATATGAACTAACAACTCTATCAACAAATATTTTGTCATACGATATTTTAAAATGAAAAAGGTTTTTAAATTTTTATAAGGATATCTCCTACATACACATAAAAATGTGTGATATCATGTGAAAAGAAAAGAAAGAAAAATGAAATATGAACTCTATACACTTTTATATGTGTCGGAGAAATAATTTTACCTCCCAAAATATAAGAAACATTAGACTCTTTTTATAGTAAAGAATAAAATCAACTTAAAACACACCAAATACAAGAGGTAAGAGAATAATTCACTTATATAGTGTGCTCAACTCAAATTTTCTAAAATATTTTCAGCGTTTCAATTATACCAAGTACTCAGTACATCTTTTATCAAACATAATAAAAATAATATTTTTACACTACCCTTATCTTTATATTTATTTCCATTCATATCTCATACTTTTTTCAGTTTTGGTTAAAGAGTATGTACTCAGGATGTACACAAAATGAGCTCAGCATTTTCCAACTTGAAAAAAGTGTCACTGACCGTACCCTTCGGGCTTTTGCTTATTGCATAATCTACATGACTATGAACAGCGAAAAGTTATTCTCCATTTCCATTCACCATAACATAACGCAAACAAGGGACGACATCAAAATTTGCGGCTTGTTTCACACCATTGAAACCGAAAGGCAAAAGCTATTACATCCTGACTCATGCGTGGTCTCCTCGTGCTGCGCGGCAAATGCATGACATTTCACTAAATCTAAGGAAATTAATGACAATGACCTTTAAAAATTAAAGAACCATTGAAAAATAATATTTAAACTAAAGGGACAAAAAAGTTTAAATTATTAATATAAAAAATCTAAGTTTTATTAGAGAAAAAAAAAAACTATCTAATTTCATGTAATGATTAGGTTATCACTCACTTTTAATTAACTTATAACAATCCATGGGTGACTATCACATAAATGGTTAGCACTTTCTTTTTAACTGATCGATAATAATCACTTAAGTTATCAACAATTTGTTATTTGTTTTCAAGGGCCATTACTCATATGTGATTGGTTCCCAATCAATTAATCAATTTTCTGATTAGTTGAGTTCTAGCACGGCCAAAATTATATTAGGGGTGACTATCCGGAGATTATCTGTAGGGTCCAAGGTTGAGAGGAACAAGCTTCTTACTGTTTGACAGGTAATTGTTGATATAAAGTTATATATTCAATATATTAGGAAAATGGGTACTCATTTACTAAAAATAAAAAACAACATGAAGTTAATTATAAAAGAGTGGACAAAATAAATATAAAAAAAAAAATTCAACATTAATAAATGACGTACTAAATTATTTTAAACCTATAGATAGCTATAAGTGAATAGCTACAATTCACATTAGTGGTCAATAGGACGCGTGAAACGATAAACAATTTAATATTTCTTATCAATAATTATCACTTATATCTAATTGGTCAGTGACAATTACTAGGTGAGAATCACAAAATAATTATCACTCATTTTTTAGTAATTAGCCGCAGTAATTAAATGATAATAATCTGATATTTATGATCAAAAGTTATCGCTCATCTTTAACTAGTCAATTTCATTGACGATAATCTTAACTATTTGGTAATATCAAATAGTCCTCTATAATTGAAATTTGAATCTTTTTGATAATTTTAACTTTTTTTATCTCTTTAAATTTATTATATTTTTTTCCAACGATCCTTCTCATTAATTTTTCGAAGGGACATAATACAAAGTCAATTTACCGTTTCAACCACGAAAATGGCTGAGAAGGGACTAAAGTATATTATAGTATATAATTAACTAAAACGAAGAGTTCAACGAACCAAACAAGATGAAGTTCAAATAATAATAATAATAATAGGAGTAATACCAATAATAATCATAATTATTATTATTTTAAGACAGGACAAAGTGACTAAAGTATCTAAGCAATCTTTAACAAGTTAACAATACATCACATTGGTATGAACGCGTAATGCTACCCATATAATCTTTAAAACTATTTCATTATATGAAATTTCATACAAATCTCACTAATAGATAGTGGACCAAATTATTTAAAAAGACTAATATAAATGTTAAAAAGAATATGTTAATGATATTTTTGTTAGAGGAGGAATATTCTTACTACCAAAATTTTCCACTACCAACTTACTACCTATCTAATCACCATTGGATCAACATTTTCTATTTTTTCAAAAACTTTTTAACATTCTCTCTCTTTGATTCAATGGTGATTAGATAGGTAGTAAGTTAGTAGTAAAAAATTTTGGTAGTAAGAACATCCTCCTCTTTTTCTTTATATGAATTAGGAAAAACATAAATTAAAAAGCAACTACCATGCCTTTTTCCTGAATTCTTATTGGCTTTTCTTTTTAACTGGTTTACTTTGACATTATCGAGCTAGTGCCCCATATTCGGGCTACACTTTCTTACCTATTTTCCAAAGGTGACAAAACACGATTAAACAAAGAGAGCAGGATTGGTACAAAAAGGTTACTCAGTTTCGTCCATTCTTTTAATACTCGCTCCTTCAATCGCAAGATTACGATGAGTAGTCGTTTTTTATTAATCGAAACTACCTTGTGACTCAAAATTTGCTGACTTTTTCAACGTTTAGCAACATACTAAACATCCCATTTGCAGAAAGGAAACTCGCTAGTAATTTCGTCAAACGATAATTTTGAATTGGTAAAAGTGAACAAAACCTGGCACCTGACAAACAATATAAATCCGTCTTGGGCCGTCAGTGCAATTTCGCAGCACCTTCCAATTTGGATAGCAGAGAAAATAAAGGAAAACGTCCCTTTCCCAATGACCCATTCGTTGATTACTAATAACTAGACAAATCTTCACAGCTGCTGCCCAGGTTCGTGATTTGACAAGTCGGTACCTTAAATTAATGCGGAAACAAATGAGCAAGTCCGTGCGTCAAGCTCGGAGATTGTCAATCACGAGGTTATTTTGCGGAAACGGACCACCATTTTTATGTGGTCCCTTAGTGTAAATAGGAGGGTAAAATGGGAAAAGTGAGAAAATAATAAGGATAAAAAAGGAAAGAGAAAATTAATGTTGCGAGAGGGAACACCAAAAGATTCAGTGATCCTGGAACATATTAAATTTTTCCATCAATCACAGGTCGGCCTGTAGTCATCAGATCGGCTTTATGCAACAAAAAACAAAAAAATGTGCAAAGAAGAGAGCCATAAAAGAATACAGTCAAATCTTAACGTGGAAAACCTTCTTCAATATGAAGAAATAAAAATCACGGGACACCGATCCAGAAAAACTTTCACTATGTCAAAAGAAAGATTATGAAGAGATAAGCTTCCGTAGTCTTTCACTAGAGATACAATCAAGCATCATCAATAATTATGGTATTCTCAAACTTTCCTAAAGAGGTCTCACTCAAACTTCTCTTTAGAGGTATTCTCAAATTCACTTAGGTAACCTATTACAAATGAAATTCAAGGGGCTTATATAAGGCGAGGGGAACCCTCCACCTACTTACAGAATCTTCCACAATGATGAGGTGGTTGGGCTCCCTCGAGCCCTGAACCAATTAATGAGGATGCATACTAGCATAAATGGAGGAACACCACCCAATAAATTTTCCCCTTTCGACTTTAATGGGTCGGGTTCGGCAGCATCCCGACACGTTCGCAGTAGTCTTCAAATTTCCTTGCAGGTACTAGCATCGTCATCATATCAGGCCAATTGAGGTCGGTGTGCATTTTGACAAGTTCGAGTTGTACATCTTCCACCACATCCTGAATCCAGTGATACCTCACATCAATGTGTTCTATGCGAAAGTGATAGGTCGAGTTGTTCGCAAGATGAACGGTGCTCTGGTTGTCACACTTCAACTCGTACTTGTTTTGAACATGGCCGAGTTCAGAGAAAAACTTCTTCATCCACAACAATTCTTTGAAAGCCTCAGTCAAAGGCCTCAGTCGTCAAAAGTGTCGCACAATTCGTCAAAAGTTTTTCCAATAAGTATGTGAGTGAGGCAAAGCATGCTGAAAAGTCTTGTGTTAGTTTGTGGGGACATTCATTGATCCTTGCAAGTTGTCGGGGCGTTACACGTGGTATCAAAGCAGGGCCTCTCTCCCAGTATGGTGTGGTTCGAGGACGAACCAAGCGGAAGCTGGTGGGCATGTAACATTCCAAGGGTTGGCAAGGGCAGGGAGTGATTGCCGGTGCAAAAGAGGCATAATCTTGCAGCTGAAGGGTACATAAATGAATCAAATCAACACCCGAAAGAGGAATTCCAGAGACTATGCTGGTATGGGCACGGAAAAAGCACGTTGAAAAGTCTCGTGTTAGTTTGTGAGGACATTCACTAATCCTAGCAAGTTGTTGGGACGTTACAAGTGGTATCAGAACATGGTCTCTTTCCTAGTATGGTGTGGTTCGAGGACGAACCAGGCGAAGCTGGTGGACATGTAACATCCAAAGAGTTGGTAAAGGCAGAGAGTGATCATCAATACAAAAAAGGCACGGACAATGAACGGTTCATGCCAAATCTTGCAGCTGGGGGTACATAAATGAATGGAATCAACACCTGAAAGAGAGGGATTCCAGAGACTATGCTAGTATAGGACGGTACAATTGGGGATAACTTATAAGAATTAATTAGTATTACCTATACTAACAAGATGCATCTACTTTTCGGTAGCCCGGAACGAAAGAACTCTATATCTAAGCGTGCTTGACTTGGAGCAATTCTAGGATGAGTGACCTCATGGGAAGTTTTCCCAACAAGTGTGTGAGTGAAGACAAAACATGTTAAAAAGTCTCGAGTTAGTTTATGGGACAATTATTGATCATTGCAAGTTGTCGAGGCGTTACATCGTCGCCCCCACCACTAAGGGTGTAAATGGATCAGACGACCTATCAAAGACTCACAACCTATCTTACCTTAAGTCTGACTTGTCCTAGTCTATTTAGAAAATAGAGCATGTTTAGGCTTATAGAAAAACTCATTTAAAAATTAGGTTATAGGCTTGCAACTGCCTTTTAACTTTTTAATAAAATAATATATTTATGAAGACTACCAAGAGTAAAGAAAAAGATCCAAAAAATAAATATTTTATGTTATTTTGAATATTATTTAAGGATCTTTGTTATCTTGCTAAAAAAATTGTCTGGGAATTTTCATAATTTGAACTCTTGCTAGAAATATTGTTTAATGAATGAGAGATTTCATCTTGTTTTATTTTAGTTTGGCTTGTAACTTTGTAGGACTAGAAGATCTTAGGACATGTTAGGCTTTTCATCTTTTACAAGAGACTAAGTTAGGCTTATAAACCAAGCCTTTAATAAGCTAATAAACTAGTGTACGCTCTAAATGTTTTACATATGTTTAGGCTATTAAGGCTAAAATCCAGCTTAGTTTGACTCATTTACACCCCTACCACCATGTTTCTCTCACCACCAAATGCTCCTATTATTTGTTTTCTTATGTCCTGTTTAGTAATTTTATACATAAAAAGTGCTTTTAATTCTAACATCCAAATAATAAGTTTAGTTAAAAGCGTTTTTGACATATTATATCTAAATGTAAAATAACTTTAACTTTTAAAAAATAAAACTTTTAAAATAAGCAAAGTATACAAAATTAATTTTTCAAAAACTCATCCAAACAAAGCATATATATATATATATATATGAAGAAGGATATTCTTACTACCAAATTTTTCTACTACTAACTTACTACTTATATAATCACCATTGAATCAAAGAAAGAGAATGCTAAAAAAAAATTGAAAAAAGAGAAAATATTGATCCAATGGTGATTAGATAGGTAGTGAATTGATAGTAGAAGATTTTGGTAATAAGAACATCCCTCCTATATATATATATATATATATATATATATATATATATATATATATATATATATATATATATATTTGTGAAAATCTAAAAGTAAAGCAAGCTTATAATAATGCAATTATCCAAAGTTGAATTTTAGTGAAACACTTGGCTTCTTCAAAGATTTGAGTGTAACTTACGAGGTTTTGTCATACTTGATTTATTACTTTCAATTAAAGACTGCCTTTTTTGTTTTGATATGTTAATGATACTTTATGAATATTATAACTCCTTGAAACCATAATTACTCTTTTTGCTATGTTTTTGCATGTTTGAAGTTTATTGGAAAGAGAGTTTTTAAAATATTTATCTTCTAATCGGTGTTTGTTTATTTTTGTCCTTTACTATTAAATTTCTACTTTGCACAAGACATGCAAAGGCTAAATGTGGTAATACCTTTTTTTTTCTTACTAGTTTTTACTATCAATTCAATTATCGTTGAATCAAAATTAAATCAACAACTCTTGCTTGATGTTATTTTGCAACTGTTGAGTTGATCTTGATTCAACAATAACAAAGTTGATAATAAGGGGAGATAAAAAAAATGATAATAAGTATACATAACCTATCCCATGTGAAAAATACAATAAACATTAATTTTCATATATTAACCCTCATATTTACTAGAATAAACCACTTATGCATTTAATTGATTAATCTTGGCCATATTTTTTGAGTTTGGATTGTATTATTCAATAATAATTGAATAATTTGATATTTTAGACATAACTTGAGTTATATACATTTAATAAATATGAATTATATACTGTTAAAAAGCTTAAAAGAAAAATATCATTGGAGAGATAACGTTTAGGGATACAACTCACATTTTCGAATTACACCGTTTTGATGGTCAAAAAAAAAAAAAAAAAAAATGAAGGTACAAGAAAAATAAAAAATGCAGAGCTTTTGAAGAAAATACAGCCAAAATTTCTCCAAATTCTCTATAGATTGAAGGATGTGAAAAACGAAAGGGGATTTTAAGAGTTGAAGAAAGAGAAGCATTTAGAGACCAAGATCTCTTCCCTAGGTATAATTTTTTATTTTTTTCATTTCCCTTCTTTTCTTCTTGGCTCCTCTATTGATGGTTAAGATATTTGTAATAAATCCTTAAAATCTTGAAAATATAGTTTGATCTTGTAACTTTGCTTTTGAAAGCTGAGATCTTTAAATTTCACATCAAAGCCAAAATTAATTTTTAGTAATTGAATTTTCTTTCAAAATAATTATGTTTATATCATTTATATTTTCATTTCATTTATGTCTTTTTTATTTTTTAATTAAAATAAATATTTTAGATTATTAATAATTTTGGTAAAGAAGGGCCGGTTTGGCTCAGCGGTAAGCTTGCTTGCCGTGGTGTGTCAGGTCGCGGGTTCGAATCAGTCTCTCTGCAAAAAGCAGGGGAAAGACTGCCTAGAGTATTCCCTTCCCCAGACACTCACGAAGTGGGTATTTGAACTGGGTCGGCCCTTTTTTTTTTTATTAATAATTTTGGTAAAACATATGAAGCTATTAAGGGGCAAAACATCATAACATGCAAAAGACACCACAAAAAAATAAAGGGGCAAAACATATGAACAAAACTCTTCTAAAGAGAGCTCGATAAATGCTCTCTAAGGTCATGTTGCCTAAGGAATTTTGGGTTGAAGCTAGTAATATGTCTTGTCATTTGGGGAATACAAACTCCTAACGAGGTACAGTCTGGTAATCCAGCTGATTATCCAGATCCAAGAATTATTTAGTGTCTTCCATATGCTCAAATAGATGATAGCAAGCTAAAGCGAAGGGCATAAAAATGCATCGTTCTTGCTTATACATCCAGGGTGGAAGGTTATAGATTGTAGTATACAGAAACTATGCCTGCTAAAGGACGGAATGTCATTGATTGCAAATGGCTCTTCAAGAAAAAGGAAGGATCCCCTGGAGTAGAATCAGTGAAGTAAGCTATCCCGCTAAAATGATTGGGTAGGCAATTTGGGTTGGAACAAGATACTCCAGTGGTTTATTATGATAACCAAGGAAAACATTTGACTAAAAAGCAAATGCATAAAAAAGAACCAAACATATTGACATAAGCTATCATTTC
Organism: Gastrolobium villosum; assembly: GCA_032173675.1. Taxonomy (NCBI): domain Eukaryota; kingdom Viridiplantae; phylum Streptophyta; class Magnoliopsida; order Fabales; family Fabaceae; genus Gastrolobium; species Gastrolobium villosum. The sequence continues at coordinate 264,671 of JAVKPL010013093.1, read as the reverse complement.
AAGCAAGAGATCATTTCTAAAGGACCATATAGCGAGAAAGATTAGTACATTTGATAACCCAACAGACAATGACAAAGCCAATTACAGTATCCATGTTAAAGCTGCCTGGACTTAATTGGTGTTCGTACTATGTAAGTTTGACCTTGTGAACATTTTTGGTGAAAACGACATATGAAATTTGAGGCCTGAAGAAGATTCAAGCCAGGATGGAGTTTGTTATTTGCTGACCTGATTTTTTCGTTGACTATTTTCTATAGGATTTGGAGGTTTTGCTTTGACGAAGCAAAGATAAATAGTTTGTATGTAATTCGCTTTTATATTAGGAGATGCTAAATGTTTGTGTTGCTTAGCTCAAAACAAGGACATCTGCACTTGAGGCTATGGAGGCATTGTAAAAGCACACTCTTGGTGACATTCTTGAATCATCTCAAACATAACATCTCTCACAAAGAAGTTTCGGTTTCAACATCTTGTCTTTGTTTATTTGTTACCAGTTGAGTGTATGCACCAGTGAGAAAATACTGTAAGCTATTATTTGGGTGTATTTAGGATTTGGATTTGAGTGAAATGTGACCATTTTGTATTCTCCATTTTTATTTTTATTTATCAATTATGGTAGTCTCTGCATGTGAATGGAAGCTTTAGGCTGAAATCACATGTGCTTATATTCTCAAACAATAGATTTGGCCTATCAAATCCTGGGTAACAAAAAGACATCACAACATCCTCACAAACATTCCACCCATAAAGGGAAGCATTTTATTGATTTATATTCAAGAATAAACGAAAGACTTCTATCCCCCACCACCCCACCCTTCTCCTCTTTTTATCTCCCTTATCACTTGAGAAGAGGCTAAAAGGAACCACTATTTTACTTAACTTCTCAATTAAAATTATCATACGTCCATAGCCATCAGATATAGACAGGAGGACAGAACAGCGATGGAACCAATATACGAATAAACATGCACAAGATGTAATGAATCTCACATCTCAGAATTGGGCTGAACTCATCGACCATAGACACAAACAGTAAGGATAATTGAGGCAGAATGTCTACTGAACTAACAATGAAACCACATGCCAAACCCAATCAAACAACTCCAAGAGCAAGTCAATGTCAATATGCACACTCAAAAATCTTACAACTTATAGAAGATGAAATATTACCTTCAAAATCCCCTTCAACATTAATAACCCCAACCATGCAAGAGAAGAAAAAAATATTAAAAAAAATAAATAGTAAAACACCTTATGGTTGCAATCCACAAAGGTCAGGCTTCCATTGAGCATGGTAAAAAATTGAACAAACAGAAAAACAATAACACAGCATGGTAAAAAGGAAGTATTTAGTGGATATAGTTTTCAGATTCAATTCAATTAGACTCCAACTAACCTCTGTGTACTTCACCATATGCAGTATTAAAATAGATGGGACACAAATGAAGACCTCTTTGTAACTTACTAATAAAATAATAGTCAGAACACAATCCAAAAAAAGAGTGAAGAAAAACCTGGATGCTTAATTCCCCAAAACTCTACGAAATGGCGATTCTGATAACTTCTGCACCAACCAAAGAAGGAACATGTTACTAGCAAGCAATGCGCTTCTTAAAAAAATTAGTTCAGACAATTAAACTTTAAAGTTGTGCACAGACAACATTATGTTAATATAATATGCAAGACATCAGACAACACTCTCCACCAACACAGTTGACATTTTCCAGCATAACATAACCACGTCAGGAATGATGAATAGCATCAGTCAATAAATTTGCTAAATATGATTTCTAGTAGTCATGACCATGGTTGTTAAAATCTCGATTTATCACTACGATTTTACGTTTTTACGATTTTTTTACATTATGATCTTACGTTTTACGACTTTTTAATCCTCTTCCGATTTTACTTAAGATCTCGATTTTAACAACATTGGTCATGACCAAATTGCAAACACAAATAAATGTCTACGACTATGAAGGATAATAGCATTATATCCCTCATTGTGTGACATCAATTTATACAAATAAATCAATGAAGGGTGTTTGGTGCACATATCTCATAAACTAGTGTGAAAATACCTGCATACAATGCATTTGTACAGCTCAAAAGCAATATGTATTTCTCGATTTCTTTTACAACAAATCAACAAACATTATATTGTCGCTACTTTATTCTACACGCATAACAATGAGCTAAGCCAATAAGTTTAAATACAAGTGTTGGAAATGGAAAAGCTACCTCCACTATTAGGCGACAAAATTATACCGAATGTGCTTCCTCATTCAAACAATGCTTTAGTTTTTGGTTCCTTGTTGCCGTTCACCCAAAATGCATTTCACACAATCATCAGATCCCAGCAATTCACTAGCCCTGCAATTCGTCACTCCGAATTCACTACCAAACAGGCACTTAGAACCCATTTGACTCATAACCCACGAGCTCCTCCTCTCAGGTATTGATACCCAATGAATCAATTTCACAGCTTCCTTCGAATTCAAACACCTTCCCCTAACCTTAATCCGCGCATCCCTGAAGGGAACCAAACACTTATCCCTAGCGAAACCAACACATTTCTCCTTCGCGGCAGCGAAACAATCACCCATCTCGCGCTCCTCGCAAAGCTCCCTCTCCCTAAGATCGGAGGGTTTGGGTTTGGGACCCACTAGAGCCTTCCACCAAGGAGGCTTACACTTGCTGGAAGCGCTGATGGCGCAACCAATCCTTGCCCCTTCTTCACACTGCTCAACGATCTTGCGCTCGCAAGCTATGAATGAAGAGGCCCAAGCTTGCGGGTCTCTGAAGGCTAGGACGTATGGCCCCGCCGATGGGTCGTCGGAAGGGTCCGCCGGCAACGGTCCTCGAAGTAAAGGGATGGACCGGTCGAACTTGATGACGGTTGAAGAAGGTGAGTAGTCGTCGAGATTGTTGGTTGCGGATGCATCCATCGCCATTGCTAGTGTTAGGGTTTTTAAGGTTTGGGTTAGTTGACAGAAAAGCTCAAAAATCAAATGAGTGCAGGGTAGATCACCAGAATTGAGAAGTGAGAGTGAACCCAGAACAAAATTCAGCGTTTGAGTAGAAAATCCTCCGTGCTCGACCTTGATAGCGCCGTCGCACGGCGCCCGCCACTGCCGCCGCTCTCGATAACCGGTCTTATATAAAGGCTCTTTGACTTGAGGTTTTAATTTAATAATTTAGTATTTGATTCTAGTTACTATTTACTTATCACGTATATGGCGTTTGGTAGAGGATAAATTTTTATTTATATCATAAATAATTATTATCGAAATGTGATAAAAAATGTATTTTTACTGAAATATTAGTAAAAGATGTTTGGTATTATCAAATTATCCGGGAGTTTATGGTTAAAATTATTGAGTGTGTATTTGATTGATTGTTAAATATTAGTGAGAATATGAGATTATTTTATCAAAATAACCGCTACTTTACCAACTAGATGAGGGACCAACAAATGCTATGCTTACAAGTGTACAATTAGCAAGGACATTTTGGTCCAACATTTTGCAGGTCTCCCAAGCAGCAAAGTTTTCCATATAATCTATGGAATTTTTGTGAAGTGAGTCGTACTAATTTTTTTAAAGAAGAACAAACTCCGAGAAATATTGCAACTCTCGAAAGTGGATCATTTTAAGTTATCAAACACAGTATTTATATTAGTCCCACTAGCATTTCCCAGAAACTGAAACATAATCACGCTAACAAACGCGCCCTAAGGGCCATTTAGTGACTCGAGGTGACCTATCGTCAATAAGTGCTGCCACCTCCCGTGTCACTCACATTTTTTTTTTCAATTGAGTGATGCCTTATCCCCTAGAGCACTCATAGGATTATGTCAAGTGGCACAATGTCATTATCGTAAAACTTTTGGAAGGCCATAACTTTTGAGTCCGATATCCAAATCAGATGATTCTTTTATTTTTTATTTCATATAACTTTTTCAAGATCTACGGAATGACATCTTATTTGTCATTTTTTATCTTTCACAAACATAGTTCGAATTTACAAAAATCAAATACCAATTCTACAGACAAAATTTACAGGAGCCAAATCAGCCAAAACTAGAAGACTTAGATCAGGTGGGGGAACATGAAATCGAATAAATGTGTCTTGATGTTGATTATCTAATGACAAGTTTGCCAGCCACTCAACGCAATGATTAGCTTCCATATAGATGTGTTGAAAACGAACCCTTCAATCCTTCACCAACCATGCTCGTATTCGAGTCAGTAGGTGGGACTCGCTAGCAGCATCACCAGTTAGGGGTGGTAAACGAGCCAGGGGCCTTTGGCTCGGCTCGTAAAGGCCTGAGCTCATTTAATAAAAGCTCATGTTGGAACCAGGCTTGGACTTGTATAAAAGCTCGTTTAATAAAAAGGCTTCAGGCTCTAATTCATAAGCTCGGGTTTAGAGCCTCCCAGCTAGCCTAGTCTATAAATATTTATTTATATTTTTTATACTACTTGTAATAACTCTCTCTCTCTCATCAATTTATTTCACCCCATTTTATTGGTTTAACAGACTTTTTGAATGATTTTGTTCTATATTATGCTATTTGGATATATATTGAATTTATGTATATTTATGGAATTACTAGTGTTGTTCTATATTATCCTTCATCCTCCTTCACACAAACAAACCCACAAAAACTCATTCGTTCCACTGTGCACTGCTTGTTTGTGTCAATTTTTTATTTTTTATTTTGATGGCACTTTTTTTTATAATGGGCTAAAATAATATAACTTGTTATCTACCTTCTCTCACTTTAATTTTTATTTATTTATTATAGACTTTGTAAATTATTGCTGCAAATTGGAAGCTAAGATTTCTATCTGAAAATTGATTTTTGGTGGAATTTTGTTCTCTTATTTTTATTCTTTAACATGCTAACAGGCTAAGACAGGCTTCACACAGGCTTTTATTTTTTGTAAATAAACCAGGCCACAGGCCAATATTATATTCGTGACAGGTAACAGGCTAAGGCCAGTCGGACACGTTTAAATACAGGCTTGGCCCGTTAAGATCAAAGCTCGGCTCGGCTCGGCCCGTTAACACCCCTATCACCAGCTTTGGTGTGCACCACTATTCCATTACTTGAGTCACTGTCATTGATCACCGTTTGCCATCTGTTTGCCTAAGTCATTTTTATCCCTTATAAGGATTCCCCATAGCTCTACCACCAGAGTCGAACACTAGCCAATCTTATATATGAAACCACCTAACCATTGTCCATCATGATTCGTAATTAATCCACCACGTGCAGCAGGGCCTGTGTTCCCTTATCTTAACCCACTTAAACATGAGGGGTCATAGGAATGCTAGCATTAGAATAAGTGAAACACTATATATACCAGTTATATTTTGTCCATGCACCTGGGTATTCTGCCAATTCCAAACCTGATAATAAGTCATGAAAAATATCGTCAACCAAAGGATCTCTTCCACTTCGATATCATCTTGTGTCAAATTCTTTTGATACCATAAGCTTAGATCATATCGAAAAATATACCCCACCTTATTCGTAGATAGTCGCTAAGCCACATGCCTCTTACATATCCACAATCTCTAAGCACGTGAATATTGATTCATTTGACTCATAGTAGAGCGGACATCTGGGGCTTGTTGATCCCCATATGGCTGTTAGACTATTGGTTGGAAGGTGATGGTGCACGACTTTCCACATGAAAAGTTTCACTTGTTGCAGCTCCTTCCATCTCCGTAAGATCTCATATTCTCCCATTTGCTGGACGAGGGAACGGGTTGTTCCAGCCAAACACTCGTAAAGTGCCTTCGTGGTAACCCTTGGGTCACCTTGTAGTATTCATCGTTCCGATCACTACCATCTTGAGGATTTGGATGAAGAGAACTCTATATATTGAGTACCACTAAGGCTAGAAGCCATTGTCTAAGGGATTCTATGTCCCATTGACCCACATTGTTAACATACTATGTCACTCTCTTTTGCAAATCCTTTGCAGGGATGACATACGTGGCATGCTCAAAAAGGTTTCAGTCATCATTTTATCATGTGTCCTGCCAAAACTTGACTTGATTACCATCCCTTAATTCCCAAGCACGGTTACCATCAAAGTACTCTCAGTCTCCCACATTTTACAAATATTCATCCATTCGCGATAATCTCCTTTCCTTGCGGTGAACATTTCATGGCCTTGGTTCACAATGCAATATTTACATCGAACTAATTGCACCCAAAGAGATTCCTTATGTGTGTAAACTCTTCAATCAAGCTTTGGAAGTAACACATTGTTCATTAAAGACAGCCTCTTAATCCACAACTCTCCCCCCAACACCTTCGACTGAGTAATGGTGTCCCAGTTGATAAGGTGGAGGCATTGCTTATCCGAACCATTCCCCAAAATAAAATTCCTTTTGCAATCTATCAACTTGATCACATATAGTTAACAAAATTTTCCCACTATGTATATGGAAAGTGGGTATAGACGATAAAATTGTTTAGGATATGGTGATTTTGCCCGCTTGCGATAGGCTTATACCAAACCACTAGCCGCAGAGATGGCATCAGCTACGACATCCGGTGTGTTCCTCGAGAAGAAGATGGAAGTTTTTTGTATGCTAATCCTTTGGCATGAAATCTCAACAAATAACTCGAGACATTGCAACATTATCTGGAGCTATGCTCAGCCTCTGCGAACAACATGAGATCATTGACAATAATTATATGTGAAATCCTTGGGCCACCCTTCCTTGCTTGAATCGGTTTCCATAGGACACTATCAACAATGGTGTTGATGATATATGTCAACTTTTTGCATGCCTATTATAAAGAGATATGGGATAGGGGATCCCTTGATGTACCCCCGTGTTGTCTTGAAATCATTGGTAACATGACCTCTTTAAAATAAACTTAAAACTTCTTAAAAGATAAGTAATGTTATATGGGGAAGATTATAATTACAAATTTTTTGTTTACAAACTCTTACAAACCACCTGACTGGTCATATCAAGAGTGTATGACCGGACATACTTACATTAATTTGTAAAAAAAAATTATAAACGTATCTTTCCCCATGTTATATACAATTTTATTTTTTAATTTAAGTTCTATATAATAATGAAGGATGCTTTGTAACACAAAATGTATAAAAGTTTTGATAAAGGTCACACAACATGAAAAGTATGAAAACAAATTTTAAAAGCAATAAAAAAATTGAATATATTATCTTCATATTCAATTTAGGAAAAGTGTGTGTCATTTTAAAGGTTGTAAAGTTGTGTCATTTTAAGAGAGTGAACAAGATAGATAAAGGAGGAGAGATAGTTGACAAAAAAAAATAAAGGTGTGGGTCCCACTTCTTTACGAGAGTGAAAGGATATAAGTTGTGTCATTTAAAATGATAAATACTTTTTCCTATTCAATTTATAAAGGAACTTAGGTTACAAAAATATTTATAGATTAGATTGAGAAAAATAAACAAATTACAAATATTTTTTTGCAAGCACACACAGTATTTTATTTATAAATTAACTTATTATTATAAAATATTTATGAATTTATTTTAAAATAATTATAAATATTGTTGTAAAGGCATTGTGCATTGCCCAATCTAAAATGCTAATTTTATGATAACTTGTATATTTTGTTTTTCATTCTTAATTGAAACTCTCTTCAATTACCTTCTGATTTGTTTTACATCTACCAACGTCAACGGACTATGGACAAAATATTCATGAGATCATACTTCAAATGTTATTGACAAATCGGATATTTATAAAAAAAATTAATATTTTTAATATTATAGGAGATAAAATTATCTCTTGTATATATATATAAAAGTGTGTTGGGTACATATTTTATTTTTCTTTCTCTTTTACTCACATACTTTTATATATATATATGTAGGATCTCCTATAAAATTAAAAATATTAATCCCTTATAAAAAAACTATAAAAATTAGTTGTTTCCGAAGGTTTTTTCTTCTTATTTTCTAAAAACTTACATAATTATCGTTAAATTTCTTAAACATTTTTTAATTTGAATTTTTTTATTTAAAAAAACACATACGTGACCTTTAATTTTATGCATTTAAAAAAATTTCTTTCAAATCTCGTCTTTACTTGCATTTCATTTTTTTGGCTAAAGGATTATTTTAATGCGGTTATTTTATTTATTTTATTTTATACAAGATTTTAATTTTTTTTTAAGTAATGTATATTCCAACATATGACCAATGTGATTTAAAGAGTCATGCACCTCATTCATGTGGCAGTGGGGCACTAGTCCCGTATATATCTGATGTGTTGTATTTTTGGAAAAAAAAATTACTATGATTTAACACTAATTTCGTAACAGTTTCGCCTAGTCTTAGGAAATTAACCATGTTTAAATTATGATTAATTTCAGTTCAAATAATCCGTTTCATCTTACCGCATGCCACATGTGACAGTCTCGCTAGTTTCAATGGACGGATGTGGGAGTGGGATTTATTTACTGTATTACATTGTTAATATATTTGAAGATTGCATTATATAAGGCGCTAGCTTTGATTTAGTGGCGAAGGATCTGGATAGATTATACTAGGTTATGGGAAAAAAAATTAAAATATTATTATTTTAATAAATAATTACGAATACATAGCAGTTTCGAAACTATTTACAAATCTATAGTAGTCAGTGGCAAAAAAAAAGTTAACTTATGAACCGTAAAATTTTGAAAAGGCATAACTTTTGACTCGGGTATCTAAATGAGGTAATTCTTTTTTTGATTCCATATAAATTTTCGAGATCTACGCAATGACATCTCATTTGATATATTTTATCTCTCACAAACACAATTCAAATTTGCAATAATTGTATTATATAGTGTATTACAACAAAATTTAAAAAATTATTATTAATAAGAAAAATAAAATAAAGATTAAATTTGTGATTTAAACACAAAAGTTAATTTGAAAAATCTGTATTAATAAAGAAAATAATTAAATAAATATTCTAAACACTTGGTAGAATATTATATAAATTTGTATATATTTTAATAATTAATAAATAAACTTGTAAACTATTTTTTTTCAAACACTTGGCAGAAGTATATATTGTAATATGACATTAAGTATCCTTATTTATAGATGGGTTAATCTACTTTGGTGCCATCTTTATATTATCATTGTTGCAAATTTGAATTGTGTTTGTGAGAGATAAAATATATCAAATTAGATGTCATTGCGTAGATCTCGAAAAATTATGTGGAATCAAAAAAAGAATTACCTTATTCGGATACCCGAGTCAAAAGTTATGCCTTTTCAAAGTTTTACGGTTCATAAGTTAACTTTTTTTTTGCCACTGACTGCTATAGATTTGTAAATAGTTTTGAAACTGTTATGTATTCGTAGTTATTTATTAAAATAATAATATTTTAATTTTTTTACCCTAGGTTATGTATTTAATTCATTCGTATAAAAAAAATTACAAAAAAATTCTTAACTAATTGTTTATCTCTTTACTTGTAATCTTGTAATAACCTGACATGTTCACGTTCATTCCTTTTCCATTCACGATTCATTAAATATGAGCTCAGATCTATTTATTTTTTCAAAGGAAAATATTAAAACAAACGTTGAAGCCATTAACAATTAGAAGTCAAGTTAATAGAAGGTGGTGTAACCTAGTGCGTCTTTTATACGTCCCGCGAAAAGTCTCATTGACTTTCTAATTAAAAAAGGTAGAGCAGTGAGTCATCTGTTTCCATATTTTTTTTTAAGGAGCAGTTTGGTAAAGGAGAAATTTTTATTTGTCCGGGAATCTCGATTTTCAAAAATATGATTTTTACATCAAGTTTATGATAATATCTGAAAATTTAAAATTTTGAAAAATTCAGTTTCCCGAGAATCCCGAAGAATACCGCATACCAAACGGCCCCTAAGGATTATATTTATCTCATTTTGTATATATTAACTAAGTTTTTTACACACATAAAAAATAGGTGGGTCTCACTTTTTTTTTCTTTCCTCTTACATATGGATTCCACTTGCAATCCTATTTTTACAACATAACTATTTTCCTACCACATAAAAAAGTTATTTCCTTTTTTAAAATATTCATCTCCTCTTCCATTTTTAACTATAAAGAATCATTTTAATTTTATCAAATATATTGGCCAAAAAAAAAAAAAAAAAAAACACCCACAAACACATAAGGTTTGAATACGAAATTAACATTTCAACAATATTAGTCATTGTACAATGAAATAAAACTATTTACAGCAAATGATCGTGCTCTCATTTTTTACCATTTTGCTAGTAGATTTCAAATGAGATAATTTTTTATTTTTATATTTTGCCAATAAATGAGATCAATTCAGCGTCATCATCCTTGCAAATTCTTCATAGCTAACTTGACCATCCCCATCTAAATCTGCCTCTCTGATCATTTGTTCAGCCTCATCATCTGTCAGCCTCTCTCCCAAATTCATCATTACATTTCTCAGCTATAAAACAATAAAAAGTAGCTCTTTTTGTTATGATATATCCGAGGGAAATATTCTTACTATCAAAACTTTCTACTACTAACTTACTACCTATCTAATCATTATTGAATCAAAGAGAGAGAATAGTAAAAAGTTTTTGAAAAATGAGAAAATATTGATCCAATAGTGATTAGATAGGTAGTAAGTTGGTAGTAGAAAATTTTAGTAATAAGAATATCATCTTCATAAAAAAGTGCAAATTTGCAAATTCATGTGCATAGCATGTTTACCTCAGCGGCTGATATGTATCCATCTTGATCTCTATCAAATACTTTGAATGCTTCTTTTAGCTCCTCAGCTAGATTTTCCTGTTAAATTTGACATTAACATCATTATCCTCATAAAGCTAATTAACCTTTAATAATTGTTTCCATTTTCTTTCAAAGTATATAAACTTAGAGAATGTTATCTTTACAAATTTTTTATTTACAAACTATATTAAATATGACTAATCATACTTTAATCAAGAGTGTATGACCAGTCATACTTAGTTTAATTTGTAAAAAAAAATTATAAATGGATCATTTCCCTATACACTTTTGAGTCTATGCAATGACTAGTTCTGTATCTTACCTTCATTTTTCTGCCCATAATATTCAAGAACTCTTCAAAATCTATACTCCCATCCCCATCAATATCAACTTCACTAATCATATCTTGTATTTCTTCTTTTGTTGGATTCCCATCTAATGATCTTATTATGGTTGCCAGTTCATCCACAGTAATGATTCCTAAAACATCACCAACAATTGCAGCATGTCAAAAACATTTGGAAAAGCTCTTTACACATGAAGATGAAATTGAAGAAACTAAGAAACAAAAAAAACACACCATCAGAATCCTTATCAATGAAGCAAAACGCTTCCTGGAATTCAGCAATCTGATCTTCTGTCAGTGCATCTGCCATTTGTTGTTCTGTAGATTCAAATGAAGTAGTTGCTTGTTGCCCAAGAGTGGTTAGAAAGAAAGAATGAGCAATGTGTTACACTGTTATCTCCTTTGAGCCATTTTGCTTATATAGATGTGTCATGTGCCCATTTTTGTTTTAATAGTCAAAGATGATTGATGAAGAAATTCCAATTCAAAAAACAGGAACTTTTCCAGAAGGGCGTCGAGGCTATTAAATGGGGACTTTCAATTGAGACTGTGTGTGTGGTCCCAATTTTCATTGGCAGAGTCAATGTAAACATGACTCATCAACTTTTTTTCCCGACACATGCTTATGTACATTGTGAATATATATACTAGGTATGGAATTGCGGACACGCTAGCCTTGTTAATTGTTATTATGAAGTTCAAATCAACCCACTATCATGGAAATTTGAGTGAAAAAGTGGTAAAAAAGCTGAAAGATACAAAAAGTAAATGTTTATATATAAACTGCATTTTGAACCTTAAGTTCCATGACGAAGCGTGTTGAATGTTGAATGCATTCATAATTCATTAAGCTTGACTTGGCTTTCTAATTTTATGAAGAATGCCTTAATACAATAAATAGGTTGTCAGTAATACAATTACTTAAATGTAACCGCGTTGTACCGAAAGTGGCGACTATTGAATATTGACTATCACTATATTATAAACGAATTTAATTATGATACTGTGTAAAAATATGTTTCGGACTAATACACAGTTATAGTTTATTACATGACTTGCATTATATAATAAGATTCACATCTTATATAATTGTTAATATAGCTAAATTCAATAAATAGTGTGTTAACACATAACTAGATGATATTATAAAAAAGTTTCACACTAATAATCTAAAGCTTTTTACAATATTATTTAGTCAATTGAAAATTATACAAACATTTAAAAATACTTAATTACGTGTTGCCAGATCCTTAAATAGAGTGAATTTTAAGTTAGTTATTGTATGAGTCAAAAAACAAATTAATAACATATGCATAATTGAGTAATAATATAACATTGACAAAGCGTTAAAGTTAATTTTGTTAAAAAGATATCAAAATTTCAAGCTCTTACGTATGTGTGTGCGCCAGATAAGAAATCAATTGACCGATGTAAGTTGAATTCACTTCTATATCATCAAACAAGGTTTTATTAGACTTTTTTTTCCCATATATATATATATACACACCCCATTGAATTCAAAGTCCTAATAAACTAAAGTGATAAATTTTCATATTAATATAAAGCTATTTTTCATATATTTAAATCGTTACTTAAAAACTCTACACTATCTTAATCCTTAAGATGTATTATTTTAAATTAAAAAACAATTATAAATAGTTTTTTTATATATATATATATATCGGTCCTAATTATTTCTTCCACGAGTCGATCCCCAATAATTTTACAAGTTTTAATTCTTTGGACTAAACACATTACAAAAGTGAAGAGAATTTATTAGGATTTGTAAAAGAGAACTTGTTTATCATCGTGTTAGAATTGTCAAACAACACAAGGTTATAGAATTGGAAAGGCAAAGGAAACAAAAATCTTCAAGATGCAGTTGTGGTGCGAAAATGCATATTGCCAGAAGAAAATTCGTTTGTGAGGAAAATTGGGTAGTTACATATTTATTGGAGCATATTAATTGGACATTTGGGCCTTCAATTCGAGCATGGGCGAAATGAGAAGAATTCATGCTCGAATCTTAAGGTAATTTTCTCCTTTTTAGGTCATTAAATTTCCAATATTTTCCAACTTAAAAATATTGCATTCAATTCATTATTGGACCTATTATAGCACTTATAGATAGCCCTATAAAATAACTAAAAAATTGAACTGAATTTTGAATTGGACTGCATTGCACTTAAAATAATTAATTTTTAAAGAGCCAAATCAAGTACCAAATTGAATTTTATAAAGAAACAAAACGAGTTCATAAACTGAATTAAGTTTTTCCTTTTTTTTTCTCTCTATTTTTATTCATTTATTTATATAGTGGTTGACCCAAATTGATTCTGAACCAAATTATTTTCGAACCACCGAACCAAGTCGATTGGGGTAAAGAAAAACTCGATTCTAAAAGCAATTCGATTTAATTATTCGAAGAATTCAATTTTATTTCTGGTGATTCTAAAAAAAGCTGGGTGGATACTAGGGGTTCGGGTTGTGAGTCTAAAAGATTTGAGTTCGAATCCTAGTAAATACACTTTGCGGTAGCGGAGAAATCCTTACCCTCTCAATCTGCGAAAGGGATTAATGCCATACTATGTGGGTTGGGGAAACCCTTGGGTTTATCAAAAAAAAAAAAAAAAATCTGGGTGGATACTAAAAAAAAGAAAGAAAGAAGCTGGGTGGATAAATTAAGCAAGAAAATGATGGGCCTGTCCTTTATATTATTGGGCCACAATTAACCTAAGGATGAGCATTGATGGCCCAAATTCGGTTCGACACAGCCCATGATGGTTGTCTCTGTTTCCTTTAACTTTCTCTCAAAAGCGAAGGAAGAACCTCCTTTGTTGTTGTTAGGGAGACAGAGCTGTAGCCTCCTCCATTCATGGTGAGCTTCTTTCTCTGCTAGCACAGTTAGAACCATTGTGAAATTTGTAACCCTCAAGATCTGTTATTTGAGTACCTTCATCTTCTATGTTCTTTTCTGTTTCCTCTTTCGCTATTTCGGTTATAATTCTTCTGCTCTCTGGTTAGATAGTTACTACCTCCCTTCTAGACGCGAAATGCTTGTTCCGTTTAATATTTCGATTTAGTTTTTTTTGTAGATTGCATTGCGAGGAACTTAAATCTATTATAACACATTGAATGGATAGTTAGTTAGGGTTTAGGGTTTAGTTGCATTGCATCTGCGAAAATTAGGGTTTAGGTATTGGTAAGGAGCTTCGCTAGTTCCGTGCATTATAATGTCATGATTTTAATCGATATGTAATTACAATGTTCAAAACTGGTCATTTGGACTATAGTTTCTACTTGGTATTACAGACTTAAAACTTGTTTTGAACATAACACGTGTGGAATATTTTGACAAAATTTCTGTGTTTGATCCACAACAATGTCTCTCTGTTTTAATAGACTATGTAACACACACCTGGGACGTTGCTGCTGATTCTTGATTGATTTCTGACTCTAATTTACGTCTGGAGCATCTTCTTAGCGAGGTGATGAGTCTGGACAAGAAGAATCTTCGTGTATTTTTTGATGTCTCAATTGATGGGGACCCTGTGGAAAGAATTGTTATTCAGGTAATAAGAAAAGCGGGGATTTTCTAGTTTACTGTCTCTTTGTCATCATGTTCTCTGTTTGAAAGGATAATTGAAGTTTACCTCAGCTTCCTAGGTTGGTATTTATGTACTCTTTTGAAATGCTGCAGCTTTTTGCCAGTATAGTTCCTAAGACAGCTGAGAATTTCCGGGCGCTTTGTACAGGTATGTTTATATTGTTCAAATATCGTGTCCTACTGTCATCTGTTTTTTTAATAGTTTGGTTGTTGCTTGGAGAGCATACACTTCCTATGAATATTGGGTAATGTTAGTCTGTGGAGCTTCTTGTTGACCAAGGACATTTGATCTAGCATTAAGATTGATGCTAGTTTGATTGGGTTTTTGAAGTTATCTGTTTCCTGGGTCAATGCACCTGCCCTACTCTACTTAAGGGCAAAATTCCTAAATTCACATTTCTGCACAAATGCTAAAGAAAAAACATAATCCTGCTCATTTTAAACTTTATCTTCTGAAAACTTGGGGTGAAAGAACCAAAGCATTTTCAAATTATTTATGTGTAATATCTTCATAGAAGTTGTTCTTGTTGCTTCTGTCATATTGAATATGAAATTTTATACAGTTTGTGTGTATAAGATATTAAAAGTTAACATGCAGTTGACGTGGATATATCAAACTAAAAGTGATAAAAATGTATATTATTTAAAGAGGATAATTATACTTGCAACCTCCTACAATCATTTTGTTATTGTTAGATCAAAAGTAAATAATTGTTCTCTGTTGATGTCATTTTGTTATCATTGATTTGACTTTGATGTAATGATAACGGAAATGGTTGTAAGAGGTTGTAAAAATAATCTACCTTTTCTATAAATTGTGCCAAAATTTTTGCTTAATTTATTAGATGTGATTATTGAAACGTTGGTATGCTTTTGTATTAATTGGTTCTTTCAACTTCATACTGTGCTTTTACTGTATTGGTGCTGTTTTCTTTTTTTGGTAGGTGAAAAGGGCATTGGAGAATCAACTGGAAAACCTTTGCATTATAAAGGGACATCTTTTCATCGTATAATTAAAGGTTTTATGGCTCAAGTGAGTATCCCTTCATGGTTATTGTATACATGATTGTCATAAGCTAATCATGTAGGAGAAAACTTGTTACCTTGCATATGAGTACTATGTCAACGTGTGGAGTTAGCCTGTTGCGCAATTGCAATAGTGAATTCTGTTTGTAAAGTTGTGCAGAAGGGAGGGTGCCAACAGAAGTTTTGGAGTTAGCCATTGCCTTTTGCCTTATTTTTGGCAACTGGCAAACAGATTTAGTATTTTATAGTTCTCTTCTTTCAGTATATGGTATTTCACTAATTTTTGTTCTCATTTCCTGACAGGGTGGTGATTTTTCAAAGGGTAATGGTACGTTTTTGTAGTTTCTGTTGTTTACTCAATTTGATCTGTAGATTTCCTCTTTGACTTCTATATCCTTTACCAAGACTTGTAACGAACGGCCTTTGACTGGTTTACAGGCACTGGTGGAGAAAGTATATATGGAGGAAAGTTTACAGGTAAATTTATCTTTTATGAGCGGAGGATTCTATATATTATACATTTGAAAAAAAGAAAGCTTGCTTATACATGGTTGACTACTTTCATGATTAATCATTTGACTATACGTGCAAGTACTCCTTCTTTGCAGATGAGAATTTCAAACTAACACATGAAGGACCTGGTTTTCTTTCTATGGCAAATAGTGGTCCTAACACAAATGGGTCTCAGTTCTTTATTACATTCAAGCGCCAGCCTCATCTTGATGGGTATACAGGCTTTGCATTTTTTATTTTTTATTTTATTTTTTTGTGTTGCTGCATCAGTTGTTGTCTATGCAGCCTTGTTTTTACATTCTCATTTGCTCCAAAAGTTTGGGCTTGTTATGTTGATAATCTTTTCTTTTTTAAGTGGTGAGGTTTGTTCATTGAAGTCTTCTGCATGATGTTGCAGGAAGCATGTTGTTTTTGGTAAAGTTGTCAAGGGAATGGACACACTGAAGAAAATTGAGCAGGTGGGAACATCTGACGGGAAACCTACCCAACCAGTTAAAATTATTGATTGTGGTGAAATGTCTGAAACAAAAATTCCACTCACAGTCGAGAAGGAGAAAGGTACTTGTGATAAGGATAGACATTGATAAATATATTATAAACCTTGTTACTTCTATATGCTTCTAAGTGTAATTGTTTTTAATATATAAACTGTATCTCATTTTAGTGAAAAGGAGAAAATCAGGGAAATCCCTAACTTCTGATGATAGTTCTGACAAAAAATCAAGGGTAAAGAGAAAAAAATCTTCCAAAGACACGAGGAAGAAAAGGAGGAGATACTCAACATCTGATAGTGATAGTGGTAGTGATAGTTATTCCTCCGATTCTGAGTCCGATTCAGATTCTGAATCGGATTCATCGGATTCTGATTCAAGTTCCTCTAGTTATGGGAAACACAGGAAGAGGAAGAGAAATAAGCGCAAGCATGGGAAGAAGAGGAGAATTGGACGGAAGCAGAGAAGGAAAAGCCAGCACGGTAGAAGCAGAAGATCAAGACCCAAGTCCAGATG
The DNA here is from genome assembly GCA_032173675.1 of Gastrolobium villosum. Taxonomy (NCBI): domain Eukaryota; kingdom Viridiplantae; phylum Streptophyta; class Magnoliopsida; order Fabales; family Fabaceae; genus Gastrolobium; species Gastrolobium villosum. The sequence continues at coordinate 247,399 of JAVKPL010013093.1, read as the reverse complement.
GTCTGATTGCAACTGGCCTTTAGCATGGCCCCTTTTCCTATAGTGCTTCTGCCTCAGTAAGAATTTGCCTGATATCTTCTTCAATTGAATTACTTTCCCTTTTTCAGGAGCTCAGATGGTTCAAGTGATAAAGAAAGTGAGAGTGCTAGTGGCAGTAGTTCTGGTGATGAGAAAGCTGATCACTCTGGTCGTAAAACACATGCTGACAATAATGCACAAAGAAATCTAGGTGTGCTATTTGTATAATTCTTTCAAATGTATCCTGCATCCTCTCACCTCACCCTTTTCTCCAATACATACTCAGATGTGGAATAGAGGGGAGTACAGGGATATTTATGAATACTGTTATGTTGATATTGATGTCTAAGCTAATAACTGCTCATGCTACAGACATAGGAAAGCAACCATCTAGCCCTCCCCCACAAAGTCAAACTATTCCAGAACAAGGAATGGATCCCAAGGTTAAAAGAACTGGGGACAAGCAATCACATGAAGAAGGTGAATTGTCTCCAGAAAATGGTGCATTTCTGAATAACGGGCATGATACTCAAGCTGAATTTAGTAAACCTTCTACGCAACATGCTTATTCAGATGATTCGAATCACAATAGGTTTTGCCTCTTGGCTTTCTTAGCTTCTAATTATGATTCATCTTGTGATGTAAATTTTGCTTCAATTTGAATGTCAACTCCATTCTGGCCTTTGGATACATCTCCAATTCTGCTAAGTTGGTGTGATGTTTTATTTGTCAGAGGTGCAAGTCCTGCAAGAAGTCCTGCTAGGAGTCCTACTAGGAAGTCTGTGGAGCTAAACCAAGGACGTCCTTTATTGGCTAGTACTGGCCAAAAAGCATCTGGACCTGCTGCCTCCAAACATAGTCAGAGCTTTTCGAAAAGCCCTTCACCAAATGGCATGCCTAAGCGTATTAAAAAAGGACGCGGCTTTACTGAGCGCTATGCTTTTGTACGCAAATATCGTACTCCATCTCCAGAGCGGTCTCCCCGAACATATCGTTATGGTGATAGAAATATAAGGAGGAACTTTGATAGGTATGTATAATTTTCTATACCATTTTGCTAAACTGGATTATTTGAAAAATTACTGGATATTGTTCTGACTTGTTAATGTGTACTTGAAGAAATACAAGCTACAGAAGTTATTCTGAGCGCTCACCACCAAGACGATTTCGGAGCCCACCAAGGGGCAGGAGCCGTCCAAGGTTCTTCCTCCCTCTCATTTGTTTGAATCTGTTGTGTAGTTAGACCTTATTACCTATCCCTCCCATGCATAAATTGAGCATTTTTTTTTAATGATATCAAACTGGATATTTGCTTTAATCTGTTCACGTGCTGTGGCATGATAAATATTTCACATGTGCAATAAACTTCCTTCTAATTTTAACTGTTTTTTTTTTTTTTTTTTTTTTTTGTGTTTTTAGTTGCCTTTGTACTTGTTTCTCTTGTTATTCTTCAATTTATTACATTCTAGTACAATTGATTTATATTGGGGCAAGATTGTTTGACACGTGTAAGTTACACTCAATTTTAATCACTAATTTCACTTGCATCTAACAATTCACGTGACTACTAAATTAGAGCATTTAACACTGGTGTAAGTTGCACTCAATCTTAATCACTAATTTCACTTGCATTTGAGGATTCCGTGACTAATAAATTAGAGCCTTTAAATGCAAGTAGATTAACAGTTAAAATTATGTGTAAGAGTTATTACTTTTACTGTTTAAGTTGATCATTTCTCATTTATATATATTGATGCCAAATCTTATGCATAGCGCATTGTGTTTGTTTGTAAGCGAATTCCATTGTATGAAAAAAAGGTAAAGGAAAATACATACGAGCTTAATTTCATATGCTCATCTGTTTAGATACCAAAGCAGAAGAAGTCGGAGCAGGAGCATCTCCCGCAGTCCTGTGCGTGGCCGGTACAGAGACCGAGGCCGCAGCCAGAGTCCAGTACGCAGTCTTAGTCCTGAAGACAGGCGGCCTCCAATAAGTGACAGATTAAAATCTCGACTTGGTCCTCGAAGTGATGAACAATCTCCAGACAGAGGGAGGTCAAAGTCCAATTCTAGGAGCAATGGCTCTTCTCGCTCCAGATCCCCTGATGCTACACCACCAAAGCGTTTTGATAAAAGGACTTCCGTATCTCGTAGCAGGTCTAGATCGAGCTCTTCATCCGGACAAAAGGGTTTAGTTTCTTATGGAGATGCTAGTCCTGATTCTATTACAAGGTAGGTATTATACTGACTGCATAGCAACTCTCAGGTCTCAGAAGGAGCTGAAATTGCTACGTGTTCTATGACAAGTCTCAACAGGGGTTATGTTGGGCACTATGTGGCTACGTATTTATTTCCATGTCCTTAGTGGAATTCTGTTGTCAAGCCTGAAGTCAGAACCTGTTGAAGTATTGTGCATTAGCTCATAAAGAGGTATTCTATCATGTTAGTTCAAGAAATGTTATTGGTACCAAGACTCGAATGGATGCGTCTTAATTTGGCACCGATAGCTCTTATGGACTTAAATTGGCGTGTTTGTGTTTATTGTTTTTTCATAATAAATATTTTTGTTAACTGTAATTTTTTTCTTTGAAATTCATCCTTCCCACCCTAAGTGAAGAAAAGCTAAAATAGTCTCGGTTTCAAAGTTCAAATCATATTTAATGTTTGTACACATTAATGGAATTGTCAAAACTATAAGGGGAATTGGCTCAGTGTCAAATCTAATGATTTATATTAAATTCTTATTCTTAGTTGACCTTCCCTTTTCAAAATTTTCTCGCGGGCATAGAATCGCGTTGAATTTCTCGTTTGTAAGTTGTAGAGGTAGCACTTTGTCTCCAACCTGCTTTAAAATGATTCATCAAGTCCTGTTTGTTTTTGAAAGTGAGTTTGAAATTTCAACCCGGCCGTTCCGTCTCTAACCTATGTGACCATGCCAACATTATTAAAGTGAATTTTTTTCTAAAATTATATTTTTCATAGATATAAAAGATATCCAATGAAAATAAAAGAGATGAAAAAAAGTCATTAATTAGTATTTAAAAAAAAAATGAACTTAATGGGAAAGCCATCAAATTAATGGGAAAAGAGATCAAAATTAACAGAAATAATAAGCATTTGAATGAAAAACCCTCTCAGGGAAATCTCCAAATCAAACTACCAACTAGCAAATGATAGCTGAAATGACGATTTTTCAGGTGACAGCGAACATTATAATTTTGGAAAATACACTGTTTTTCACAATTCACCTTTTCAGATGTGTGAGTGGTGAGAACTGAACCCACAATAAAAATTGGTACTTCATTGCACGTTCCTGAAGTGCTAACTCATCCTGGTAATAGAATCTTTTACGTGACAACGCGAAGGGAGACACAAAGAAGATTTTACAAATTTAGAGAAAAATTTACCTATTTTGTATTAATCCAATTGTTAACGTGATCTATCATATGAAAATCTCGATTGAGAAAATCAATTCATCTTGTGCTTGGCGGTGCTAGCGACGGGTGGCAGCTCAAATTATGATTAACCCTTTATATACTCACCATGTCTTCTAAATCAAAGCTTTTTGTAAGTAGAATTTTGCAGCTTATATGCTTTCAACAAGAATGATTTTTGGACCTCACCCTCTACGCATCTCAATTTTTATTTGAACAGTCAAAAACATTTTATTAATTATTCATGAGGAGTACAACTTGAAAGGTACTAAACATAAACAATATGATGCTCAGGGAACCAAAAGGCACCTTTTCTGATTCTTTGTCTATCTTTTTCTCCAGAGAAAAAAAAGAAGAAAGATCTCTTATCAATTATATCTTTTTCAATTTATTATTATTAACATGATTTTGAACTTTACTTTCTGATCACATCTTATCAGCGACCGACTCTGAACTCTGGAAGCAAATGTTTCCCATAGTTATAAAGCTTATACCTAGTAAAACCAGTGCCCTGAATACTCTTTCTAAAAACAGGATGTTGGTTTTTAGAAAGAAAAAGAAAGTCTGATAAAGCTTGTTTTGTAAAAAAAATTAAAAAATTATAATTTTTTTTGTTTTAAAAATTAAATTTAAAAAACACGGTCTGATTATTTTTGTTTTATATTTTATTTTTTAACTTTTAAATCAAAAAATACAGAAAACATTTATTTTCATTACTATTTTACAAAAACAGTTTTAAAGATAAAAACCCCACAAGTATTTTTCATTTCCTTTTCCTTTGAACAGTCACACTACCAATGTATATATGTCAAGAAAACTACATGAATTGAAATTTAGTTAAGTGAGTCCTTTTTACTTTTCAATGCACATTTGCTATCGACTCGACTTGAAATGGAAACAAAAATACAATGTGCAAACAATCGCGATCTTATTACATAAAAAGTTGATTTTAACAGTAGAAATCTTTTGTAATTTATATAAAGGGTTTCTCACTTGTGCAACGATAGCAGAAATTTTGTAACAAATATATTATAAGATTAAAAAATAACTCAAAATGACGTTATTTTGGGTTATAAGATTAAAAAAATTATAATAATAAAAACTAATATAACTCTGCAATATATTATAATTATAAAAATACCTTGATTTACGTCCCAAAACAACGTCATTTTGGGCTGAGAAATCTTTTACCTATATTTATATTAGGATCTGCATATGGATTCTGGCATGAATCTTAACTTTTTTGCGGTAAATTTTGTCATCTATATTAACATAAAAAGTATATTTACTTTATCTTAAACCGCAAATAATCACGATCATTTAGATGTTTAAATTGTTTGTTTTTTTCAGCTACCTGTGCCTTTGATTATATACCAATCCGAGTACCAATAAAATAAAAATTATATACCAATCCATGTATATAATCTAAACAAATGTAAATGTCATAAGTACCATGAAAATTAAAAAAAAAAAGGGTAAATACTCTCTCTCTTTACCATAAGTAAGCGCCCATCTGCTACCGTTTTATTATTGAATGCAACGGCAACTATTTTACTAAAGTAAAGAAAAATAAAAAAACAAAAAAACAAAAAAACAAAAAGAAGAAGAAGAAAAGAAAAAAAAAAAGGAGGTTGTTACCAAAGAAAGAAATAAGGAGGTGACTTTTTGATGTGTACACAATTTGAGTTTTGAGAGGTGCGAAAATTTTCAAAGAAATACGAATAATAGAAAAAGGGCAAATAGGACATACGATTGAGAGTTTGAGAGTGAAGAAAGCTTTACTTGTTTATGTTGAAGTGGGAGTTTTTTAAGGTTGTAGTGAGTGTGTTATGAATTGGTATTGTCGTGTCTCACTGCTTCTGTGTTTAGATCTATCATCATCATCATCATCATCTTCAACTTCAAACACAAAGAGGGGATTCGATTTTGGTGCATGAGTCTCCGCTACTATGCTCATGGCGTCTGAAACGGCGTCGTCGGTGGATGAAGAACCCTTTTCTTCTCTACAATCATTGCCAGGTAAGCATCGTGTTGTTGCAGAATTGAAGCGACTCGACCAAGACTCCAAATTTCTTGAGGTTCACCTTCTCTTCTTCATTCTATCAAACTTCTTACCCTTTCTCCATTATTAGTTTTATTTTTATAGAATTTGCTCCCTTCAATTTAATTTATGGGAATTTCCTACTCTCATTGTAAAGATGTTTAATTTACCTGAAACTTTTGTTTGTTGCGTGAAGTTGGAGCTGCCCCAATTTTGATCTGGTTACTGGGTTAGCTTATGCTTTCCCCTAGTAGAGAAAAAATTTAATTTTTATGCATAATGCTCGTATTATCCTATTAGACATGGAAGGTTCTTTCATTCCAAAATACTTCTAAGTTCAAATATATTTAGAAGTACCATGTCCATTTTAATTATTTCTAAGTTTAATCTGAGCAATTACTTGAATTTCACTTACCTCTTTCTTCTTCTTCTTTGTTAGTTGAGAAAATAAGAAAAAGAAAAGCGAAAGGATGAGAAAATTTGAAAAGTGATATGTTATGTGTCTGCCTTCTGATTTCCTAGCAAAATTCCATGTGATTCTCAGCTGTTTAATTCCCAACAATTTTTATTTATTTTTTGTGAATGGATTTTTTCTTTTAATAAACCATAGATATCATTCACATGAGACAATCTTGTTTGAGCCCGGACTAGTTCTCTCAAAGAGAATTTTTTCCATTCACAAGGACTTGAATCCAAGACATTGCTTAAACGGAAGCAAACATATACCACTTGAGCCAACCCCCTTTAGTTGAATGGATCATTTCATTTGTTATTTAACATAACCATGTCTTCTGTGAAAATCCTAATAATTCATGGACAAATCAATTGTGAAAGATGAGAGAGAGAAAAAAATTGTTGGGATAAAAAGTTACAAATTATCACCATTGATTTGTCAACCGTGATAGACATGCATACTTGATTTGTCATAGACATGCATACTTGATCATCGGTTATGTTATATTGCCTCGCTTTTCTAATTGTGTAAGTCAATGTTAGGTGGTTTTACAAATTGAGTGTTTTCTTTTCTTGTAAACCAATAATTAACTGCTGTGAAATGTCACTTGTCTTTCTTACCTCTGTCACTGCATTTGCTCATGTCCTGATTCAAACAATCTCTTTTCTTGAATACTACGCAGGAAGAATTGGAAGTGCTTGAGAAATCAGAAAATGTGTCAGCCATATGCACGGAGTTAGTACCAAACATTTTTTTTCCCCTTCTCTTCTATGTGAAAGAAGAAATAAGAAAATCCTGATAAATTTTTCATAGGAGGATTTTAAATTGACTGATTTCCAACATCTGAAATAGATGAATTCTTGTTTCTCAATCTATGTATCCATTGTTAACTATGTGGGTTGAATGTTACTTTGAAGCATGGTTTTCTTAGCATTTGTGACAATATAATTAGAGGTAGGATCCGTTGACATCGTTATCAAATTTGAAATTTGACACCTCATCTGATAGCCGTTAGATCAAAAAAGATCAATGGTATCACATGCTTACAAATCAGAGTCGTTAATCTTTTTTGATCTAACGGCTATCAGATGAGGTGTCAAAGGATCCTACCTCATATAATTATATGCCTTAAGAAGTTTATCATATTAGTTGTCTGCAACAATATGATTATATGGCTTAAACAATTTCGCTTGACAAACCGCAGTTTGCTGCAAAACATGGAAAGTAGGCCCGATCCACTGCTTCCTGTGTAAGTTCTATTACCTACATCTTTGTATTGTATCGTCATTTTACTTGTAATGCATATTCATTAGTTTTCTCTAATAACAGAATACGTGGACCTGTAAACATGTTATGGGATAGATGGTTTGAAGGGCCTCAGGATCCACACGCTTGTGGATGTTGGATACTTTGATTTGAAGCACGCAAACTAAGTTGTCTAGCGTTACAATAGCATGCCACACTTACTGCATAGAAGTGATTCTGGAACGAGGAGAAATGTTGGATGGCATTTTTTTACCATTTATAATAATTCTTTAATGGTTCCCTTGTTTATTACATACAAGATGTTGCTTTGAATACAGTGTTTGTAAAATCACATTCATTTACTGCATCCAATTGAGAATATCGTTATTTTGTGCTTATACCAGGGTACATATACATTCAGAAGCTAACTGAGAATGCCTTTGATGATAACTGATAAGCAAATTTGTCAATATGAACTTTGTAATCCCCTCCTTAAGCTTTAGTGGGTCATTTATCAAACCTAGTCATTTTTGGATTTTTGCCTTTAAAGTTCGAGATAATTTATCATGGTCCGGGACCACCATTCTTTAGGTGGTCCCTTAGTGTAAATGATAGGGTAAAATTGGAAAAGAAGAAAAATAGCAGGGGTAAAAACGGAAAAAAAAATGAGTGTTGTGAAAGGGAGTACCGAATCATTGAGTGATGCTGAAGCATAATAAATATTTCCTTAAAGTTCCTTTTGTCTTGGACAGATACTATCAGTCCTAATCATGAAACCTTTTTTTATACTGTGTTACCTGGCCCCATATGTAGTAAATATCCTAAGGGGGCGTTTGGTATAGGAGAATTTTTTTTTTATTCGGGAATCTCGATTTTCAAAAATATGATTTTTACATTCAGTTTATAATCATATCCGGAAATTTAAAATTTAGAAAAATTCAGTTTGCCGAAATTTGAAATTTAGAAAAATTCAGTTTGCTGGGAATCTTGGAGAATGATGCGTACCAAACGTCCCCTAACCGCAATGGGAATGGAAGATGAAACTGACGAGTAAACAAATCATAGGGGGAGCTAATATTGCAAGCCTTTTTACCTTAAGGAGAATGTCCTTTTCTTAATCTATTGATGTATGAGACACCCTGTACTCTTTCTTAATGGGACTGAATCCACAAGATTTGAAGGCTTGCAGCTCAACCTATTCTGACATGCACGAATCACCACACTGCTCATTGTAGTGTTCGGGGCCTTGGTTGGAATATTATAGCAATGAAGGCAATGTGTACATGTAGCAACAAGCAATGATGGTAGGGTGGCATCATATGATGGAGATGGACTTTCAGGCCAGTAATGGTGCAGGCAGTGAGTGGTGAATTGGAGATTGTGTATGATAGTGAGATTAATAAATGCCTCTGATCGAAACAATGGACAGAGATTTTCATTAGAGTTGATAGATTAACAAACTTGGGTTTATGTGTTCCGATTTGTTCAAGTTATTTGAAATCTAAATTCTAACACGGTAAGATCAATCTGAAGTGATTTTGATACTAATAAAAGTAAAATGGGATTCAAGGCACCAGAGTTAGCCCCAGTGGTGAGGGGTGTGGGTAGTTATGTATTAAATTCCTCTATGTATTGAACAACAACAACAAAAAGTAAAATGGGATACATGTTTGGGTAAGGTTTAAGTTTATAAAATAGAAGATCAAGTTACATACTTAACAATAATTGTAAGGATGCATACACAGCAAAAGAAAGAACGTGGGTCAAAGTTTTCTAGTCATTCGTCCTTGGAACTAAACTATTGCTAGCTTCATCTCTATTCTCTAGTCTTCAGAGCTTGCCTATATCAGTAAGCAAGGCTGGCAAATGAATAAAATTGTAGTGGCCGACATGCCCGCCACATACTCAGCATTCTAAAACCCATAAAAATCCAAACCTTTTTCCTCTGTAAATCTATACCTACATGGATTAGTTGGAGTCTTTGTTTAGAAAGCACGTATTAATTTAAGCTTAAACGCACCACTAACTGATTATATTATCATATACTTTTTTATTTTATTTTATTTTCTATATTAAATTGTGATAGTAAAATAACATAAAAGGAATATTAATTTTTGATGTCACAAGATCTCAATGCTTAGAGAAACAAATTCTTATGGAGATAAATTGGTGCCACTTGCGAGCACATTTAGCAGTGTGCAAGTGGCACTTGTAAGAGATGGTGGAGATTATTATGGTGCATCCCATATTCTGTACCTCCCACTCACATTCTCTGTCTCGATATTGATGCTTAATTATGGAGCTCCTGCCACTAACCCAATGAGCCTTATTACCGAGACAAGTACTGCTTTGAAATTTGCTCCTCTGAACACTCTGATGATATAGGACATTCTCAAATTCACAATGGTAATGACCCAACAAACGCAACGCACAAAATACATTAAACCAAACCTCAAATAATAGAGAACAAAACTCAGCTTTCTGATAAGATTAATGTAGGTGATGAATGGTGAACTTCACAAGCATGAGAACAAAACTATAATGTGGCTTAGTATAAGACTTAATAAAATATGTGAAAAGTGTTTATCCTTTTAAATGACACAATTTATATCATTTTACTCTTACAAAGAGGTGAGACGCATACCTTTATTTTCTTGTCAACTCTCTATTCTCCTTTATTTATCTCTTTCTCTCTCTTAAAATGACACAATCTTACATCATTTACAATGACACACACTTTACCCATAAAATATAAGGACTTATTGGTTATTAGGAGAAATTGGTTTCCTAAGTGCCATAATGTCATATATACAAAACTACTATGTACCATTATATACGGGGTGCATTGATAGACCTTTCTTTCTCCCTTTTACATGTGGTGTCCACCCTAATACAGCCACATAAAATCTCATTCGGTTGAAGAAACTTGGATTGCATCATCGTCCTTAGCCTTTAAAATAAAAGCAAAAGTCATTCTGAACTAAATTTATAATAAAATCCATGGAAAACTTCCATATATGATTATAGCAAGTGGAGGACTTGACCATCACGAGTCTTTGTACCACTATGGAGTGTGCATGAACCATGAAATATGATATCTGGATCATGTGAAAAAATAAATATAAAAGGTAATGTGAAGAATCATGAAAAAATATTAGAATAGATAATTATAAAATCATAATCATTAATTCACCTTTTATATGATTATAATATTCCATGTGATTATATTATGATTTTTTTTATGAGAGTGAATCCTCTCATGTAGAAAAGTGACAATGTGACCATGTTATTTGATCATAACTATTCATTCATGATGAAATAAAAGAGAGAAAAATATATAATTTTTAAATAAGTGATTATTATCAAATAATATGACGCTATTTGACAGAGAGGATCCACTTCCATTTTTTACACATTCATTTCCTGAAATATGAGCTATGAAACCATGTTCTTCGCAGCTTTTGATGAAGTGCCCCATTAAGTTGGCAGAGAGAAGAGAGAGAGGGGTGGAAATGGGAAAGTGGGTTATTATCGATGATAAAATGCACTGCTTTCCGTCACATGAATAGGTACGCGTCCCGAGCAAATTAAAATGGAAATATCCCCTAGCTAGCAATTCTCCTCTGGGCGCATATATCTATCATATCATATTGTAGAGAGGACCGTTAAGCCTTTTTTTTATTCTTTCCTACATCACTAACACATTCTCCTCCTCTTTGGCTTAATAAATTAATCCATGTTTAGAGTTTATTTCTTATTTTAAATTTATCCACCAATGTTTGGAAGAACGAGCCAAAATTGCATATAACAACCAAAATCTCCAGCTAGTATTAGAACGTATTATATATATTGACTAGTTGGCTTCAGTTGAAGATAAACCTAATTCAGATTCTATTCCATTTTTATTCCGGGCTAAACCTTGCCCAATAACATGTGACCTCAATCATAGAACAGGCTTATCTTTTAATTGCTCTTCTGCATTTTCTTTATTTCATTAGAGAATGAGGTTTATATATACCTATTCAATGGTCTAGCCCGCTAGACTAATTAATCTACACAAGTCTAGTATCAAGTCTAGTATCCGAATGATTCTTCGACCACGTACGAAACAACTATCATAGCTATTTTTAAAATTTCATGAATGTCCTTATGCCTTAATTTTAATATATCATCATTTTAATTAAAGAAATATAAAATTATTAATATATATATCCTTCACTTTACAACTAAGTTTCTTTGTTGAATTGTTAATTTATATATTATTAGAGTCTTTGTGGTCACAAATTTTATCGCCATTTAATCCTGCAAACCCAATAGGCTTATATGGGAAAGAATGTATTAGAAAAATATAAAATTATTATTGTGATTTTCACCTAAAGTGTTAGTCAATCATATATTTCTAACATTTCAATGATGAAAAATCCTTTTTGAATAATGTTTGAAGATCATAATAAAATCTTAGTGAAAAACATACTACTTTATTCAACTGCATGTCATGTGCGTAGATACATCGTTTCTTCTTTCTTGTTTGTTCTTTTATTATTTCGCCTTTTCTTGCAAAGGCATGTGAATGTTCGGAGACACAGAGACTGTTTGCATTAACTTATGGATATCCCAAATTCGACACTTGTTTTAATTAGATTAGGCCATCCTTAATATACAATACATCTTATACTGTCACGGATTCAGGAGGGTGACAATTGAATCAAATTCTACGGGTTCATGATTAACCTTCTTCACTAGATGACAAACATGCCAAGTGCTCTGCACATGAATTACTTTTGTGACCCAAATCTTTTCATGTTACCGCTTTTGTTTTTTTGACTCAGATGCTAATATATGTAACTAAAGAAGTTGAATCAGTCATGTTTTAAAATAAAAGACAGAATCGTTGGGTGAAGGAATAATATCACTTGCACATTTATTATATTCATATATAATTATTATTTATTAACAATCAACATGCACGTAATTTTATTTCATATCAAAAAATGTTTACCTAAATTCAAATAGAGTCATTTATATATGTCAAATACAAAAATTACATGAATAGCAGTACTTGTATATAAGTAGGTATTGAGAACTATTAATTTCAGTTTTCGGTGTGATTGAGATGAGAACGGAATTAGTGCCTTGGCTTGATTAAGTAATGCAGCTAAATAGCTAAAGAATAGGATACGAAAAGGCAAAAGAATGGAATGCATATTCTCATGTTTGATTTAACATTGTAAGTTTATTTCAGACTATATGATGTTATAAACAAATTAGAAAGAAATTATAGAGCACCTTAAGATAGATAGTTAACTGAAGAATTAAACGTAAAAATATGGAAGTTAAAAAAGAGATCTGTCATTTTTTAAAAATATATAAAAAAACTAAGTCATACATACTTAAAATAATATGATCTAATTTAATAAATAATTAGGATAAATGAATACTTAAAATGATTATGTATATAAAGACATATACTATCTCTTATCTCCATTTTCCTTTGATTTGTGGTGCTCAGGTTGTTGGATTGAGTAGTCATGTAACCGATATTTAATTTTATAAATAAAAACGGCATGGCATGGGAAATAATATAAAGCCATGCTTGGGGATTTAAGGAATGTACGTAAGCAGCTGAAGAGTTTATAGTAGTTTCAAGATTGGAAACTATGCTCAGTACTTACCGCATTTGTAAAACCACGACGTGGGAAATTGAGGACAATGGGCACCGCTCATTTATGATCTCGATCCTCTCTCATGTGAAAATTCACAGAGGAAATCATAACCATACAAAGGTGGATCAATGATAATAAAGGAGAGAAAGAAAAAATATTAAAATAAATAGTTACGAAATCATAACCGTTGATTTACCTTTGTATGGTTGTATGATCTTCCAGATGATTATATCATTTTTTTTTTTGCAGAGGATCCATTTCCCTCATTTTTTCTCTTGTAATTTAATTATAAAAAAATCTTTTCTTTCCCTTCCTTTTTCCTTTTTAATCTTTTTGCCCTTTAAATGTTAAATAATGTGATACGCCGGTTGCAACTACTTTTGATTAGCATACTTTTACAATTAATATGTGTGCGAATTAAACTATACATTTATATAAATTAGTATTAAAGTTTTTTTTTTGGGTCCATATATATGGCATGCTTCGTTCCCCTCACCAACCGATGTGGGACTTTACATCCTCCCCCACTGGGAATACAGCGTCCCCGCTGTACACACCGGTCCAGGGCCAGGCTCTGATACCATTTCTAACAGCCCCAAACCCTGTAGCAGATATTGTCCGCTTTGCCCCGGCCACCCAAAGGCCCGCCGGAACTCACGGTTTTACGTTCTGGGGTTACCCCAAAAGGCCTCCACTAGGAAAGGTATCCACACCCATATATATGGCATGCTTCGTTCCCCTCACCAACCGATGTGGGACTTTACACAATCTAAAAGATAATAAACATAAATAGGTGCGTGGAAGTGAAATAAAATAGGAGAAAAAGGGACACAAAATATATTTTTGTGCAAGTAGTTTTTCCCATGTTAATCCTCATCGTGGGATGGCAAGTTGACCCCATTTTTTTTACTATAGATTAGTATATTATAAACGGCTTCATGAGGCTTCTGTTATTACTATGATTATGTACGAGCTTTGTTACTGAACTAGAGAGTTTTGGCTAGAAGGAAAAATATTATTCGCACCTTTTTAAGGAATTAATATCTGCGAGCACAATGGTTGCTTCCACTAGCTTGGGGTGGATGGAGGCTTTATGGTGAGGTATTCAAGACAACAATCAGTGATCTTCGCATAGAACATTGTAAATATCGTTGGAATATATAGAGATTGTAGAGTCAATAATACCCATATACTTAAATTTCTTTTATATAACATGATCAGGACTTATTCGATTTTACCTTTTGACTAAAAATATCCATATTTTATAATAAACAAAGGCGTTAATTTAAAGAGTATGGCACACGGAGCAGAACCATTGCTATCTAATTTATTAATAAGAAACAGTAAATAATAATTGTGATAAAGACAGCAGTGAAATAATTCATCCGTTTTGACTCTGACACACACTTTTCTTAATTTCATTCAATGGCGTGTTCGCAAAGCAGTGAAATAAATCACCCCACAAAAAAAAAAAAAAAAAAAAAAAAAAAAAAAAAATCACCCCACAATATATATGGGTACCGTTGGAATTTAATTCGGGCTCTGTAATCAAAAGAGAATTGAGTAGTTACTGGTTACTACTTAATAGTCAATCTCAATACCCATACGTACATTGCGTATAACTTATGCAGGGGATGTTGGAATGTTAAGATAGGCATCACATAAATTACAATAAAGTAAGGGTATCTTTTGAATCACTTATTAACTTTACATATGTATTAAATATAAATTATATTATATATATATAAATATTATTTAATATTAAAATATGTCAAAATATATCTTTTTCTAAAATTAACGTGTGGATGTGTCGTGTCCCGTGTTGCATATAATCAATGGAGGACCCAGAAATTTTATTTTATGTCCGCACATTGATGCCCCGAATTTTTTGTAAAGAAAGTTTAAATCAACACTCAAATCCGCTCATAATCTAATATAAGAATAAATATGATTTTTGGTCCCTAACAAAAAATTCGGTCTCCACTTTAGTCCATTATAAAAAAAATTAGTCACCTGGTTCTTATGAAATTCAAAGTGGATCCATTTTGGTCTTTTTGAAGGACTAATGTGAGTCTTTTTTGAATTTTTGAGAGACCACAATTTTAACTAAACTGATCCGCTTTAAATTTTTTAGGGACCTCGAGACTATTTTTTTGTAAGAGACTAAAATGGGGATAATTTTTTTTTGCTAGGGACCTAAAAAAGTATTTACTCCTAATATATATTGAATCAAGAGACAAATAAGAATCTGCAAGAAAAAAAACTAAAAATCTAAAAGTTTATGACTGCACTTGGGGGCATTTGCCCGCAAGTGGGTCCGCCGCTGCATATAATAGACCACCACCACCACTATTATTGTTATCAAACATATTTAAAAAAAAAACTATTTTAAAGAACAGAAATAAAAAAAAATTTAGTTTTCAAAAATAATATCAGAAAATAGAATATTTATTATGCACGTACTAATTGTGATCAAGACAGCAGTGAAGCGAATCATCCGATTTTACCTTCTCCTAAAAAAGTATCATTTTTTTTTTTTTTCTAAATGCGTTAATTTAGGAAATTTTTAATATACTCCTGTCCTTTCATAGTCTTTCCATTAAAGAGGTGACACATGAATTTTTTTTCTCCTTTATCTCTTCTCTCTCCTCAATTTCTCTTTTACTCTCTGTCTTTCACCCTACCCGATCATCCATGGGATCACCAAATTTAAGCTAGTTAATTTAAAGATTGTGGCACACGAAGCAGAACCATTGCTTTCTAATTTATTAATAGGAAACAGTAAATAATAATCGTGATGAATACAGCAGTGAAATAATTCATCCGATTTGTCTTTTAATTTACTTCCCCCCACCTTTTTTTTTACTTCACTCAATGGCGTGTTCCCAAGGTTACCTAGCCTATCCGTCACCTGCTGGAATCAACACCATATGAAGTCATTCATGTATTGTCAATTTATTGTTCTTCTTGTATGTTGTTTTTATTTTTTATTTTTATCGCTGTGTAACTTTAAATTGTAAATTAAAGATTAAAGCAATTCATCTCATCACCCACGAAATGAAATTTTTTAATATGTACCAGGATCACTGTAGTCCTTTTACTCAGAAATTGATATTTGTATTAAAAAAAAATTATTTTGTTTTCTCTCTCTTCTCTCCTCAATCTTTTCTCTCTTTCTCTCACCTCGGTCCCACTTCATATATTTTGCTACGGGAGCATGTTAAAGTCGCTCACACAAAAGGTACATTCAATTCAGCATTGTTTCTTTCACTTTATTTTTGCAATAGGGAATATGGGGAATACCATCTAGTTGTGTATGTAATTGGGTGACCACTGACGACTTGGAATATATTACATTACATTGTACCCTATGATTCTATCTAATCCTGATGGAAGCGGTTAGGCTTGTCCTTAATACCAAACACAATCCTTCGTGGCATGGCAGCCCTCTGATTTGCTCATTGGTCTCTTGACTCGAAGATTTTTTCATTCAGTCCCAATACCTGCGAGAGAATTGCACTTATTCCCACGTCTAACAACATATTCCTCCGCCACGTGGAATGCTTTCCCAATTATGAGTTCGTTAGTGTAAGTGTTAGTGTTAGTGAAGCGGTGAGATTACTGGTTGCTTCACCGCTTTTCTTTCTTGAAAGTAAGGAAACAAAAAAGTTTATATTGAGACAGAAGCGGTGGAAGTGGAATACTACACAAGAGTGCGCTGCCGCTTGTGGTTGTGCTGTTCGAGGCCATTTGCGTTGGAACGGGTCTGGATTCTCTCAACAAACACCTCACCTGCTCCACTTCCACTTCCTCCGGTTCCCTCCTCTTTTTTTGTGTGTTAATGATTCAATTCTGATTAAAAAGAAATATAAACCAGCATCTTTTTAAAAAAATAGTTCAATAACTTCATCATTTTATAATTGTTTCGATTTGGGATGAGCTTCCCGATTAAAGTTTTAAATTCTTTTTAAAGATAATATTAGATAAAATCTAACACTTGCTTTCATTTTCAGTTTCTAGGGAAAATATTTTTTCTGAGAACTCATAATACAAGTGGGTTTCACTTTAGAATTTTTTTCTCTCCACTATTTTGTGGGCCCCACTTATATTATGAGCCACTAACATGAGAAAATTTTTCTCTTTTTAAAAGGAGAAAATATTTTCCCTTTATTAAATACTATCATTTGGTTAAACAAACATTTTTTTTGACTCATTTTATATTATTAAATAAATTTTGTATCACTATACAAAAATTTAGTATATTTTGTTGAATAAAATTCAGTAAAACCCTCTTTATAATATTAATAATTTTTTTATTCAGTTCATTGTCACGTAGGCAGAGAGCATCACCCACGGACCACGGTAACTGTGCTGCAGTGCATGTGGTTAAAGTAAAAGTTAAGGGTTCGCTCACCGAGCACATCTCAGATGTAACGGGAGTACGTACTTTGTTATTAAAAAAAATTATAAAAATAAGGATAGCATAGATGTTTTTATTTTTTATGGGAATAATATTTGTCATTTTAAAGGATATAAACTTATATCATTTTAGATTCTAACAGTTGATTTTCGTCTATCAACGATTATAATTTATTGATCAAAATTATTAATTAATAATAAATTTGGCTCATTAAGTTTGACTCAATAAATTATAACCGTTGATTGATGGAAATCAACGGTTAGATCTAAAATTATATAAGTTTATATCATTTAAAAGGATAGATGTTTTTTCCTTTTTTTATATTTGATAAAAAGTATAAAATAATATATATTTTTGTAATGGGTTTTATAAGAGTTATGTTGTAGGAAAAGTGATTGTGTTATATTATAGAGATTCGTTTTGCGTGCCGGAATTTTTGATTTTTTTTTTTGCTGCGGGTCCCACAAAATGTTGTGTTTATGAAATTTTTTATGGTCATTTAAATGATAGATGATAAACCCATTTGTAATATCAAAAATATCTTGATGCTATGTTAGAAAATAACATAAATTATTAAAAATGTCTTTATAAATATTTTAAAGTTTTGGGTTAAATTAATTATTTATAAGATATTAGAGCTACAGTGATGATAAAATCACGAGTTCGATCCTCCACTTCTAAAATTAAATAAGCGTACAATATTCACCCTTCAAGTCAACTTTTTTTACATAGGTGTGATATAAAATAATAAAAATCACTAAAAAACTTATCTAACCCCTTAAAATTTGGAGTAAAATTAATTTTTTACATTATCATCTGTGTGCAAGCCGAAAACCAAAAGTTTGATGTAAAAATTATTATTATTATTATTAGGTAAAACTTCATTTTCACCCATTGTGATTTATCATTTGATCCCATGAGATTTCAAATTTATCACTTAGATCCATTGTGGTTAAATAATTTATCATTTAACCTCTCGTGGTTTCAAACTTTCACTTGTATACCTTGTGGTTGAAAAAAACTTCTATAAGACCCTTGTGGTTACAAAAATAAATATTTAAAATAAATGTTTTTTTTTATATCCCCACCTAATGCATTTAGGGTTAAAAAAGAAAATAAATTTTTAAAAAATTCACTTATTTTTATCAATAAAATATATTCAAATCAAATATTATTTTATTGTATCTATTTTTTACCCGATATGATTATAAAATTATCTAAAGAAAGTAAATATCTTATTTTGATAATACATATTTAATTTATCTTAAATATAATTTTTAAATTAATTTCAGAATAAATAATTTGAAATATTTTTTAAACCATAAATGCATTACATGAGGATAAAAAATTAAAAAGAGAGAAAATTTATTTTAAATATTTATTTTTTAGAATATTTAATTTTAATTTTTTTTTAAACCACAAAGAGTCTAAGTGAAAAAAATTATAATCACAAAGAATTTAAGTGAAAATTTGAAATCATAAGAGTTAAAGGATAAAATGTCTCAATACAATTGATCTAATTGATAAGTTTAAAATTACAGGAATTTAAATAATAAATCACAAAAATATAGCGGGTGAAAATGAAGTTTTCTCTTATTATTATTATTATTTCTTTATTTTGTGGCGTTGGCTTTACCCGTTTGGGATTTGGAGAAAAGTGAAGGGGCAAAATGATGATTTCCCAACACAACCGGCGTGGCATTTAAAGACGAGAAAAGCGGGAGTCTAAGTTAAAAAGGAAGGGCAGTTTAGTGTTGAGAGGCACACGAGAGAAGGGGAACGTAAAAAAAAACTGAAAATGAAGGCTTCACTGTGATACACAAATCAAGAGAGAGAGTGAGAGAGAGAGCGAGAGTGTGAAAATGACGAAGGACAACTTGGAAAAACACATTAAGAAGCAGATGGGATGCATGACAGGTTTCCTTCAAATCTTCGATCGCCATCACCAGATGATCGCCGGAAAACGCATCTACTCCTCCAAAAGGATCCCTCCTTCTCCGCCTCCGGTAACGAACTAGTAATTCATTTAATTTCTGTCCATTTCACTCTCGTGCTCTTTCCTTTTTTGACCATTTCGTGTCTTTCTTTTTTAGGAAACTCATTCGTCGCCTGAAACATACATATGCTGTGGCTCTCCGGCGGAATCATCATCACCGGAAACAGAGACAGAAACAACTCAAGCAGTAAAGTTGTCTCCACTTCTTCCACTTCCGGTTTTGCAATTCAATGAAGGAACGAGGTCTTCCTGGAAGTTCTCCAGAGAATCTCCGAGACTATCATTGGATAGCAGAGCAGTTGTGGATGCCAAAGGAACTTTCCACCCGAGAGAGGCGGAGAAGCAGCAGCTGCAGCGGCGATCCACCACCAGCGTCGTTGCAAGGCTCATGGGGCTGGAGGATTCGGATCCTCAGCTCCGAAGATCCGCTTCCGAATCCAGGGTTTCCAGAGATCTGCCCCAACAGTATCGTTTCTTCGACACCACCAACAATTTCCAGTTAAAGCAACATCATGTTGATAATAACAATGGCAGAGCCTCAGATCCAAACGCGAAAGCAGAGCCTGCAAGGGGAATGAGACAAAAGAAGAGTTTCTACGATTCCGCTGACTTTTTCCCAGACCCGAAGCACAGTGTTTCTGTGTACGGAGAAACGAAGCTGCGAGGGATCGATGAACCTTCCGAGGATCTCGACACTATGAAGCAAATCCTCGAGGCCTTGCAGCTCAAGGGCCTTCTGCATTCCAATAAATCCATAACTCAAACCAACCACAAGAACTTCGTCTTCGACGGAACCATCTCCCGGAACGATTCTCCCATTGTTGTTATGAAGCCAGCTAGATCTTCCGGTTTTTTTAATCGAACCGGACGAACCGGGAATGATTCTCAACCAGGACCTCGAGCTCGCCGCAAAAACGAAACCCTTCCTGCTAGACCGGAAACAGATCGAAATGCCAGAGGCAGAAACGTGAACTCGCCCACGCGCAGCCCGAACCGGTTGAGGAAAGTGAATGATGGTGTTGAACCGAGAACCGTTGTTTCTCATACTCCGGTTCATTCGTCCAAGTTAAACTCGAGAACCAATGGACCTGGCCAGCAAGTAACAAGTAGATCGCCGAGGATGAGAAAAGCGATCACTCATCAAAAGGAGGAGAAGTTGATGGTTATGGCAGAGGATGAATCATCCAACGTTTCAGAAAGCAGCTTCAGCACTTCTTCATACACCGATACAGAGGTATGCAAAACTAGACTCCTTTTATTAATTTTTTATTTGGAACATATTAATAATCAAATTACCTTATGTACTATGATACGATATCGATCTTCTTATTTTGATAAAGGTAAAAACTTTGGATTCATACTAGATTTGCGCAGAGTTTTACCTTTTATAGCCGTGTAAATCCAACCGAGAGATTTCATTTACAATATAAAACCAAGACCTACTAAATTTTATAATGAGAATGAGATGAATTTGTTTGCGTTTCAGAGGTTTAAGATGGAGGAATACAGGGAAGGGAAGAATCTGTTGCAGAGGTGTGATGAGCTGCTGAATAGCATAGCGGAAATGGCGGCAGCGACGGAGCAACAACAACCGAGTCCAGTATCGGTACTTGACTCGTCGTTTTACAAGGACGAGTCGTCGAACTCACCATCCCCGGTAATGAAACGGTGCATTGATTACAAAGGTCAGTGGTTTATTATTATACTCGTACAGACATGAGTCATAATCATTGCTTGGGCACTCGCTAGGATTAGGTTGTGGTTTTAGTCAGAGGGAATTTAATATTGGTGGTGACGTCTTGATAGGTAAGTTTGGGGGTAGGCATGTTTAGGCCTTTTAAGCACCCACTTGTCCTTTCCTTTCGTTCACAACACCATTTACTGTTGCTGGACAGTTGATGCTTTGTCCTATCTCCCCAATTTACTATACTCCTCGGGAGAATTAAGAATTTTCATCTCCCCCAGTGCCAAGTGCCAGTGGTGGTGAAAATCGCATCGCGTCCTACGTGGACCAATCATTTGATACTAGGGGCTATCAATTTGGTTGGTTCATTGACTACGTCAAAAGTTTACTTGTACAATCACGTGGGGGTGATGGCGATCATCGGTAATGCGACCTTTTTGTTTCGATACTAGTGTCTTTGGACTACCTAACTGGCATTTAATTTTGTAATTTTATGATACTGGATAAAAAAATATCTTATTTTCACCAAAAAAAAAAAATAAAAAAATCTTATTATTTAAAAAAATTAAATAATAATTGATTAGATTATGTGATATTTTTGGTCCAAATATCATTAAATAAATGATAGATACACTAAATCTTCTTGCTCAACTAAAGATTTATTCGATTTTTAATTTTTTTTGGAACATGTGCTGCTTACTTTTGTGAGTTGGTTATGGAATTAATTCAGAATACAATACGAGTTAGGGATAAAAAATAGCACGTGAAAATTGAACCAATTTTCTTTCTTTTCACTAAAGGTCTTTACTCATCGTATTAAGATTGTGGGTTGAATTGATTTTTTATAGGATTTTATAATTGCAATTTTCCTACACGCCTTTCGATTTCCATGCTGATATGGGTCATGCACATAATTTTTTCTAACGTATGGGTCTCACATGTTTTTTATCTCTATAATATGAGATTTCAATTCTCATTTCAGTAATCACAATGTCACTACTCGATTCTCAGTGAATGCATCAACTATTATTTGTGGCACTTTCTTGCTTTAATTCACCCGTATTCACTGTTTGTGTTAATTAATCACCATCAACAAAAAAAAAAAAAAAATTACTGTCCCCTTAGTACGAAGATTAAAATAATCAATATTGTGTGTGGCGAGGGTGGTCGACAGTTGATAGACAGATAGTGACAAAAAGGAATATACGAATAGTGTCGGTATCCTTTTTTTTTTTCTTATTGAATTAATTTTATTTCTTGATATTAATGAACGAGTTGGGTGAAATTGCAGATCAAGCAGCTGAGTCAGAAGATGATGTGTGGAGTGCAGCTTGGTGTTGCAGCGAAGCCATGTCCGAGGATAGCGATTTCGTTTATGTTTCGGAAATACTGCATGCTTCTAATTACTTGCTGGCAGACGGCGATGTTTTTCTGTTATTGGAGAAGCGGCAGTACCTCAAGGGGAACGACACCTCCAGGAGCTCCACTTTCCAAAGACGGTTGATCTTCGACACCATTCACGAGATCCTCAACAGGAACCGGCGTTTTCCGCCGTGGAAGGCGGTTTCCTGGTCGGAGAACACGCAGCTGTTGCGTCGGATCTGGTCGGAGTTTCGGAGGATCCGAGATAGGGAGGAATCGGAGGACCTGTTCGCGGTGATATGCGGTGTGTTGAGGAAGGACATGGCGGAGGACGCCACCATGAATGAATGGGGAGAATGCCCCGTGGAGATGGGGGATGTAGTTTTGGACATCGAACGCTCCGTATTCAAAGATCTCAT
This sequence comes from Gastrolobium villosum, assembly GCA_032173675.1. NCBI lineage: Eukaryota > Viridiplantae > Streptophyta > Magnoliopsida > Fabales > Fabaceae > Gastrolobium > Gastrolobium villosum. Next base: position 224,663 of record JAVKPL010013093.1, on the reverse strand, counting down.
CGTCGAAACAATTCGAGATCTCGCGTCGTTTAAGGGACAACGACAACGTAATAAAATCTCGGCGCTTCGTAGGAAGTTGGTGTTTTGAAACTAGGATTAGGGAGCGAAAGGGAAAAAAAAAAAACAAAACAAAACAAAAAGAAAAAAGAAAGCGAAGTGAACAAATAACACATGAAAATAGGAGGTTGCTTTGTTCACATTTTTCGCTCGCTTGCTTCTTTAACTTTGTTTGCTAGCAATTTGCAGAAGCTTGTTTGACGCTCCTCTCTAAGTAGCACTCTACTCTACTCACTACTCTAATGTTTTGTTTGGTGGAGTCGGGAGTTTTAAACCTGAAATCCAGGCAAGTTTTACAATTAAGATTTCCATTAGTTTAGGAATATAAAATGTTTGATGATTACAATGTGGGGACTGGGGACTGGTGAGTGGTTAGAAGGATGGAAATGTCAATGAGTAAAGATCTCAAGCTTGATATTTCAGCACATAAAAAAGATTTGTTTAATCATTTTTGTTACCAACTCGCGAGCAAACTAGTGGGGCACGAAATAAAAGGTGTGGACGAAGCATCAGCAATCTTTGAATCAAAGATGAACTAGCAAAGCAAATCAATTGGCAAATTTTAGAATTAGTGTGAAGACCTTTTTGGTGCCCACTTCAAGAAACAGACTAAATGATTTTTTGGTACGCCGTAAGCCGTAAGAAATAATAAAATACATACCGAGTTATTAGACAATGAAATTATTTAGCGGTTTTTATTTTAGACAATGATTGTTTGATTATGACACGATAATATAGCTTTCATACGACAAAAAGTCTTGAATAGATTATTTGGAGACAATTTTTTACTTATTTAAACATGGGATTTCTACTTTTGAAGATTTGCGGTTCTGGTGAACAAACACCTCAAAAACAAAAACATGGGATTACTGAGATATATAGTGGCACTCTTTAAAAAGCTAGAAGCGTTGTTACAATCACGGCAAAAAAACTATTTTTTTTTAATAAACTCAAATGTATCCTTGCGCCGTAATCGAAGACTAATTCCATCGAGCACTGTCGGACAAATTAGGATGTATTTAATTCGTAATTTTTTTTTGTTTTATTAATAATTATAAGAACTTCACTTTATTTTGTTTTGTTTCTTATTTTTAAAGATTTATATAGAAAATGATATTTTGTTTATCATCATTAATGCCCGGAAAATGATTAGAATAGAGTATGAGGATATTTGATAATCTTTAAAAAAAAAAAAAAAGTAAAGTCACATTTCGTTAATTAGAAATGGTGTAGAATAAATGTTAGAAGTATGTTTGGATGTCATTGTAAAAAAGGAATAGACGTTCATTTCCATAATTAAATCAAGAATATTCATTCTCGTTATTATAATTGATAAGTTTGAAAGAATCGTATATAATTACATTTCATTTACTATCATCTTCACCCCGTAATATATGTCCATTATTATTATTAATAAAGAAAATCGGTATCTACTATCATCCGAGTCAGCAGTACTGGCTCCATATTGGCATATTGCTGTTATCTGCACCACTACTGTCACCAAAGTCATTGTTGAAGTTATCCCAATATCCCCCACCATCCTCGCCACCTTACCATTCATAACATCATTCTCATTCTCAGTACCACCGATATTATTGCCACAACTACGAATAAGTCTTTGTTACTATTGCTGCTGTATCTAGATTCAGTGCATCTTATCAATCAAAGCAATACACACCAAAGGAGAGAAAAAAATTGGCATAAAAAAAAACAAAAAATTAACTGACATATAATATTTTCATTAATGAAATGCACCGAATCTTTGGTAGTAATACCAAAGATTTATTCCACCCCACAACAATTATTTATTTTATTTTGACAGTTCAATACGGATTAATTGAAGAATAATGTTGTTTCTTTTACGGACATCACGCTTACTAGGAGACACACCAATTAATTCGGTATTAAAACTCCTTTAATGCCTATTTTTCGATTGGGAATTGCCATGAAAAGCGTGGATAAGGAGGTATTGAGAGCTTGGGTCCTCTATGTCTCAACATACCCTACTCCCCCCGTCTTTGTTAACTGACTCAACTACATGTTCAAATACTCCGGAATGACTTGCAATGCCACTCCACTCATACATGTTCAGATTAACATATCAACAACCTCTTGTCATGTTAATGAAAAAAATAAACGATTTTTGAATTAATTCAAATTCCCTTTTTTTATAATGGGTTATAAATATAGAATTTTCATTCCAAATACAATTAAATCATTTCTACTTTTAAAGATCTCAAACACAATATAATAAAATTAAGGGTTTTTTTTCTCATGTTATATGAGACAAATTGTCTCAAGCAACACATAAAAAAGTGGGTGGGACCCACTAAAAGAAAGAGAGAGAAAACAAAAAAGTGGGTACCACCCACTTTTTCGTATATTGCATGAGACAATTTGTCTCATGCAACATGAGAAAAATAAAACCCTAAAATTAAAGGGATAGTTTATTCTACCTCTCTCTTCTTTCTATTTTTGCCTATCATTTTATAACATCATTATATCAAAATTTCAACTGATTTAATGATATTGGAAAGTGATAGATAAAGATAAAAAAAAAGACATCTAGAATAACCTATCACAAAATTAAAGCATTCTCTGGTTGGTTCTAACATCTCAATGTAGATTATATACAATGAGAAGAAGTACTAGATGCAGGAACAATAATTCCTAGTGTTATCATTCTCCTTTTTCTATCCTCAATTAGAGAAAAGTTTACCTGCTCCAGAATCACATGGTACTTGATGTTCCTTTTACCAAATATAATAAAAAATAACTCTTTTATTATACTACCTTATATTTATATTTATATTTATTTCCACCGATATCCCTTTTTTTTTTTCTCCCTCAATTATAGTAGGATAGGTACAACTTCGAAGTTATTCGTTTCTGCATTCTATCATTATATGCTACAGCATGCCCTTCACCAAGAAATGCGCACTATCATGGACACCGACCAAAATACCATTCTTCATCAAAAAATTTACCCAACTATCATGCGAATAGTTTTATTTCTCAATATGCCACGTGGGCAGGTTCGTTGGGTACTGTAACAAATCGATTTGCTGACGTGTCACATTTCTAATGGATAACAACAAAGGCGGACCTAGAGGGGGGCTAGGGTGGCCCCCCTAAAATTTGATAGGAAGAAATTATATATATAAATGGTATTTTAATAATATTACAAAATGTGTGTAAGTGGGTAAATTACTGACATGCGTTAGTGTAAAGAGGAAGCACAAAACCTCAACGGTTCAAATCAAACTTCTGAAAATTGTCCAGTTTGCAATTGCAAGAGAAGACAACTAAAGAGGAAGCACAATCATTTTCATTGAAGGGGGGCGTGGGACTCAATTTTGAAACACTCTTCATGTACCTCTTCAGTAATAATCTTCCCCAACTATTTTATATAGAAAAGCAAATGATGGGAAAAAAAATTTCCTAGCCATATTTTTACTTCACCTCCTACCAAACATAGGCAAATAATTTTCCAATCCCATTTTATTAGGAATTTTTTTTCACCTCCTACCAAACACGTGATTAGATTAAAAAATTATAGTGTGTTCTTCTAAATTATTCTTATCCTCTTTAAATTTCCAACAATTTTAGCTATAAAAATAATGAAAGGACATATATAACTTTGTGGGTATCTAATTTATTGATAATGGATAACATGATTTATTTATGGGTTCGTCTCTTTTGCAGCAATAGCATATGATTTTTTTTGTAGCAAACATAATTTTACACGTGCGGATTCTAACATTTAAAAATAAAGAAAAAAAGTGAGGATCCACATGCGTAAAATAAAATCAAGAACAAGTTTTGAAATAAAATAGAAGACCAATTTCTTGATGATTCTTTGATTACATACATTAAAAAAGAAATTGTTTTGAGTTTTAACACATATTCAATTATATATGAGTTTAACAATAAGAAAATACGTAAAATAAGAGTCAAATTAAGTGATCTTAATCTTTGTAATAGATTTTTTTTTTTTTGGTATAATAATTTTTTGTATATTAGGTCTCTATGAAGCACCGACACTTCAAAAATCTTGACGTGTCGTGTCCGACACTTCCCGACACTCTCGGACTCCCCGACACTCCAACACACATTATAGAAATTCAAAAAAAGGTTTAAAGGTTACATTGCGTTGAGTTTTTAGTTCTAACTATTAAATTCGTTGGATTACGATTACTATTTTATTGAGTTTAATATAAATATTTGAGATATCTTATGTTTTTTTGCAAAATTCATGAATATTATAAGTTTAGATTCATTTTTTATTAAATTATTGAATATTAAATACAATATACACCACATAAATTAAAAATATTATTTAATATCAAAACGTGTCCTAACGTGTCGAAATCTAACATTTTTTAGAATTAACGTGTCAGAGTGTCGTATCGTGTCACGTGTCCCGTGTCAGTGTCGGTGCTACATAGTTAGGTCTGTGTTATATTTCAAATATCTTTGTTTTTAATATAATATTTTTTATTTTCGCCCCCATCATTAAAATTTCTGAGTCCACCAATGGATAACAAGTATCAAGTTAAAAAAAAATTACCAAGTTCGGTGCATTGGTTCGCGAACTTGATTGAAATTATGTATTTCAACCAAGTTTGCTACCCCATCTAGCGAACTTAGTATCCACTAAAAACGTGACACGTCAGCAACTGAGTCGCTATAGTGTCTAACGAACTCGTCCACGTGGCATATTGAAAAATAACACTATTCACGTAACATTTAGATAAAAAACTTGATGAATAGTGACATTTTAGTGAGTATTCTCACTATTATTATGAAGCACAAGTTCAGTCTTAGTGGGGATGTGATTCAGTGATTGGATGGGACTTGGTAGCAGCCTTTTTCTTCTTCCAGGTCTGGGAGCCTCCACCTTATTGCCCCTTTCCTTTATTTCCTCCGTAGTGGGCCTCTTGGCCCATATCTCTCCCCTTGCATTGACCTTTTTGCCACTGGGTAGGCCCATCCAAGTCCAACGATTCAGGTTCTCTGTCTATTGTCCTTTTCATTCCTCAACTACATGTTCATGTGGTTGGTTTCTTAGTTAGAGATATGTTATCTATCTTTAGAAAAGAAAGAAACTAAATTTTCAAACTAGAGGAAAATGGGGTTCGTTCGTTATAGATAAAGTGCACAAAACCTATCAAAGCATGTGTATATGAGGCGTGGAAGAGTAAAATGGCAGAGGCACATGCCCTTGCTCAAGTACACTCATTAAATATGTCCCTTTCTTGTCTACATTGGTTGCAATGGCCATTTGTTACTGTTGTCTACACAGGCCTTGTCTCCTTCTTTGGGGTCCTTAGCCGCATGATACATGAACTTGTCAATATGTGCTCATTATTGAGCAAAGCTTAGGGAAGTTGTTCCTTTGCTTTGTAGTTTGCATTTGTATAACTCGTTTGTCAAGGTAACATTTGGTGTATTTTTTTTGCGAATTGTGAAAATGAATGGCCAAAAATGTAAGAAAGAACATTGCACAAAAATATGGTACGGGCTTTTCTTAGGGTGATAGAGTAATTACAAATCTCATTTGGTTTAGATTAATGTTGGAGGATGATGAAGTGATTACACATGAAAGTAATAAAAGTTAAAGAGAATTTTAAGAGATTTTGTTTAGGATAGAATGCTTAAAATGTTCTAAGCAAATATATTTAGAGGGGGTCAATCTTAATTCAAAGCCGCAATGAAAAATGACAAATAGAGAAAAATAAGATGAAAACTGGTTATTGGGCTACTGGCTTGCAAAGGACAATGCTGGGCCAAGTTACATCTTCATAACCCTATGGAAAAGGAACGTATGAAATCATCCATAGAACAATCGATGGCCTATATTTAGGGATTGTGGGCTTTGATTGAACAAAGTGTGTTGGGCTCAAAAAGACACTGGGCTTTTGAAATATTACTGCTTCAAAATTAGAAGACATTTTCCTCAAGACATTCTGACGCTCAAATCAAAATTTGTATAAATAGGTTTTTCATATAGAAGAAGATGTGTAACGAAAAGACGACCAGCTGTGGTGAGGCCGCAAGCTTTCCAATTCATTCTTACTTAGTTGGCTAAGATAAGGTTTGCAGGGATATCTTGACAGTGAAATTTGCTTTGTTGACTGAAATCTTTTTTTCTTTTTCATCGTGAAATCAATATGGGCCTTATATTATTATTCCATTTAAAATTCTTCCTAAAGAAGTGAAAGAGCATCCAAATGCACTCAATGATACAAAAATATAAAATATATTTTAAATGGAAAAATTATAATAGACAAAAAAAAATTATGTGCATAACAATTAAGTTTTCTTGTCCGTTATAAGGGTCTAAGATGGAATTTTCATCATTAACGTGAGAAAAGGAGATGGGTGAAATTGTTTAATTTTTACTTATAGGGGAAAAAAAAAGCTCATAGAAGTATAAATTGAATGGTAGAAAAAACAAAAACAAAAAGAGAAAATCTTTGAGATAGGTTTTATAATTGGATTGAGTTCTGAAGTATTTTTTTTATTTTAAAAACATTGGTAACTTAGAGATCTAAGGAGGAATATAAGTTTTTTTTTTTTGGAGGGGAGGGGGATATATATTTGATGAATTTTATATTTCTCATGTTGTAGGAGATAAAATTATCTCTTACATACATATACAAATTTGTGGGACTCATGTTGTGAACAGAAGAGAGAGAAAAAGAAAATATGAGTCTCACACACTTTTATGTTTATGTATATATGAGAAATAAAATTATCTCTTATAAGATCATGTACATAAAACTCATATTTGATTAGCTTGTTTACATTAGGCAACAGGAAAGTAATCATTTCTCGTTTACTCCTCCTTAGCAAAACATTGATGATAAAATAACACGACACAAATTTCTCACTACTTCTCACACTTGATATTTTCTTCCAGCAACTTCAAATGGTAATATAAGAATTTTTCTTTATAAAAATTCTATTTTAGTTCCCCACTACTGTGTCCATTCTCATTTTTATTCCTCACTCCTCAATTTTTATAATACACTCTTCACTTCAAACATTCATGCTAAAAAACACAATTCATACCGTTCATCATATGGTTACGTGTTCTATTTTGATTACCATTTTAACTATTTTTCTTTAATTATGACTATCATTGATCCACTATTATCCCAAAAACTCAATAAAAAAAACGTTTTCTAATGTATCTTTTGCTTTTACTGATTGCATGGATTATTCCACGGTCGCTAAATTACATTGTAACCAACAAAACAAATTGTCGGCAATATACTATTATTGTATTATTCGATGGTCTTCTTGCATTATAAGCAGGCACACCCACTCCTAAGCTCCATCCACATGTCTAATTTTCCATAATGGACGGGTCAATATATTATAGATGCCAATTACATCAATCTGATGCAAGGCATTGGTATTCACTATTCAGGCAAGGTGTGTAAATTACTATTATTCTAGTTAAATGTGACCAACATTTAGTGTTACCAACATAAAAGGATAACATAAAAGGATCTACATCAAACTGCTTAAGTTTTTGTGTTAGAAATGATTCTTTACAATCAGGACTGTATTACTAGTAATTTATGTTTTACAGCATATTTTTATGTGGCCGATGATCAAAGTTCCTCTCGTTTAACTAGAGGGTCTAGTGGATACATCATACATGGAGTTTCTCTATCCAAGAGTCCAAGTCTTGATGAAAATGTTTCGGGGAAAGAGTGTCCTTTGCTTAGCTAGAATTCTCTATTGACGCTAGAGCTGGCAAAATGGGCCGAGCCCGCCGGGCCGGCCCGCCCCGCCAAGCCCGCCAGCCCGCCAGCCCGCCCGAGCTGATTTTTATTTTTATTTTTTTAATTTTTAGTGTAAAAAGTTGCGGGCTTGGCGGGCCGCCCGCCCAAACGGGGCGGGGCGGGCTGAGATATCTAGCCCACCTTCAATGGCGGGGCGGGGCGGGCAGCCCGCTTTGTCACCCCTAATTGACGCTATAAAGAACCACTTCAACACCAAATCTTAAGGTGTTGAGTGAGGGCCTTTTTAAAGATTTATATTATATTCTCTAACACACCCCTCACGCAAGAGTCCTTTGGGATTGAAGCGTGGATATGGCACAAGTCCATTATTAGTCTGTCTTGTGCTGCACAAGCCCATTTTCTGGTCTACTTTGTGCTTTTCTTAATCCCACCTGAAAGTGGGGGCGATGAGGATCGAACTCGTGACCTCATGGTCACTGAAGCTCTGATACCATGTAAAGAACATATTCAACCCAAAAGCTTAAGATGGTGGGTGAGAGTTTTTTAATGGTTTTATATATCTCAACACGTCCCCTCACAAGAGAGTCCAATAGGCTTGACGTGTGGACAATGAACAGGCCCACCTACCTATACTAAGGAAGAAATTCCACTAGAAAGAAATTGGGGGGCGATGAGGATCGAAACCGGGACTAGAGGTGGCAGAACGGGTCGGCCCGCCCCGCCGCCAACCCGCCAAAAACGGGTTGGCCCGTCCTGTCCCGCATTTTGATATGGGTTGAAAATCCCAACCCACCACGTTTTGTGGTGGGTTGGCGAATCAACCCGCTTAAAAAATAAAAAATTATTAATAATTAAAAATAAATTATATTTTATTGATTTTATAATATTTCTTATTTTCATTTCACAATCCCTTTAGTATTTTTCCAATCTCAAACCTAAATGTATACTAATATTCACTCAAATATTTTTTAGAAATTTATTTTTGCCTCAATATATGGATAACCTTTGTAATAAATAAAGTTTTTCTTCTCTATTTTTTCTAGGGAAGTACTAAGATAAAAAAAATTCATATCACAAAAACTTAGTGACAAATAAAATACTACCTATTAGTAAAAAGTAAAAAAAAATTGACCCGCGGGCCAACCCGACCCACCGCCAACCCATTTTGATCCACAACTAAGCGGGCGGGTTGAGGTGGGTTGGTGGGTTGAAAAGTATAACCCAACCCGTCTCGTTATGGCTGGTTGACCCGTCGGGTTCAACCCGGGGCACGAAAGGGTGAGGTTACATTAATGGTTTTATATATCTCAACATGTCCCCTCACACGATAGCCCACTGGGCTTGAAGGGTGGATAATACACAGGCCCACAGAGTGGGGTGGTGAGGATTGAACCCGAAGGTGTTAGGTGACGGCCTTTTTAATGATTTATATTATTCTCTAACACACCCCCTCACACAAGAGCCCTTTGGGCTTGAAGTATGGATATTGCACAGGCCCAAATTCCTTTATTTGTGTTTTTTATTTAATTCTACAAGTGGGTGTGGTGAGGATTGAACCCGGGACACGAGACTCTGATGCCATGTAAAGAACCACTTCAACCCAAAACCTTAAGTTGTTGGGTGAAGGGCTTTATAATGATTTATATTATATTATCTAATATCAACTTTCATGCTTTGCTATAAATAATATGACATGATAGGGAAAGGGCTGAAAACATTGGAAATACTCGCTTCCTACCATATAAAACATTTGACCTGTTGGCCACTTCTGCTTTTACATATTTGAAAGCCTAAGAGAAAAAACTTTCAAAATACTAAAATGATGGAAATCCACTTGCAAATGATTGGTTCGAAGTGCGTTGGAGCACTTCATTGTTTTGTTAATGAGAGAAAACTATGGCTGATGATGTGTTTGAGCTTTGGCAGGATACACAATGTGGGAGACACTCTTGTTCCATCCTTGCTGACCTGAAAGCCTACAACAAATCCTAAGTCAAACCACTTCTCCCCAAAAAAAGGAAACTAACTGGTTTTGCAATCAGAAATAAAGGGCAATGATCATATCATTCCCAATCCAATCCTTACTACATAGTAAAGAATTTGTTTGACTTTTCAAGGCAGAATCCAATCTTCTTTTTGGAGAAGGGGAGGGAGAGTTATTCATTTAGGTTGTTGTCACTAATAAATATTGATTTCAAATCAAAATTTGGCTAGTGTATGACAATATTCATTTAGGTTGCTGTCACTAATCAATATTGATTCAACAAAGTATATTCCTGTCACCATTAGTGGTTAGTATAGAATGATGTTCTAAATTCACTTCTTCCATCCATACCCTCTGCATTAACTGAGTCAGTTCGTTCCTTGCTTTGCCTTGCCTGCATGATAGATGAACATAAAATGTTAGTTACATTCTACTTTCTGGAATATGTTACAGTCTTTTACTTATGCAGTTATGCCACTTTTGAAGTATCATAAATCAATATCTCACTTGGAAGACCTAAATAAAATCTGGTATTGATCTCCCAAAAGCATGTCTCTGAGCAGGTGAAATGATCTGGAGGATTTTTTCTTCATTTTGTAGTTTGCTAGTTGTTGAGAAGATAAAATTGGCATGTAAATAAATGTAAGCAATCTTGCAATAAAGTAATTACATAGTTTATAGCATGGTTGCTTCAAAGCTGGATCATCATTTGATGCTGGAGGATCCTGCCCAAATATCATCTCACAACTCATGTCATCAAAATCTGTAATCCAAAAGATAAATAAAATAATCAGATTGGATATATCAATTATTGGGAGATATTGATATTCTATTTAATCATATTCATAGGAAGGTCCTCTACATTTCAGCAACTAAACAACATTCAGAAATGGCTCATGCAATACAATAACAATGCTTTAGGTCAACATAACCCAATTTAATGGTTGTTTCATGAGAATCAAGATGTCATTCCAGCGATAAACCCCAGTAAGTGGGTCGACACCACATCTCAACCCAAAACCTTAAGACTGTAGGTTTATGGGTCTCTTTGCACTTATATGGTCATCACTTGGTCTATGTCTAGCCAATGTGATACTTCTTTACAACTCATACTTGAATATTTCCAACACTATTAACCTACGGTTATTATTTAGGTGTAATTTCTTTACCAGAAGCTTGCAATGCATATTTCATATATCTGTACTCTGGTTTTCTCAAGCCTCAACACAGCTTGGATGGGTCTATTTGCAATTTTGCACCTGAGTGGTATATGCATATGGGGTCCTCCATTCAAATGATGAGGCTGGCCACCACAATCTAGTGGATGCTTGTAGAGGTCCATGATACTCTTTCAAGTACAAAAATTCTTTCTTTTGTTCATATTTTTTGGTGGGCTTACTAAAAAAAGATAATCTTAGATAGACTTTTTAGCACCATCGACCTTTTCCATTAAGGTATAGTTTTTTGGAGTAAAACAAATGACATTTTGCCATTATAATATCAAATAGAAGTTCATGTCATATCAATTAAACAATTACTCTCAAATTGGGTTTCCATTATAATATCAAATAGAAGTTCTGCAGCACCAAACTGGTTGAAATAAATTGGTGCCTGAAAAAGTAGGAACATGCAAATAGTTGCTGAGTATACTTACTGGGGACCATGTTGACTGGCATACCCAGAGAGTCCTTTATAAATGATTGAGATGGCATTTTGCAGAGATTAATACACATCCCTGCACAATTTGTCTCCTCTAAAAATCTGAACATAATGTTATCATAACAAATTTAAAAGAAGGAAAGAGAGATGTTAGGTTACTTGGGTGAAATGATTATATAATAATCATGATTATGGAATTGACAATAAACTTGATGGTAATCATGATGTGATAGAGAATGGGATGTGGAAGAAGCATAATCATAGTAGCAGATTTGTGCGTGGCCAGAATGTGTCTTAGGTGGGGTGAATTGGGGGTCCATTTTCTGTTAAAAGATGTAAAGCATAAATGAAATAAATAAAAAATTAAACTGACCTGCATTTTCTGATGTAGACTACATTTTTTTCTCTTCTCCCGTTGACCTCAGATTCTCTTACCTTTTCATGGTGAAATTAATGAGGTTAATCCTTTTGAATTCATTTTTAAAATCATAGGTTGGAAAGTAAAATGATGCCACCATACATGTGTTAATTAGATTGTTTATTTGTAAAGTGCAACTTTATGTACTTTTTAACAATTTTTAAATAAATCTTTATAACTTAAAAAATAATACACAATACTTAGTAGTTAATATCCATTTTGAATTGTCTTAACAAGGATTCAACATGATGATTTTGATCAACAATTCTACATGCCTGCTAATGAAATTGAAATGGGGCACGATGTAAGGATGACATTGTACTCTAATTGCAGAGACTAGTTAGTGTGGGGGGAGGGGGGATGCTGACATTATTCCAAACTATGTAAGGGGATAATTTCGGAACAGTGACAAAGTGCCATTTTTGTCAAATATTTTATACAAATGACATGCGAACAGTACTTTTTACCTGACTGTCACGCGACGTAAATCGCTACGACAGTTAGCGAACTTCGTTGCCTATGGATTCGTGACACATGACTACATTGCGTACCAAATTCGCTACCACTAGTAGCGAACTTCGTCTAGTCAGCTTTTTTCTGCGAAAATGGTCATGTGTCACAAAATCATTGGCGAACGTAATTCGCTACCATTTGTAGCGAATTACGTCACCTGACAGTCTAGTAATAATTACTGTTCACATGGTATTTGAATAAAAAAATTGCCAAAAAGTGGCATTTTGGCAAATTCCAAGCATTTTCAGGTCAGGTAAATTGATTTTCTTCCCATATCCTATTTACAAATAATCTACTAACATGCAAGTATCTTTCTAATCACTTTTCTGTTACATGGGGTCAGAAATCTTTTGCATTTTTATAAATTTTTGTGTTTCTCATGATCATTAGTGTAGGGACAGGACCGGCGTTGAAGTTTGCTGCTATAATTTCTGACTTGCAAGTTAAAGTAACCATTTTCAGTTTTCTAATCATTTTCAATAATGATTTGTTTTTGTCAACATGAGACTTAAGTGGACTCCATTTAGTCACTAGACTCATCACCAACAAGCATATCGTAAATTTTAGTCTTATAACTAGTGGAAGGCATAGTTTATCCGATTTACTTTGAGCTTCCCTTGTGAGAGGGTCTATGAATGTTGATTCTTAGTTTACAAAGAAAAATACCATCCAAGTAATTTAGAAAATCATGAACAATACAAACTATTCAACTACAGATTACAGTCTCAGTTGTATACCTCGGAGGGCCCAACTAACCAAGCAAAGAACAAAGTGGTGAAAGCTGCAAAAATCTCCCTTGTGAATTTAGATGGTGGTAACAGTGTCCTTATCTGCCATTTGTCATAATACACAACAACATATTCATTGATGAAAATTACAATGCTAAAGCATTAAAAGTAAAACTAAAGCCAAAAACAGAAAGTTGAACAAGGCATACAGACCTAATTAAATAAAATAAAATAAAATAAAAAGCAATTCTTACCTTAACTTTAAGAATTTTCTTTCCATTCATCATGGGACTAAACAGTAACTCAGGAAAATAGCTTATTGAGTTGTTTAAACTTTAAATAGAGTGGAAATGGAGTAAGTGATCCAAAAAGTCCTTAAATTTCTGATTTCTTTAATGGAAGAAGGAAAAGAATATGATAGGTTTGTTCTATAATTCTATAATGCCAAATAAATGGAAGAGGGAACTAGTGGTCAAAACAGACACAAGACATGAGATAAAGCAAAAGAAGAAGCTCAAATCAAAATACTAATGAGTAATGAACTCACCAATGAAAGTATTGGCTTTGGGAAGGCTCTATCAAGAGCTTGAATAACAACCTCTGGCTGGTGAATAGGATTGAATTTCTGTTTTGCCATAGTAGCTGCCTCAACCAGGCTCTCATATCCACTCTTTTTGTTACTAAGTCCTGCAAAGGTTTCAAAGTATAGAACTTCTCCTTGACATGAATTATACAACAAAAAGGGACAAAAGGGTAGGAACCTGTAGTTGCTTGAACACTTTTTGATAGATAGTTTATGGCTAAACGATCAAACCAGTTATCTTTGTAGGCATTAGCTTTTCTTGTTTCTTCTCCAATGTCATTTGAAAACCTTCTGAGCACTGCAACCACAGAAGGATGTTCTGGTCTACGTTTGATAAACTTCCACTGAGCTGAAGTTGGTGTTGAAATCCTGTTCTGTGAGAAGAATTTTGCTTCCATTTGTGAGTTTTATGTGAGAGACAAATAGGGAATGGTTGTGGTTTTAGAAGTAAGTGGGGAAGAGATAAGAGAGGCGTATATAAGAACAAAAGAGTGCATGAATAGCATATTCACACAAAGTTCATGCTCCAGATTCTAGTCTTGTGGTTGGTTTGGATATTAGATGCCTTATTTTGTTGGCTTACTAGAGGAATCATTTCCTATATTAGTGATAGTACATGATGATACTACTCATTATACATGTCATAAATGTGATTATATCTAATGTTTAATTCTGACATAATGAGATACTCCAATGTATAAATCTTTAATTGTCGGAAAATATTGCATACATCGATATGAAAAGAAAATATTCGATAGGCATGATTTCATGGATTTTTGTTAAAAAAAATTTCTTTTTATTCTATGGATACATCATAACTTTTGGAAATAATAGAATAGAAAATATAAAAAATGTAGATTGATCTTTCCTTTTTAATTTAAATGTCTAATATTTATGATTTTTGTATTCATTCGACGTAAGAATTATGTATGATCAATACCTCTTTATTTTTCACATGATATGACTTTACTTCAAAAATCAAAATTCATATAATGATGAGGTGAGTTACAACTAATAGGCTCCAGAAAAAAGAAAAAAAAAACAGTTAATTGATACCGAGATACAAAAGGTTCACTAATTTAAAGTATTAATTAAAATTATTGCTATCATCTTACCTTAAATCACAAAAATGTCGTATCCAAAACAGAAAAAATCACAAGAATGTCATGGGTTTCCTGGTTCAAATCAAACGGCTGGTCCAAGCTTATTCATCACAAAAATTGATGCGAAATTTTCAATGAGAACGTTCCAATGCAAAATATGTATGTATATATAGGGTAAAGTATGTGTCATTTTAAAGGATGTAAAGTTGTGTCATTTTAAGAGATAGATAAAGGAGGAGAGAGAGTTGACAAAAAAATAAAGGCGTGAGTCTCACTTCTTTGTGAGAGTGAAATAATATAAATTGTGTCATTTAAAAGGATAAACATTTTTCCCATATATATATATATATATATATGTGGGGCAGGATATTCTTACACCGGTGTAAGAGTTAGAAGTCTTACACTCAATCTTAACCATTGATCCAGTTGCATCCAATGGCTCACATTCCTAAAAAATTTGAACCCTTAGATTTAAGTGTGATCAACAGACAAGATTGAGAGTGTAACTTACACTGGTGTAAAATGATCTTGACCCTATATATATATATATATACATAATTAAAAGAGTGTTACAATTGTACTATTTTATTATTAAACTTAGGATTCTCAATATTGTTATATGCTCTATCATTTTATAATTATAGTTCTAGAATGTTATTAAAACCGACCCGGTCATTGATCCGGTCGAGGTACTGGGTCAATGGGTCACTGGTTCAACCCGTGAGTCACTGGTTCAACCGCATGACCCGGTTATTATATGTAATTTTATAATTTATATTAAAAATTATAAACATACTCAAATATCTATATAAAATGATTAAAATTTCAAATATTTTAATATAAAAAATGATAAATCACATATTATTATCCAATAAAGGATCAAATAAAAATATAATGATCGTGATACGAGGCTTTAGGTTCAGAAAATGACATTTCTAACTATAAATCAAATCAAATTTTTTTGCATAGTGCATAATTGAGATAATATTAGTATTGTAAATAAATAACTTATGTAAGGCAATAAGTAAAAAGAATTCAAATATTTTCATTATGATTTTTTTTTTTGAAAAAAAAATTTGAAATTTTTTTTTGTGACCGGGCTGGGTCACCGGTTAACCGACCGGGTCACCGGTTTTCATACAAACCGGCCGGGTCGCACCGGTTCTGATGCATAACCGGTCCATTGCTTGAACCGGACCGGTTATATGACCGGTTTACCGGTTCCCGGGTCGACCCAGCCGGGTCGGTCAGGATCGTATCGTTTTGAATTTTATCATGATCAAATATTTATTTTAATGAATTTTGAAACAATTGTGCCTATATACTCAATATATGTATGTTCTACTTTTTAAATATAACGATATTCATAAAATATACATGTATATACAAAATATCAATTTGACCCCAATCAAAAGTTAAAATCTTAAATCCCTCTATTTATCAGTTGAAGCACAACAGATTTATAATTGAGATTTGAGTGGTTTTTAGAATTTTTTTCATCCTACTTTTTTTTATTATTCAAATGTGAGTGAAATCCCATTAGTTAGAAATTGAATAAGTGAAAATTAAATAAGGGATCGAGCCTCGGATCATCTAATATTATTGATAAATTATTAATGTAATGTGATAGAGCATTTAAGGTCAATGATGAAAATCGTCATTATTTAGAGATTATTTTCTATTAAAATTGATGTGACATGATTGCTATATGAATGATAGAAGATTATATTCCTTATTAGAATTGATATGGTATAATTATTTAATTAATAGAAGATTTCCTTCTTATTTATAAATGAGAGTGTGGTAATAAAAGACATGCATGCTTGAAAGAGTACGAACAAACATCTTGGGTGTGAAAAATAAAAATCCGGTGAATATAATAGTCATTGGAGAATTCAATTAGGTGGGAAACATTGAAAGGATTTATTTGATTCACTCAGATTTTGGCATGAATATGTGCTCACATAAATAATGCGCTAATTTGTCATTTATGCAATATTTTCAAGAGAAAGATAACCAAGTGATTTTTTTGAGTGGAAATAAATCTTATATCATTAAAGTTTTAATAACTGAAATAGATTTCTTTCCAACATTTTTTTACTTTGGATTAATTAATTTAGGAGATTGTTATTACTTTAAAATTAATAGAAAAAATTTAAGAATTTGTTTTAGATTATATAAATCTCTTTAAAAAAATTTACCAATAGCTTTAAAAGTAGAACAGGGATATTCTAACTACCAAAATTTTCCACTACCATCTTACTACCTATCTAATCACCATTAGATTAAGATTTTCCCTTTTCAAAAACTTTTTAACATTCTCTCTCTTTAATCCAATGGTGATGTGATGGGTAGTAAGAGTTTTTGATAGTTAAAATATCCTCATTCTTGAAAGTACCCCAAAATGTAAAATAAAATTTAAAGTTATGCACACTAGGGGCCGAAACATGGCACGGCAAGAGGAACATTGGAAATTTTTGAGCATTTGGCACGATTCCGTGCAAGAACATAATTAAGTTTTGATATTGCCTAGTCCACTGTCAGTGATAGCTAAATATAGCATTCGTATTGTAAAGGTTAAAAAAGAAAAACAAGCCAACATCAGTGACATAAATGGCTGGTAAAAACAACAATATCACATATTGTAGCTAAAACAAAGCATTGTTAAGGATCCAACATCATTACAATTCTAAGAGTAAGACAGACGAGTTCAAAGTTGAAACAATTAAGAGATCACATAAGAACATGACCCTATACAAACTAACATCTGAATACCAAAGAAAAGATAAAGAAAGCCTACACTACTGCCACTGTGATCAAGTCATGATAAAAAAAGAGAGAAAGCAAAAGGGGTCATTCATTCTTTGGAAGTTTTGTTGATCAAGGACTTGTGAATGTGAGGGATGACACCACCACCTGCAATGGTCCCTTTAATCAAGGTGTCCAACTCTTCATCCCCCCTAATAGCGAGTTGCAAATGCCTTGGTGTGATCCTTTTCACCTTGAGATCTTTGCTTGCATTTCCAGCCAATTCCAGAACCTCTGCAGTTAGATACTCCATAATGGACGCCAAGTAAACAGCAGCAGTTGCCCCAACACGCCCATTAGCTTGAGTCCTTTGTTTCAACTGCCTGTGGATCCGACCCACAGGAAACTACAACCAAACACATGCAAAACATTAAAAAACATGCAACTAAGGATTCAACAATCATAAAATCAAATTTATATCATACAATGACAGAGTCAGAAAATTTGTGAGAGGAGATCAAAGAAACAAAATTCACACCATCTCGGACAATGTCACACACGATAATAGATCACTATGTAATCAGATTTTAAAAAAATCCTAAAATTGTCTTCTGAAATAATAAATAGAAAAAACTCAAAAACTGAATCACTCTCCGTTAAACCCGACTAGCAAGTGTGGGATAGAGAAAATCCTTGTACGCAGCCTTACCCTTGCATAACTGCAAAGAACTTTTTCCTGGATTCAAACTCATGACCTTTCAATCATGAAGGAACAGCTTTACCACTACTCCGGTTCACCGCTTTTATTACTAATAGAGAATCCAAAACAACCAAAATAAAAAATAAAAAAAATCTTGCTTTATAGTTAAGATTGAAATTTGGTATGAGCAACCGATGTTTTTCCTCTCAAAATGAAGAAGGGACAACACAAATTACATCCAACAATTAACAAACATAATATATGGTTAGATCTGGTTCCGTTAATCAGGTATTAATTTGAAGACTATCCTAATCAAAGAACAATAACCAACACGAAAGAGATGACAGGGAAGAAGGGTTACCTGGATCCCAGCACGGGATGAACGAGACACGGGCCTTTTCTTATTATCCTTTTCTTTGTCCTTGTTCGCTTTCATGGTTTTTCCAGCCACAAGCCCCTTCCCTCCTTTACCCGCCATTGCTTACCTACACAAACACGAACAGAACACAATTGACGAAGCAGAAGTAACGATTAAAACCAAAAAAACATGTTTGTTGGAAAGATAGAACAAACTCAGCGACATAACAGAGAGAGAGAGAGGGGAAAGATTTACCCAAAAAGCAAAAGTGAAAGAATCAGAAGAAGCAGAGCGAGAGCAGGATGAAATAGTAGATGTGGATGAGGATGAAGATGTAATTATACGTGGAATCCGTTTTGAAATCCAATTTCTCAAAAGCAATGGGCGCGCGTGGGAATTTGCATTTCAAATGTTTTCAATTTACTTTTTTCAATTTCTGATCTGGGCCTATTCAGTAACTCAAAGTAGGCCCATTAACGGACATGGCCCCAAATTAAGGATATGTTGTTTTATGAATATTATAAAGGAGGTAAATTTCAAGCCTAACTTGGCTTATTAGCTAGATACAAGTGAAATTACGTGGTTGATCTTTTTTTTATTTTTTTTTTGGTAAGTTGTTTGATCTTGTTTTTTAAAAATACAATGGTCTATCAACCCTTCAAAAATAGTATATCGCACTCTGAAAATCATAGGTTATGATTACTTTGTACAATAGCTCAAATCACAACAAAAAACTTTGTATAATTGCTGGAATCATAATCCAAGATATTTATAATTTAATTACGTTGCTGAAAATAAATAAAAAATCAATTGAAATGAATTGTATTGATTTTTTATTATAAAATTATATTTTAATTTAATTTAAAGTAAATTAAAATTTTATACATGTGCGCACACATATACACCCATATGTGCTCATGCGTAGACACACACATAAATATCTATATTTAGACACACACATATATATATCTATATTTATTTAAATTATTTCTTAGCAGATATATATGTAAATTATTTATCATGCTAAAAAATCAAATTTCATTTTCACTCTTATATTAAATATATATTATATAATTGACACTTAATTTATATTGACATTTAAAAGACAAATTTATATTTAAGAATGTTTTATGAAATTATTTGAATTTGCATTTATAATATTTTAGTGAATTAATTTAAATTTAAGTTTTTTATATTTTAAGAAAATTATATTTACTTATTTAAAAAATTTAATCATTTATATTTGTATTATTTTATTTAAAATAAAAAATCAAACCTCGACTCAAAGGTCAGACCTTTTAAAATAGGCATGTGGCCTAAATTTTAAATAGGCCTTTTAATAAGCCTGAAGTTATATTATTATAAGGGCTAAACTTCATCAATCGTAATAAGTGGGTCAAACACTATGTTTCAACCCAAAATCTTGAAGCATTGAATTTATAGGCCATTTCACTTAACCTATTATCAATTAATGTGGGACCCCATCACACTTGAATATCCCAACAATCTCACCTTAAATTGTGAAACCAACATTTATATTGTTCCCCCTTTCTACAAGTACCCTAGGGCCCAAGTACTCAACTAGCCTTTAGTTAAACATTTGATTCACCCAAGCCGATCCGACTCTGATATTAATTGTTGGACTTCCCCCTAATATCCCATAGCGAAAACCATCACCGCAAACCCCTCGATACATCCTACGAATTATCGAGGAAATTAAAGGAATTAAAGCATACCTGATTCTATCATAACAATTGTGATTTCTTAACACTTTTGAATGTTGGGATTGATGGTCTTCCTTAGTCAAATCACCAAAATTCAAATCCTTACATGGAAATTATCTCTTTCTAACTACTTATTACATATTGGGTACAATAACTTTTTTCGTGACTCTTTATTACTGGGTCCATCGGCTCCCATTTGGGTCAATAAGAATATTCACTCATTTAATCCATATTCATTGTGAAATCTAGTTGGGTTCCTGAATAAGTCACTTAGTTTACCCAATTAATAAATATCATAATATAATTGATAATTAAATATGTAGGCCACAATAATATAAAAAATAATTTTTTTTAACATATATCATATCAAATGGTACTTCTTTCTTTATGTATTTTTGTTTATTGTCATACTTGTTATTTGGATTGCGTTTGATCCCTATGTTGTCACAATCAAGTATAATGGGTTGATCAACACTTGGTATCACATGAAGGTCTAAAATGAACATTTTAAGCCAAGAGACTTCCTTTGCTACTTCTAATGCAGCTAAATATTCAATCTCAATGATAGAATCTGTCACACATGATTGTTTGATACTATCCCAACAAATGACCCCATCATTAAGTATAAACATATAGCCTTGTGTTATTTTCTTAAGTCAATGTCCCTTCAAAATTTGATCATATGTAACAAATGATTTGAAAACTCCCACTAATTTAGTACAATACTCCCATAACCCCACCAATAGTTTGTTATTTGAGCTACTTATCTAGTCGTCTAACTTGTCACTTTAAGTTATTGAGTAACCGAACTACCTACAACCGACTCACATAATAAACATTGATAACAATTGGATAAGCTATCAATGCACAAGGTTTATAGACAAAACCTCATTAATAGGAATTACAAGGGAAAAGTCACATTAATAACAAGTATTTTTAATAATTCTTTTCATTATTTTATTTTTTTGTATTTTTGTATTCTTAGATCGTTATTAAAAATAACTTTTAATGTAATATTTTTTTTAAAAAAAATAAAGATATGTTTGTTGGATTGTTAGGAGAATACATAATAGTAAGAAAAAATTATTTGAATGAAGTTTTTATTAAAGATTAACGACAAATCTTTATTGAATTTATTAAATAAAAATACAAAATTTTCTATTTTGAAAACATAAAAAAGTATTACTTGATTTTAATGTAATTAAAATTTTATTAATTAATTCAATTAAAAATTAAATTTTGTTGTAAAATTTAATGAAGAAAATATTAAATCGCAATGTGTCAATACAAATTTTGGTTTCACCCCTAACTAAATTTTATCATATTTTTATCATTTTGATAATCTATCACCATCCCAACCATTGAATTTGAGAACACGGCTTTCCCTTACATATTCCAGTAATGCTATTTGTGTACATCGAAAGTCTCATGTCTCAAAAGTTTTCAGGTTGATTCCACCAATATTTTTGCATACATTCATTAAAATTTTACCATTATTCCACATGTAAGAATTAATTTGAGGAAATATTTGATTTATACTAAGCATATTTTTACTTACAAAGCACATGCATTATGTTGATTACCATATGAAGAGGACCATTGCCCTTAAAAAATTATTAAAAGTAAAGTACAAAATATATGAATCATGTTAGACAAACAACCTTAAACTTTGAACATCACTAATCAGAGTTACTTAATTAGTATAATACCATATATATGACCCCTCCAATAACTAGTTATCTTGAGGTACCTGGCTACTAGTCTAGCTCATAACGTTGAGTTATTGAGTAACACAATACCTCTATCTATATGGTCAACCAACCCACCCACATAATATAAATAGGTAATGGTTGGATAGACTATTAGTTCACATAATTATAATTGAAACCCTATCAAATCAGTAATAATCACGAGAAGAAAAAGTCACATTAATAGCAATTATATATTAATAATATTTTTGATTAAAAATATTTTCATATTTTTTATTCTTGGGACGCCGTTAAAGAACTTTTAATACGTTATTATTTTACAAAAAAAATAAAGACATGTTTGTAATTTGATTATTAGAAGAATACAAAATAGTAAGAATTTATTTTAAAAGAATTTGCGAAAAATGTTTGTCTTTTTAAAAGATTTGGAATTATATCATTTTAAATGAAAGAAAAACATAAATTAATATTTTTTTATTTAAATTTTAAATTAAGAAAAATCACTTTCTTCACCATTATTTACATTGTTTTTGTCTTTAAAAGGGCAAATGAGATTACCAAAAAAAAAGGGCAAATATTAAACCCAATTTTTTTATTAAAGATTAATGATAAATTTTTGTAGAATTTATTAAATAACAAGAAAAATATTTGCTACATTGATAACACAAAAATATAATATTAGATTCTTTAGAAAATTAAAATTTTATTAATTTTATCATTAAAAATTAAAGTTTCACGTTGATTCCACCAATACTTTTGTATACATACGTTATAATTTCATCACTATTTCAAATGTAAGAATGTGAGGAAATATATATGATATTTTTTTTTTTTTTTGAAAGAAATATGTATGATTAAGCATACTTTTACTCACAGGGTATATGAATGATTAATTGTGTTGATGACCATACGAAGAGGACCACTGCCCTTGAAAAATGATTACAAGAAAAGTAAAAGAAATATAGATAGATCACGTTATACCAAGAACATTAAACTTTGAACATGGCTAATGTGAGTAACTTAGTACAATACGAGAGCATCTTTTGTAAGTCGGTAGCACATACAGCTACCATTTAAAAATTTACATCTGGAATTTTTAACTTTTTAATTTTTGATCCGTACACATAACACAGAAAACAAGGTATTTTTATTGGATTGCCGCACCCAATCAATGGTGCGGCGGTAGCATAATAGAAATTCCGGTACAATACCCCCCACAACCCCGACGCGTATAATAGCTAGTTCTCGTGAGATACGTAGCTAGTAGCCTAGCTCATTGCTTCGAGTTATTGAGTAACATAACAATAAATCAAGTATATGAAGACTTAAACAATCACCATTCAATAGCAAGCTTATCACTAATTGGTATCAAATGATCAACGCTGACTCAGATTCAATAGCAAGCTCATCACCAATCGGTACTGATTGAAAGCATGAATTTCTTATGATAGCAAAAGTAATGTTTTCTCAAGTTCATTAACTTTCAGACTCATTCATTAACACGGTGCAAGAAAATATAACTTGCAGACTCAGATTCATTCCGAGATTAAACATGTATATCATATTTAGTAAATTAGAAGAGACTGAAAGAGGGACAATTTGAACAATCACGAGTCACAACCAACAATAGATTCAACCTCTAACTGGGACAACCAACAACCGATTCAACCTCTAGCAGTGACGGAGACAGTCGCTCCAGCAATGGCAACTACCATGCGAACGGTTCTGGGACTGGCTTATGGGGCACAATGAGAGTGATAGTTGAAGTTAAGAGCTTAGGATTTTATGACTTTTTTTTTTTTTACATAAACCAAATGATTTTTTATTTTTTATAAAATAACTTGACTCGTCGGTTTCATATGATTCATCAAGTCACTAATATCGGGCCGAGTTAATCGGTCGAAACCGGTTTAAGAGTATGGTCAATCCAATGACCAACTTGAATCGGTGAGGCACCGAATTATTTAAACCCGAGTTGACCCGACTTAAAATACTGGATGAAACAAAAAAAAATCACATTATAAAATGAAACATAAACTCTTGTTATTTTTTCTATTTTTAATTAATTTAATCTACGACTTTATTAATCTTATATCATATAAGATAATATCTTTCTTCTACTTATTTAAAAAAATAGTGTGCTTTATTTATTTTTTCACTTTTTTTTAATGGAACTGATTACATGTTTATCTATATGACTGGATACATCTTCTCTCTTATGACATGAAACTAATAAATTCCTTTAAATATACTGAATAAATATATCTAGAGTAACGTCAGGAAAATTCCCTCGACCGCTCCCCTCGCTGTTTTCCAACATTTTAAAAGTTCACCCTCTCGCTACCATCACATTTTCCGTGAAACTGCACAAAGCTTCATCAACACGAAATTGACATTGAACCAAACCGAATATTGTTGACATAGGGGCAATTCCGTCATTCAGTAAACCCCAACCACCGTTCAGAAGAGGGACGCCTCATATGACCAAACTACCCTTGAGCTTCTTAACCCTCCTGGACATCATTTTTGTCGTTATGAACTGTTGCTTTTGTCACGTCAACTCACGCGCAACGGCACTGTCTCACCCAAAAAGGGCAACTCCCAACCCATGCGCCACCATCGTGAATGACTTCGTCGTTTGCAAATTAGGAGGACATTTTCGGTATTCAGTTCCCTCATAGCATGACGTCACCCCGCACTCTAAACCGCCACGTAGGACTTACACGTGGCATTTTCTCTCTTCTCTCTTCGTTGCTTTTATATATAGTCCAACGCCTTCTCATTTTGCTCCTTATCCTCTCTCCTCCCGCCGCTGCGCTAGTAAACAAACCAACAAGCAAGCAACCTTCTTCTTTCAATCTCCACTCGTCGCCGGAAAATTCAACCGCGCGGCGGAGTTTATGGATGCTCCTTCCGTCGCTGTTGATCTTGATTTCCTAGGGAATAACCTGACTTTATGGAACTCTAATCGTATCTGGTAGAAACCCTAAGCAAAAGCGACGTTACTTAGAAGAGTTTTCAAGTTATTCCATGCTTAGTCTCTCGCAAACCTGACTCAAATTATCTCTATAAAATAAACAGAGAAAATAAAACAAAAGAAGACTCGTTCTCTCTCCGGTTTCAGCGTCTACAGTTTTGCCACAATTGCATTTATTATTTTATTTCATTTTTTCGTCTTTATCTTTCTCATTTTGCTTAAATTTTTTGTTCCAACTTTGAAGTCAACTACTGCAAAGTTTTCCGTCATTTGGAATTTTGAAATTGAGAAAACCGGTTCTGCTTCCGCAGAATTTCAGAGATTTAATTAGCTTAATTTGCAACATTGTTCTATGTTCTGAAAACTCGAGTTTCGGAAATGAACGAGACCTAGAGTTGAGAGACTTTGCGATTCAGTTCTGGAGCGATAATCATCGCGGTGATGCCTTTCACAATGAAGATTCAACCAATCGATTCTCACGTCGCTGCAGAGGGAACTAGGCATGAGCCGGTCAAGCCAGTTCTCAAGTCGCGGTTAAATTTAAAGCGGCTTTTCGAGCGCCAGTTCTCCGGCGTTCTCAGGAATTCGGCGGCGGACAAGATCGCCGGGGAGGAGCAGCATTTCGGCAAGGACGGCTCGAACAACGGCTCCACTGATCTCGAACCGAGCTCGGTGTGTCTAGCGAAAATGGTGCAGAATTTCATGGAAGAGAATCACGAGAAGCACTCCGTTTCCGTCAGGAGTGGACGTAACCGCTGCAACTTCTTCAACGGGAACTGCGACGATAGTTCAGACGCCGAATCACACGCGCTTGGTGGTTTCGGCGAGTCCACCTATTCTTCCTCCGGTGAAGCTTCCGAAATCCTTAAGGTAATAATTACACTGCGTTTTGAGCGTGTAGTTTTTTTTTTTTTCGCCACAGGATAATAAAAGTTTTCATACGATTTTGGACAGGGTTTGGTGGCATGTGCGAGTGTTTGTGAAAGGAATTTGCTAGCGGACACAACTAAGATCGTTGATAATAACAAAACGATGTGCAAGCGCAAAGACGATTGCAGAAAGATCGTTACCGATGGTTTGTTGGCTCTCGGATACGATGCTTCACTCTGCAAATCTCGCTGGGAAAAAACCCCTCTCTCTCCAGCTGGTACTTTCTCTCTCTATAAATATAAAATTATTATAGATTTATTTCTTTATTGATAAGTTTTTTATTTTTAGGGGACTATGAATACATTGATGTGATAATCGGAAAGGAGAGGGTGATAGTGGACGTTGACTTCAGATCAGAATTCGAGATTGCTCGATCGACCAAGACGTACAAGGCGATCCTCCAAACCCTTCCGTGCGTATTCGTTGGCAAGTGTGATCGGCTGCAGAGTATCGTGGCCATCGCATCGGAGGCAGCGAAGCAGAGTCTTGAGAAGAAGGGCATGCACGTTCCGCCGTGGAGAAAAGTCGAATACGTTAAAGCAAAATGGCTCTCCCCTTACACGCGAACCACATCGCGTGGAGGTGCAGGCGACGAGTTTGAACCGATCCGTGACGAGTTGGGTGAGTCAAAATGGAAACCACCGGAGCTCAAGCCCAAAATCTCACAGTCTGGGGTTAAGGTCGTTACTGGTTTGGCAGCTGAATTGCTTGAAAACCCATGAAATTTTGAAGTCTTTTTTTTTCGGCTTTTTATTTGATCTAAAATTTTTAATTCTCTAGAAAGAATGAGGATTCAAAGCTTGTAAAACTGTAACAGTCATCCTATCACCTTCTACTTTTTATTGCAAGGGATGGGTTTTACTAATATGAATAAAATAAAGTTGTTGCTTATTCGCAATATTGTAGTAAGATGATTCTATATTCGTATTTGTTATTTATGGGTTGTTTGCTTGACTTGAATTATCTATTACTTCTGTGTTTGGACAATTTGTTTAATGCAGTGCATCGGGGGAGGGGGGATTCGGGGAAGATAGATAATTTGTAAATTACTCTATGCGTGAAGCTCGATTCTTATTCTTTTCTTCAATACGAAGAAATAGACGTTGATATATATATAACTCGTATAGATAGATAGATAGATGCCTTCAAACACACTAAAAAAATTAAGAGTATTTCGTAACGCAATCTTAGATCATCCAACTATATAAGCAAAAACATACAATATTTAATAGACAAATTAATTACTTATTTTATATTTTATATTTTTCTTTTATTACTTGTGTTGTGTGGAAGATACACAGGTTGCTTCTATTGTCCATCAATATATTTGCTTCCCTGTTCTCACACTATTTATCATCACCATCATACTCCGCAAACATCGTGAACAACGATGGCGTCAACCTTATTCATTTTCTTCCCGGGAATAATGCTGGTGTGGTTGCTTGATTGCACAGAAAATGTTGTCGATCTCTGGAAACTAGTGTTTGCATCCTTGAATTCTGTACTGCATCCTTTTTCTTTTCTTTATCCGTTTCTTCAGTTTTAAACAGAACTCTTTGCTGATGCAAACCTTATTTTGTCGTTTTCCCCGCATCGTACTAAATCCTGCTGATCCACATATTGCCTTGGAAATTGCACCCTGCTTTCCATTTATTTTATGAGTTAATGGCTTTGGATATTAAATTTGGATGCTCTTCTGTAAAAAAATATTATGTGGTCATATTATTTTTATATATTTTTTCATTTATTTGATCATTAATAAGTGACCGTGATGGAATAAGATAATAATATAACTATTTTTTCACATTACATAATTCAAATCCTGTTGTAATATATGAAGCGAAAAATATTTCTACAGTTAATACAGATAAGTTATCCGCATTTATTCCCAAAATAACGTCATTTTGATATTGAAATTTTAAAAAATTATAATTATAAAGACTATTATAATCCTGAAATAAATTAAAATTATAAAAACACCATAATTTCTGTCCCAAAATAATGTCGTATCGTGCGTACCACATATAACTTATTTGCAATAAAAAACGAATCCTTACATGAAGTGATGAACATTTTTTTCTTCTGTAGAAATAATAAATATGTGGGTACGTGGGTTTTACTTTAAATAAACTTTTTTATCTCTTTTCAATTAGCTAAAAAATTTATAATATGTGTAGAAGAAGAAATTGTTCCCATGTAACATTAAGTTTTATTTTAACGTATCAATTTATTGACTCTTTTTTACCCATAGAGTATAATTGCTTTTTAAAATTATTTTTTAGAATAGTGTAACTTTAAGGTGGACAACTTGGTTGAACTAGTTTTTTTTTTTTTTTTACACAAAGCTATGGTTACGAATTGTGAATTATAGTATAATTGTTTAACACTAATATTTTTTAAGTTAATTTCTTCATATTTAATTGATTGAAAGTATTTTATTTAATTTTTTATTAATTATAATACAATTGTTTAACTTTGGTTGAATTATAATTTATTAATATATAATTTGCGAATAAAATTCATGGCTTATGTTTTATTTTGTTTTAAAATTTGAGCATAAGGGACACGACTATTTTTTTTAAGAAAATAATTTAATGGAACCCAAGCACACTTCCATGAATGTGAATTGTGCTGTTTTTTCCTTCTATTTTTTGGGATATTGAATCAATTCACAAAGTAAATAGAGGATGCAATATGAGGAAGAAGTTAACTTACCATATGATGTTTAAATAGTGTTTTTAAAAATAGTTTTCTGGTTTTTAGAAAAAGAAAAAAAAATGCATTGAAATCAGAATTTTTTATTTTTATTTTTAGAATCAAATTTAGAAAACATGTTTGTTTTGTATTTTGACTTTTAATATTTAAAACAAAAAAAAAACACAAAAAATATTTTTTTACATAACTATTCTACAAAACAATTTTAAGAATAAAAAAATCAGAACACACTCAAATACAATGAATGTGTGAAAGTCTTGAATTCAATGCAACCGTTATCGATTTTCTTATCGTCCTCAAGAGTTGTAAGATGAAGATGAATCCTCTCATATTTTTTTTAACATGATAAATATCACATGAGATATTTTTAACCATATAAAAATGAATCAATAGTGATGATTTTATAATTACTTATCTCAATATTTTTTCTCTTTCTTTCCTTAAATCCATTGATCCATATTTGTATCATTATGATTCCCCCATATGATATGGTCACATGACATGGTAATGTTAATTAACACATGAGAATATCCATTCCTATTGTTAAAGGCTTTAATATTTCTACATTGAATAATGTAGATAAGTTATTTACATTCACTTTCAAAATGACGTCGTTTTACATTGAAAGATTAAAATATTATAAAAAGAAAGACAATTATAATCTTGAAATAAACTATAATAGTAAAAATACCTTGATTTTCGCTCAAAACGACATCATTGTGAACTTAATATAAATAATTTATCTACATTGACGGCAGAAAAAAATGAAACGATTGTGAAATAGTAAAAAAGAAACTGATACAAATACACAAGATTTCAGATTTTCGCGTGGGGGTGAAATGATAAGAAAAAAAATATAGGGGAGGTAAAGTGATAAGAAATAAAAACATAGCAGGGTAAGCGATATAAAAGTAAACCTTGAGATATTATGACTCTTAGAGATAAAAACTAATAGGGTTAACGAATTAAATTTTTAAGATAATTGACCCTTATATAAATTGAGGTGGTATAGGCTTTAAAAAAGTAATTATCTTGCAAAAAGAACTTATTTGTAAATTATGCCAGGATATTTACTACAAATAGATTAATTCTCGTATTCAGAGATTAACTGTGTTAAAGTGAACTTCCCTCAATTCTTCACTTCCTACCTCCTAGCAATATTTGGAAAAGCCACATGACTCTTCATGAAGATGTTAGTTGGACCATTGATAATGTGAGTTTATTTAGAAAGATCATCGGGTTGAAGTCAAATCCTTAAAGACTTCGGTGCCTGTTTGGATATTTTTTTTTAAAGATAGAAGCTGCTTATAAGCATAAGTTAGGTCAAATAGGTTTTGGAAAAAGCTCTTATAATGAAAAGCTCTTTTGTTATAATGAAGAAAAAAACTGAAAATTAAAAGTTCCTATGAGGAGTTTTTTTTCAAGCTCTTGTCTGCTTTTCTTGAATTGTGTGTTTTTTTAAATGAAAAAATATAAAGATAGAGAGAGATAATTTTCTTGAAATATATGTTTTTAAATAACTTTTAAGCTAAAACTTTTATGTGATTATCAAACAGTTTTTAGCTTTTTTTTAAGCTCTTTTTTTTTTTTACCTTAACTTATAAGTAGCTTCTAGCTTAAAAAAGAGAGAGGATCCAAACACGCTCTTACACATATAATCAACGCATTTGGTTCATGAGTCCTTCCACTTATATACTCATCACTTAGTTCCGATACCATTGTATGGCTGGTCCAGGGGAAGCCTGTGGCGGGGGCCACCACCAATGGATTAAGCTAGTACAACCGTAGCAAATGAATCTGACATCATGTCACAACCCAAATCCTTAAGGCATTGGATTCATAAGTCCTTCCACTTATATACTCTTCTTTTATATCAACCAATATGGGACTCATCACACTTGAATACTCTAATAGTATGTTTGGTATTAAATTATTAATATTATGTATTGGCCTATTGGCATAGAGAAAAATCTAGTTTGAAGAAATTCATATTTAATTAGAAATGGAACCAAATTAAAAACGCACTCTTGAAAAGTTATGATGTTTCATTTGAGAGGAGAGATATTTTGACTACCAAAATTTTCCACTACAACTTACTATCTATCTAATCACCATTGGATCAACGTTTTCTCTCTCTTCATAAATTTTTTAGTATTCTCTCTCTTTAGTCCAATAATAATTAGATTGGTAATAAATTGGTAGAGAAAAATTTTTGTCGTCAAAATATCCATCAACTTCATTTGATTGCATGCATTCCCCCTCATAGTCGCGATTAGCTATAAAGGCGATGAGATTTTCCTATATATATTATCATAACTGCGCTTTATTCCTATTTCCAAAAAGAAAAGAAAAAAACAACAACTGCACTTTATTCAGAATAATGATTGAACTATTTACTAAAGCACTAGCCCATCATCTAACAACTCAAAGATTTTGCCTTAGCCTAAATATCTTTATGGGATGTTTGGTTTTGTTGAGGAGAAATTTTTTTAATACTAGAGAAATATAATTATTAGGAAAATGGTTTGAAAGTGAGTTTAGTAGAAAAATGTAAAAAAAGTTGTTCGTTGAGTAAAATATTATTGGAAAAAAGTTGTAAGTTATAATGTGCATATGTTGCTTTTTGTCATTTACCTAATTTTCTCCCAAATACCATGTTGAAAGTTGCATTCTTATATAGTGAATATGTTGCTTTTTTACATACAATTGACAATGCATGGCGAAAAGCATTTGATAGGTAAATTTCTTAATCTCTTTTACCAAATGGGGACAACCGAAAATGCTACATTCATTTAACTAGGTAAATTTTCAAATATCCCGAACCAAACGCCACCTAAGGGAGGTGTTTGCTTCAAGTTTTCTCAGAGGATGCCTAGGCATTACATATTAAGATTTTGTGTGATCCATGTTTGGTTCAAGTTTTTTAAGAATATTGGTAGCAAACCAACATGCCTAGACTTTTAGAATTGTTTGAAAAAAAGTGATCTAATGCACTATGCCAAAATGCCACTTTGGAGATGGAAATATTTTCTATGCTCCAGGACCACCCAATGATTCGGTGCTCCCTCTCATAACATTAATTTTTTCTTTCCCTTTTTATCCCTGCTATTTTTCTTCTTTTCCAATTTTATCCTCACATTTACACTAAAGGACCACCTAAAAAATGGTGGTCCCGCCTCACAATAAATTATCTCTTTGGAGATGGTATTGCAAGATGAATGACTAAATGGAGAAGTGGGAAACAAAAGCATGACAAAAATACCCTCCTATAATTTGGAGAGAGTGAATTTGGAGGAGAGATGTAAACATTCAAAAATTAAATAAGGGGTTAATTTGGTAATCTTACCTCATTTCCCCATCAATATTTTACCTTCGACCAAACATAGACTTATAAAATTCTACCTAATTTTACGGATAAATTTTTTGTCAACCAAACAACTTTTTATTAATTTTTCTACCAAACTTCATTTCCCACCATATCCCTTGTAATTATATTTTCCTAGTAAAAAAAAAATTTATTCTCTACCAAACACCCCTAGGTGACCATATATATATAATATATATATTCCTGATTTTTTTATTTTTTTATTTGGTATAAATATATTCCTGATTTATAATATGATGGAAATGGTTTCTTAAAAATAATACATTTGTTAAATCCTTATATAAATCTGTCAATTAAACATGTGTTTTTATTTTTTTTTCACGAACATGTTATGGCTTAAAATTACGCAGAACCATTAGTCCTTGATGGGCCATTTTCCTATAAGCTAAAAATATGGATGAGACTTTTAAGGGGTAATTATCATATAGGGCTAGCTGACTCTGAATCATACTCAGAAACTACTTAGGAAAACATACAACAGGGTGTTTGGAAAAGGATAAGGATTGTATTACAAAATTATAAATAAGTTTGAACATACTGATTCAAAGTCCGAAACTATTACCTTAATTTATGTGTAAATGGATCGTATACCTGTTCAAATTGCATATAAGGGAGATATGCGATTTATGTATGGACGAATGCACACCAAGCTGCATTATTTTAATAAAATCTTTAGATTTTGCTTTAATCTAATAAAAAGTTTTCCTTTTACATCAAATGGGTTAAACGGCTAAGGTTTCCAGGTGACTTGAAATTGTCGCTTGATCATACTTTTACTAATATTGCATGAATTTGATTACTGGATAAACTATGGATTTTTATAAAAGTTATATGGTAGGAAAAGTGATTGTGTTATGTTATAGAGATTCATTTTGCGTGTCATAGTTTTTTTTTTTTACTTCAAAAGGTGCGGGCCCCACAAAATATTGTGTGTGTAGGAAGCTTTTTGTGGTCATGTACTCATGTTAAATGACAAATGCAAACCCCATAAACTATTTACCGGCGTTGGTGAAGCCATGCAGTGTGTTGAAGGGAAATATCTATGGTACTACTGCTGTATCATTCACTTAGTACATCTATCCAATAAAAAATAGAAATGATTGCCATGTTTGTATGGAAAGGAGAGAAAAATATATTTTTTATTCAAGTGTCACTTGTTAAATAGCAGATGTACATACTACAGATGTACAGAAGATGATCTCGTGTTGAAGTAGCAAACAATTAATAGAATTAATTGGTTATGGATTATTTTCTTCAAAAGAATATGGCACTGTCATGGTAAATAAATATATATATATATATATATATATATATATATATATATATAATGAAAATTCAGTCACTGGACGGTCCAATGCACAAAGTTCTCTCGCGAGAACATAGTTATAACATTTACTATAATTGTGTTCTCGCGTGAGAACTTAATGCACTGGACCAAATCTTACCTCCAGTCACTATACACTCATTAAACCCATATATATATATATATATATATATATATATATATATATATGGGAAAAACATTTCTCAAGCAGCTTGAGATAAGCTTATTTCAAGCTAGCCCCAAAACTACGTCGTTTTGATTAATGAAGGGTGTTTATGTAATTTTAGGTGAATTAATGAAGGGTGTATTTGTAATTTTATTTATTTTTATATCATATACATTTTACTGAAACACCCTTCATTAATTCACCTAAAATTACATAAACACCCTTCATTAATCAAAACGACGTAGTTTTGGGGCTAGCTTGAGATAAGCTTATCTCAAGCTGCTTGAGAAATTTTTACCCCTATATATATATATATATATATATATATATATATATATATATATATATATATATATATATAGGGGAATGATATTGTGATAACCAAGTTGTGTTACTATCAAATGACTACCAATCAATCTCACTGTTAGATTGATTATGTTGATCCGACGGTTATATTTATTTCTATCTTTGTATGGTCATGATTCCCCATATTTAAAGTGAAAGCATTAAATATGGGCAATCATAACCATACAAAGGTGAAAATAAATATAAAGTATTAAATTTGGGAAATCATAATCATACAAAGATGGAAATAAATATAACCGTTGGATCAATATAATCGATCTAACGGTAAGATTAATTGGTAGTCACTTGGTTGTAATACAACTTAGTTGTCACAATATCCTTCCCTATATATATATATATATATGCGCATTAGTTTCCTTAGCAAACAAAATGCACCATGCATTAAAAAAAAAAAAAAAAGGAGCTCGTATCTAAATTTCGTGCTAGTAGCAGGCTTATATTTTATCGATTGGGCCAATTGTTGACGTGCACTCAACCACACTGACAAATACGTGTTTTTGTGCATAAATTTTATAATTTTAACGTGCAGTTTTTTTTATATTCATAGTGCTCACTATACTGTACTTATATTTTAGTTTCCGTATATAAAAAAAGTTTAGTGTTTGTCATTTTAAATGACATAATTTTGTGTCATTTTTAATGAAACTACGTCGTTTTGGTGTGTTTTATCATTTTGTCTGATTTATAAATTTTTTAATAAAAAGAAAATAGAGGAGAGAGAATGTAAAACTATACCAAAATGACATAGTTTCATTAAAAATGACACAAAGTTGTATCATTTAAAATGACAAACATTTTTCCCATAAAGAAGAGAGGTTAGTTTTGATTTATCATTAATATAGTCTATATTATATAGAGCCTCTTTGTTTTGTGCCAAAATAATATTTGCGGCATAAAAAATGGGAACGCGCGATAACTGAAGATGTTTAGTTATTTTTTTGAATTATTTATATTTAAAGTTAAATTATTTTTGAGAAATAATATTTATTTATTTATTTTAAATTTCTACTGATTGTACAAAATTTTAAATATGAATTAATAATTTTTTAAAAATATACTTATATTTAAAATTTAAAAATTGATTTCATTTTAGCATTCAAATAAAATAACTATTCTAAATTCACTAAAATATTAATTTAAATATAAAATAAAAATTTTAATATCAATTATTTCAGATTATTTTATCAAAATATAAACTAATTGTAATGAGAAATTACATAAATAACTTTGCTACTTTTTAATATAAGAGATAAATTCGATTGGAAAAGATTGTCTTTTTAATTAATTTAAAAATAATAAAATTTATATCTAATTTTAATCACTAATTTTATTTGTATTTAACGATTCATATAATTAATATATCAGAACAATTTAATATATTTGAAATCAAGGATGGAAGGAGATAAAATTTAGTTCCTTGGGAGGGTTTTTTTTTTTTTTTTTACTATTCTTTTCCTTATAAGTATAAGTTAGGCCTAGTAGATTTTTACAAAAGTTTTTTTTGTAATAAAGAAAAAAACCAAAAACACATACGAGGAATTTTTTTTTTAGGTTGTATCAACTTTTTTAGAAATGTGCTCTTCTTTAAACTAGTATTTTAACCCTGCGATGCATAGGGGGTTATGGTGGAATAGTTTTTATTACATGCTGATATTAATATTGTTGGAATTTATGAACAATAATCCATTGGTTATGAATAAGAAAAGAGTTAATAAAGAAAAGAGAAAAGAGAAGATGAAGATGTGTGTGGGTATTAACAAGTCTCACATTGGACAAATAGTAGGAAGTGAGGGAGTTTATAAGCTCCCACCTCACTCTCCTAGATTGACCCTATGGGTCACTACTAGGGGTGTTAACGGATTGAGCCGAAC
Source organism: Gastrolobium villosum (assembly GCA_032173675.1). Classification (NCBI taxonomy): domain Eukaryota; kingdom Viridiplantae; phylum Streptophyta; class Magnoliopsida; order Fabales; family Fabaceae; genus Gastrolobium; species Gastrolobium villosum. The sequence continues at coordinate 188,885 of JAVKPL010013093.1, read as the reverse complement.
CGAGCTTTTATCTTAACGGACCAAGCCTGTATTTAAACGTGTCAGATTGGCCTTAGTCTGTTACCTGTTACGAATATAATATTAGCCTGTGACCAGGTTCATTTACAAAAAATAAAAGCTTGTCTTAAACCCGTGGCATGTTTATTTATTAAAAATAAAAATCTTACCTTTCAATTTGCAGCAATATTTAACCCATTAATCATGCACTCGTATGTATTTTTTGTAAGAAAATAATAGTTGTTTCCCTTATAATAAAAAAAACATATTAATATTAAAAAGTCAAAATAACAATGGCACATTTACTTTACTTTACGTTGTTTTTCCTTAAATTTTTTTTTTTTGAACAAAGGGAAAACAACAAAACTAGAAACAAAACAGAGTCTGGGGCAAGTAGTGCCCATCAAATCTCTAGCAAACAGCTCTCTACAATCCATAGGGACTTCAAGAAAAAGCTGTAGATCCCAGGTGTCTAATAGTCTCCCTTTGGTTGCCAAAGCATCAGCAACAGAATCACCTTCATCTTTTTTTTTGTCATTTATAATCTTTCTTTTTCTACATCTTATATCTTCATCTTCATATCTCTTATTTTTTACCAATCGTTGTTAGTAATTATGAAATATTGTTAGTAATTATGAAAAGTGGCACTCGCTGTCTCAGATGATTAATATAAAAATATAAAAAATAAATAAATTTATTGTATGCGGGCCAGCCTCCAAGGCCGGGCTTGGCTATAGAAGCCCGAGGCCTTTTAAATAAAAAGGCTTTTGCATAAGTATAAGTCTGCGTCCAGTAATTAAAAAAGACGGGCCGAGCATAAGGCCCCTAGCCTTATTATCACCCCTAGTCACTACACCTTTTGTGGAGGGGGAGGAGCTAGGTGGGCTTTGGTCCACCACACGCTCGCGCCACCGCCGTCCGGCTCGGATTGGTTCAGTTCATATGTGTGTAATAAAAATAATTTTTTATTAAATTATTCTTTAATTTTTTGTCCAAAAATATATCCGTTACTTCCCTCCAAAATTTCGAACCCAAACGTTTCTACCCGCCGATTTTTTGGGCAATTCTTAACCGTACCGGTTCTTCCCTTTAGCGAATCGGTCACCGGATGTGTCTGCTCGCCGAACCGGTCACCGGTTGTACATGTTCGTCGGACCGGTCAACGGTCGCATCCGTTCGCTGCCATTAGACACGGCGGTTCGCCGCCGATGACTGTTCATCGTGACCGGTCAGTGTCTATAAATGGTACCGATTTTACTGCACTGAAAATCTGCTGGGATTTTTCTCCTTCCGGTTTGCATGTCCCTTTTCATACTCCGATGTAGTTTCCTCTGGCATTCTGTTGTGTTCGTTTGGGCTGTTGACAGGTAGTGCCGCCACTCTTCAGACGAAATCCGTTTTATCCTCGGAGACAAGTGTCCATAAACCTTTGGCATCAATGAGGGGGAAAATTGTCTTAAGGAGACACGTTATGTGGGCTCAGATTTTATTCCTCTTCTGACATATCATTTTGTCTATTTCATCATCCTGTTATGTTTCATCTTTTGATTTCAAGTAAGTCTGTTTCTAAAATTTATAATTACACAGTGATAATTATGATCATCTACCCCTTCTGTTCTTTACATGGGTTCAGACCTCTAGTGATTTAATATCACCCAATGTCTTCAATAACAAATATTATACGCTAAAATTGTAAAATACATAAAAATAAAATTTGAAGAAAATATGAATGTAATAAATGTTACTAAATTTAGATAGAAGACTAAAGACTCATGTTTTTTTTTGTATAAGTTATTCGTATTCTCATTCAACATCCTCCAGTCACCTTGTTCTCGGAGTATGACCTCGAATGCTACCTCCTCATTGAAACAGCGGGTGCATTGAGCTTCGCCACCAGAGGAAGGATGAGATTAATCCCCCTTTCGAGGAGAGAAGCACGTCCTCTGACTCCCAAAGATTTTTAAAGAATTTGCTTGGAGTAGGGATTGAACCTCTGGCCCAAGCAACCCCTTGGGCGCTTATTTGCCAACTGAGCTACCATTGAGGGTTAAAGACTCATGTATTAAAGTTCAAATCTTTTGATACATTTATTGGTAGACAACATTGTTAGATTTTTTTACATGAATTTCAATTTTCTTCTAAAACTAAAATCTTGAAACTAGGGGTGTAAATGAGCTAGGCTAAGCCGGGTTTTGGCCTTCCTGGCCTAAGCCTACGTAAAAGAATATTCAGCATATATAGCCTATTAAAGGCTTTGTTTTATAGGTTAGACCTGACCTGTTTTTAAAAGTTAGAAAGACCGATATGGCCTACAGGCCTGGTAGGCCTCCCACTGCAGATACTAAGCAAAGAAAATAATTGTATAGAGCAAATAAAGTTTCATTCATGCATGTACTAATACTTCTCATGAGAAATAAAAAATGACAAACAAGAGTCAACATAATACCCCGGCTCTATAATGTATATCAGAGGGGAATTAGAGTCAAAGAAATGAGAAAATAAGAAAGAAATACAATTACTAGGTCAACTAACGATGAAACTTAGAGACGAGAGTGAGAAGTCACTTAGAAACGGCGGTACACAAAAAAATTAGGGTTGGTACTTTTTCACCTAGAATAAATATTATTTTATTTTAAAAAATTAAATAGGCCACCCTACAAGATTTTAGGTCAGCCTTGACATATTAAAAAGGCTTCATTTTGACTTGCAAGTTGACTTCCTGGAAAAAAAATAATTAAAATGGCAATTTTTAAGTACGAAGATTGTCATAAAAAATAATAATAAGTAGATAACTTGTATGTTATGTATATAATTTTTTATTTATTTAAATTCAACTAATTGTAAAAACTCTATAGTTTAGGATGAAATTTATCTTCAATAGTATATGTTCGATTAAATGGTGTTGGTGCTTTCCATAGTCTGGTTACTTGATTTGAAAAAACTTACTAATTAGAGACAAATTGAATTTGTTGTAAGCATACAAATATTATTGGAAAATAAAAACAAATTCCTATGCATTTTTGTTTAAAATGCAATCAATCTTAATATATACAATAACACAATACAGTTCATAAGTAAATAATAAATGAAATGTATCATTATAGATGTAATTGCTAATAAACTATTGGAATTATAAATTATTATGAGGTTACATCCTAATGAAATGAAGGCATATAATTTAAGTCAAAGATTTGAAAATAAAATTATAAAGTCACCTACCATTTGAGAGTTCTTGCAATGCAACTTTTTTGTTTGGGGTTAAACGTTGTTACTGAATAGTCAATGGTGTCGACACATGTATTGTTTTTACACAAATGAGATTTTGTGAGTTTAATTTAACATAAAAATTTAATAATATGAATAAATTTGTACTATAAGTAGATATTGTATAGCAGATGTAAGATTGAATGTTTGTTAACGTCTTCCTCATTTTATCTGTTGAGTTAAAGCAATCTTACATTAACTTCGAAGTTAATTTTCTTGTAACTCTACAAATAGTTACAAAATTAAAATAAAATAATAATATTTTTCCCCCAGTAAACATATACATTTGTTTTTAATTGCTAATAAGTTTGATGTATAAAATCATGGGAAATACTTTTTTTATGTTGTAGGAAAAAACTTACCTCATGTTATAGAAATAAAAGTATAAGTGAGATTCACATGTAAGAGAAGAGAGAAAAAAGAGTGATGAGACCCAACCCATTTTTTTATGTGTAGAAAAATTGTTTATCTCATGTAAAATGAGATAAACATAACCCTAAAAACATATATGATATATGTTTAAAAATATTTCCTTGTTACTAAAAATTGGTTACAAGTTATAAAATTTGGAAACAAAAAATTAATATTTTAACTATATAATTCTTTCAAAGACTTGCTTCAGAGAAACCACTATAGAAATAGTAAACCTTTTTAATTTATTATTATAGTTGAAATTGGTCTTGGGTATTAGACGTATGTGAAACAATTGTTTAAAGAGAAATAGTGTTTTATGAGTACACTAGTATATGAATTTTTCATTGTAGAGTATAAAATTTAAATGAAATAGTTTCGTTGAAGGAAAGAACAATTGATGCAAGTTGTTAAGTGGAATATTGTTTGCACAAGATCAGAATTGCCTGAATAGTATGAGTTTCACAATTGTTTTTTTCTACACAGCTAAGGCTTTCTTTCAAATCTTGCTTGTTTTGAGCTAGAAGTTGAAGATGCCATTTTAATTTTGGAGGAAGTTGCAATTCGGATAACAGAAAGGAAGATGAAAGGGATATTGCGTGGGAGATATATTGAAGAGTGAAAATAAGCGGATGAGACATAGGATGATGGAAAAATAATTCTTCAACATCTTAGATCCTTCAAGAGAAGTTGCTAAAACTTAAGAGAAGGGCCAAGAGAGAATGGCGATTAGGGTTTGTTAAGGGGGCGCAATATTGAGTAATTTTCGTCAAAGGTTTTGGATGGATAAAAATAATAAAAGTGTTTAATTTAAATAAAAAAGGAAATTAAATATGATGACTAATCAATTCCCCTTGATTAGCATCCGATCACTTCTCAATCATATTGGTTAATTCATTTTTTTATTCAATCAGTTCAATTGATTGTTTTCTAAATTTAACTAATCAATCTAATTAATTGGTTTCTTTACTTTCAGCCAATAAATTTAATTAACTAGTATTCTTAATTTTCTCCATTATCATCAAATATAATTTCATGACTAAATTTAAATTCAAATTAATTTTATTAATTTAACATTTAAATTAATTTGGTTGCATCATGGATTAAGTCCTACTTGGCAATTACGCATATAATTTATTTATTTTTTAAAAACTTGCTTGAGATATAAAATTTACATTTTTAAAAAGAATCCAAATCATTGTATGAACTACACGAGGCAAAACTTTCCATGGAATGACTCTGAATTATAATATAGTATAGATGAATAAGTAACTTTTAATCTAAAATTTTCATATAATCATCATAGAGTTTATAGCTTTATTTTTAAAGTTTTTTACTTTTAGTTTTAGCTTAAAAGTGACTTTTAACTTAAAAAAAGAGAGGTGTCAAATGATATTTTTATATAGATGTAAATTAATTATTTCTTAGTTTAATAAAATAATTTTGACTAAACAAAAATTGTTAATTGGAGAATGGATACATTGAGGGGTTTATTGGATTGAGATTTCAAAGGATTTTAATGGATTATTTTATTGATAAAAAAAATCCATTGGTATTTAATTAGAATTTCAAAGGATTGAAAAAAAGTAACGTGGTATTCGATTGAGATTTTATAAGATTATTTTTCAATTAGGATTGTAAACAAACGAATACAAATCTTCTAGTATTCAAAAATAGGATGCATATCTCATAATCTCACCATAATCCCTAGGATTTTTTTTGAGATTTCTCTATTGCAGTGTCTTATTCTTCTTTTGGCGGGTTGACTCGCTCGAAATCGGGTTCCGCAATGGGAGCTTCGTCAAAGCTCAAAACTAGTAGACTTTTGAGTGATTTTCATCACAAAACAATCTAGAAACAATAAACTAACAAGATTACAATAAAATCCGTCTCAAAAACAATAGATTATTTTAAAGCTTTTTGAAGTTTAAAAAATGATTTTTCAAGCTATGAGTCGCTCGCATTTCCGTGGCAGAAAAAGTATGATTTTTGTATAAAAAACAACATAAAACAACGGAAAAAAAACATGAGAACTAAAACCCTCGAACCAATTTTCGTTTTACATCAATGAAACAAGATTAATTTAAAGAAAGATTGAAACTTTCATAATATAAACCTTATATTTCATAACAATACATTTATGAACGAAATTCCTTCCCTATGGGAAATGATTTCAAATAATTTTTGTGTAAATAGATAACTAAAAACTTATTTTTCAAAAACTCCAAAGCAATTTAAAATTTTAATGCATCGATTGAAATAATTTGTAAATTTTTTTAATCTTTCATGTAATAAAAACCAGAAATTACAATTCAAAATTTTGTTAGAATATTTAATGAAAACATGCATATAATATATGATTAGTTTCCATCAGAGTAAAATAAAATATATGATTAGAAAACTCTCATCACTTAGAATAAAAACCCCAAGATTTTGAAGATCAATTGCAAAAAATTCCAAAAACAATTTTATCATGAACTTTAGGTTCTATATGCAAATTAAGAATTATTTTAATAAATAAAAATTGGATCTTACAGTACCAAATGAAAAAGATAATTTTCAATCCATTGTTCAAACCCAAGATCTGGAACGAAAAAATCCTAACGCATGGAGGATTAGTATAATTTTAGATATGTGGAGAGCTGTTATTTAGTAATTTTGAATTAAAAAGGGCCGACCCAGTTTAATACCCACTCGTGAGTGTTTGGAGAAGGACATACGAGTCAAGCCTTACCCCCGCTTTTGCGGAGAGGCCGAGTCGAAGCCGGGACCTTGGACATCACGGTAAGCATGCTTACCACTGAACCAAGCCGACCCTTATTTAATAATTTTAAATGTTTGTTAAAAATTGTATTATGATCTACTGATTAAGAAAGTTATATTAGATTTTAATCTTTTTTATTATTATCATTGTATTTTTTTGTTATTTTTGTTGTTGACTGTTGTAATTTTGAATATTTGTTAAAAATTTATAGGATTTTTTTAAATCTTATAAATCCATATTATATTTTTAAATCTTATAAACTCTATTAATATCCTTTAAAATCAAATCTTATAAAATCTTGATCGTAAAAAAATTCTTTTTAAAAAGTTTTTAAAGTCTCTTCAATTCTAAATAATCTTTTAAGATCTATAAAAAAATTTATCTCAAAAAAGATATTTTAAAATCCTAATCCAATATGGGATATGATATTGTAATAACCAATTCGTATTACTACTAATTAATTTTACCGTTACATCGAATATGTGGATCGAACGGTTGTATTTATTTCCATATTTGTATGGTTATGATTCTTCATATTTAATATGAAAATATTAAATATAGGAAATCATGATGATAAAAAATAAAAATAAATATAAAATATAAAATATAGAGAATTAAGTGTTAAATCAATATAATAATAGCAGATAAATAGCAAAAGCGTGACCAAATGACTCCCTGCTGTTTTTTCTAACATTAGCGAGACAAGCTTGGCTTCGAGCACGGACTATGATAAAAAAATGACCCATCTCTAAGACTTTGCTTTAGATCACAAACCCATGTTTCTTCAAGTTTCAACGCCCTCAGGAATCAACCCCATGATATGATTTACAATTCTCATTCTTTCTTCACGTTCCTTCGGAATTTGAGTTCTTTGTTCAACCACATTTAGCATCTCTGCTCATGGACACTCCTCTATGTCTTATTCTTCTCTTTTGCTCCCTTTTTGCAACTGGGTTCTCCTCCATTCAGAATTTTCTCCAACCGTAAGTTATTATCTTCTTTTGTTTTTTGTTTTTTTCTCCTCAGTTTTTGGCATATCGAAGTTTGTAATGTATCTAGTTCCTGAGATCTGGTAACCGTTAACTTTTACAAGCTCACAAGCTTTCATTTTTTTATTTTTTTTTCTTTCGGTTTCGTGCTCACAAAAAACGAAAACTTTTTGACATTTCCGATCCTCCCAATACGCTTCATTTCATGCTTTCGTCATTGGGGGATTTGAGATTCGCTTTTCCATTTGTATATCTTGAGATGGTTTGTGAACATTCAATTTTTCAAGATGTGAAGGGATGGATTTTGTATGTTGATGAAAAGTTTCCAACCAAATTATGAGCCCAGGAAGTACTTGAATGGAGGGGTTTGAAGGGAAAAGGAAGTGGGAGGTGGGTTAATTTTTCATTTCTGAATTAAGAGTGTTATAAAATGTTTATAAAAATGAGTAAGGGATAATTGAAAGGTTAGATGATAATCTCTCATTTAATTCCTTTCATTTTGAAAAATTCTCTATTAAGGAGGATGTTAAATTAAATGAAAAATTAATCCTCCCTTCTCTTTCCATCTAAACGTAGCATAAATGTAATGTAGGCTAGAAGTTTTCTTACGGGTTGGAAATTGTTCCCCTTTTCTTTTAATGCTTATATATGTACTTCGGTAACTACAGTTAGACCCAGTTTGGACCTGATGGATTGGTTGTCAATGAATCAATAGTATGGAATACATAAGTTTTTGTGGGTTTTTAGTATTCAAGAAGGGTGTCAGAAAGTGAATACTTTATCTCTGCCCATGTAGATGCAGTGTGGAATTGTCTTTACATGTGGTGGCCAAAAGAACATGTAGTGTGTATTTTTCATTTATATGGTTGAGCTTATGTAGCCAATTCAATATTTTGGGACTGAGACTCTTTTGTTCTTATAATTATTGATTAGTGACCAACTCTTTTTATTGCTTTTGTTATACTCATTGTTCTTGTTCTGGTCACCTCCTTTTGGGTATTGTATGACTGAGTTTCTTCTGTTTGTTACAAAGTACATTTTAATTTGTAGTTTCAAGCTGTTGCAAGCTACCCTTATTCTTGTCCAATTTTTGTGTTTAAAGATTTCCAATTGTGGAACCTGATCCTGGTCATACAAAACTTCGTCTTTCAAGAGAAGGCTTGGAGGCTATTGAGAGAATAACAAACCCCATTGCATCTGTAGCAGTAAGTTTGACTGAAACTTTAGAGCATTCATAGTTTGTGTTTTTGGATTTTACTTGATATTTGATGGGGATTTTCATAACCCTTCATGATGTTTAATGGACTGGTTTCATGATGTAGGGAGTGTTTGGTAGGCGTGTTAGAAGGGGATCAAACATAACATGAACTTTGTTTTATGTTCAGTGCATTTTTAGAATAAAACAGAACTGGATATGGGATTAAACAGAACTGTTTTGTGCACAAGTCAAACACTATTACAATGATTAGCTAATATTATGTTCATTAACATCATCCACATTGGCAAGTCATCTTTCCTTGAGTTTGTTGTTGATTGATATACGAGCACCTGCTCTTCTTTGTTCTTAAACACAATAGAGTTGGGCCATTTGCCCTGTTGCATGAGTTCCAAGGTTCGAGAACATGTTTTATATTAATTGGCCTATTCTAAATATTACCATATAAAGTGTTGGGAAAGTCAAAACATGAAAGTCTTAATATTTTCACAAATGCAAAGTATTGTTTTCTTCCCCTGAGGTGAGACAGAAGAACTTCATAAGAGTGAGGAATTCAAATTTATGGATGGTTAGTTCAAAAAACTACCAAAGTTGATGATCCTCATCTTTTCCCATCGCGTTGCAACTTGCAATTAGATATTTGCTTTCTCAAGTGGTATCACTTAGCATATTTTCTTTTCAAGATTTATGGATAGTTAAAATGTTGGAGATAAGGGTTTCTCTATTAGATCAGGAACGGAGTCTTATCATGTGAATTGCTTTATCATTTATCTTATGCTTCGGAATGGATATTTTTTACTACTATTGGTCAACCCTCTTGCATATTTAGTGTTGCATATTAATTTGATAACCTGGATCAGTTGTTCACAATGCAGAAAGCTTGTAAAGCATTGAATAAATGCTATTAGTTCCATGTTTACCCATTTATGGGTTCTACTTTTATCACTTTATGGCTGTGTTTATCATGTGATTGTTATGGCTGTTTTTATCAGGTGATTGGACCCTACCGCTCTGGAAAATCATTTTTGCTTAATCAACTTCTCTCTCTTTCTTGTAATGAAGGTGCATCTTTTACAACTACTAGAATTTTACCCTCAAACCTACATTTTTAGGGAAAATATGCAGTCATAATTTGATAGCTTTTAGGGATTTAATGTAAATTAATATGTTTGTTTTGTTAGGGTTTGGTGTTGGGCACATGCGTGACACCAAGACAAAAGGTGGATGGAGATTGACATTCTTCTCATGGTTATGCTTAATTGGAGTTAGATATCATCTTTTTCAATCTATATTTATTCTCGTTTGGTTCATGTCATACAGGAATATGGATTTGGGGAACCCCTATAGAGTTGGATATTGATGGAGTAAGAACATCTGTCTTTTACCTTGATACTGAAGGATTCGAAAGCATCGGGAAGTCTAATGTATATGATGATCGGTAATTGCTGACTGATCATGCATACTGTGGTTTATGTTGATAGTTGTATACTATTTTTCAGTTGACCTCTTCTTGTGTTTGCCTTTTGCAGGATATTTTCTCTGGCAACTGTCATGAGTTCTGTGCTTATCTATAATCTGCCTGAGACAGTTAGTTATCATAACCCCCTCAGAAATTTGTGCTCTTGTTTATGTTGTTGTAATGTTAGATGGACAGATGAAAGAAGTACTTTGTTTTGAGAATTAACAATATAGAAAAACATAAATTCATGTTTCAGTGTTGAGTATAACATGGATCCTAGTTCTTATTGGTATACATTAGGTGACAAAAGCACGTAGCTAGGACAAGTGCAAATTTGGTAGTGTCTAATTATAAAAAGTTTAGTGCAAGTGCATCTTATTTTGTTTATTTATTTCATTTTATAATGATATATTGTAGTATAGAGCATTTAAATATGGTTTATAATAAAAATCAGCAACTTAATAATATAATGTTTAATCAACAATGATTGAAAAGGAAAAAATCTTAATGGAGAAATATGAACATAATCATATTAATATGAATACTTTATTAGAGTGAAACTAAAGTTAAAATTTAGGAAATGGAAATAAATTCTGTTATTTTTTAACTTATTTTTTTAGCATACAAATTGAAAAACTAGATAAAGTCTCATCCTTGGTTAGGAGACACAGACACAACACATGAATGGACTGTACTGCACACTGCATATAGAGTAGCATGCTATTGGCCTTGCATTGGCTAGGGCCTAAGATTATGTCTGAGAGCTGCAACAAACAATTTGAGACATGTCAAGTAATGAATCCGGAAGTTTTAGTGCACAGAGTAGTATTGGATCAGGATCTGCCCTCAAATCATAAAAACTCACACTTGTATGCAAAATGGAGGGCCCAGCTCTTGAATCTTGTGACACAGTGTATACATATTGGTCTAGGTGATAAATTTTCCTCTTTTGGTTAATTCTGAAAGACTAACTTTTGGCATTAAAAAATATGGGATGTTTATGTTGCTGTTAGTACATTTAGAATTAGATATGGTTTTGAAGGAGGGATACAGTGTATTGGAAAATGGATTTGGGGATCTATGGAGTTAATGCATGCTCAATCAACAAATAATTTATCAAAAGAAAAATAGATGACTGGAAATAATTAATGCGCTGATAAGAATAATTTGATAACTAATCTAAAATCATAAATAGTCCTTTCCTTTGCAATATTCAGTATTATTAGTGCTGTAGGCCTTCGGTGGTTTTGTGATCAACTACGGAGAGAGGAAAACCCTACCTTGTGTTGTATTTTCAATTACAACGCTAGATTTGAAACAAATGTTAGATTACCTTTTAGCTTTGGACCACTACGTACATAGTACTTTCCTTTTTAAGAAACTTGACTGCATTTGCATGTTTTCTGGTATCAACTTCAAATACTAGGTCGAGGCTGAATAATCTTGAAGCCCGCAGTTAGCAAATCTCTCATTTTGAATTTTTTTGAGGCCATTCTAAAATGTTGTCTTCTTTGTGTATTCAGATACGTGAAGCTGACATCTCTCGACTCTCTTTTGCGGTTGAGCTTGCTGAAGAATTTTATGGGAGGTTTGCATCTTGATGAACTTTTTGTTTTTTGATATCATATAGATTATCATTTTCTCTTTTGTTATCCTTTTTAATAATGCTTTATAATCATTTTTTTGGGTAAATTGCAGTTACTAACTTGTTTGTTTGATTTGCAAATTCAATACATTATAATTCGCAACTTTCGTGTATTGGAATAGAGTGAAGGTAGTCCAAAGGCCTTAGCACTACCCTCAGTTATCTAATCAATTTTTTCCATGACCTTTTTCATTTTAATTTGTTTTTTGTTTGAATTGGTGGATTTTATAGGGCCAAGATGTTGCATTTGAACCTGCTAAGCTCTTGTGGCTTATCCAACGTGATTTTCTGCGTAAGTTAAATACTTGCCTTGATTGTGTTCATATATCAGCAAACTGTCTGCTGCCTTTTCTCTAGTCTCCTACATACAAATTCCAATAAAATTATTTTGGTCACTGATGAATTCTAGCAGCTGATCTCTCTGCTGTCCTTGTCATCATGTGCACTCCATTGGATACTAATATTTTCCTTAATTTCCTACAGAAGGGAAATCGGTGCAAGAAATGGTGAATGAAGCTCTTCAACAGGTCCCCAATACTGATAGTTAGTACCGTTGCTTGCAGCTATGACTGAAATTCACTTAAAGTATGATTTTCCATATTTTCTAAAGCAAGTTTTCTGATGGTAGGCTATTTGTTTATTATTTATGTGCAGGCGACAAAAATATTGATATGGTATTTTCTCTTCTGAATTCAGTTTTCAATTATCCGTACCAATATTACTAGTCTGGAATTGAATGTTAATACTGAAAGTTTGTGTCATCAGGTCAATCAGATCCGGGACTCATTGGCTATAATGGGGGACAACAGTACTGCCTTTAGCTTACCTCAAGTATGTGTCTTCCATATATTTTTTACATATCTCTTTCATTCCTTACCATTTCAACCCTTACATGGAATTCTTTAACGATTTTATCCCTGAATTCCATTATGTGGAGTTTTGGGTGTATGTAAGTCCAGTTGTTTTGCATTTGAAATGATATGAAACTGGAACCTATCTATTGATTTCTACATAAAGAGCGCGTATTTTAACTTCTTTATCGTCGGAGTCATATATGGCAAAGAAAGAGAGCAATGTTTCTCTAATTTATCTGACGTTTCCATATTGCCTTGGTGTTATTCTTCATTCTTTTATCCAAATTGAACTTCATGATATTGCCATACTGGATGGATCATTTCCATCATGACAGAAGTCTTTTGTCTTCTGTTGAATGACAAAATATTGGCCTTTTCAGTTCCATTGCCAAAATTTGCAATTGGTAGAACTTAGAAATCCTTGCCCTATTAGTGCCTGCACCTGGCTTGTATTAATTATGATTACTAATCCATTATAAATTACAACTCCTTGCATTCTCAAACAGAAGTTAGTATTAGGTTATAGCTACAAAACCAATTTTCTTCTCCATTTCTTATCTACTGCTTGGTTCTGAAATGTCATATAGAAATACCATGGACTGGTAAAGGGATTTGTGTTATTTATATGTCTGGTCATTTGAAAGCCATCTTGCTTAAGTTCGTGTCTTTGGTGAGAAAGACCTTTAACTTTTTTTATTGTGAAGAATGTGATCTTAGTCTTGGAAATAATTGTTCTGATGCTTGCATTCAAGTGTTATTACAATTAATAGCTACCTATATGTTTATTTGCATCTTCAATCCACCTTTTTGTTGCTTATGTATGCATTCATATATTTATATTTCAAGATAGAGATTTTTGTTTTATTAATATGTAATCTTTTGTAAAATGTCCCATGAGCCTAGCTCACTTGGTTGGGACATTTAATTGACAGTTCTTGATAGGGGGTTCAACAATCCTAGATGTAACATCCCTTTCCCATTCCCCTCCCCCTCTCCGCCCCCTAGTGGGGATCCTTTAGGCACCACTCTAGTGGTGGAGCCTCCCTTTGAGGCTCTAGTTCCAAAAAATTGTAATATTTGGTTTTTATTAAACAACTGCATTGGATGGCTAACTAATCATTGAAACTGGACTGTAAACAGCCACATCTCCAGCGTACAAAACTTTGTGACATGAAGGATGGGGAACTTGATCCATTATATGTTAAGAAAAGGGATAAACTAAAAGAGCTTGTTGCTAGCATGATCCGTCCAAAGATTGTGCAGGGCAAAACTCTAAATGGGAAGGAGTTTGTTTCCTTCTTAGAGCAGGTACTTGTTTTTGCATGTTCTCTTTATAGGAAAGAATAAAAGTAATCATAGTTTAATATGAACTAAAGCTTCTAACTTGTTTTTCGTGTCAGTGGCATCTGTTCTTTCTTTAAATAATACTTTATGAAGGACCACTATGGAGGATTCTGTATGTCCCATATCTCAAAATTATTGTAGTATAGAATCAGGATCAGCAAATCAATCAAGTAGCACAAAATAAAGCTGAATCTCATTGTTTCTTCTTTTTCTGTCTATGGCATAGTGACTTGTGATTTTGCCAATGTATTAAATGTCATGATGCCCTCATTCTCCTTAATATGCTAGCTATTGACTCATGTATTGCCCTGTTTTCGGTATATCTTATTGAAGTTTATTGAGAGATTAAAAAATGTGCAAAAATATTCAAAATGTTCATGGGGAAGTTCTATTTTTGCGTTTAAGTTTTTGTGGAGGCAGAATGCAATGATGAAAACAAATAGGGCCAAAATTTTATTTTATGCACTAAAGTTATTATGGGTGGAAGCTAGAAGAATTGAAGAAATGATACGACTTCATCTCGTAGTAATATTTTGACCTTGAAGTTTAGCAAGGTGCACATTATTTTACTACTTTTTAGAACTGGTAATTTTTTAAGCAACACTCATATTTTTAAAGATTACTAATAATAAATTATATGTTCTTTTACTAATAAGGGACATGTGGTATTAGTATAAATTTTTGATTGGGACACAACCAAAATTACTTAGAATGAGGAAAATCGATGTCTTGGTTACTTGTTTAACTTTTCATCTTTTACTTGTTTAACATGCACCTATAAGTTGTTCTATATCTCTGTTTGGATACAGTTACTACAAGAGTAAATCCTCTACTTGGTACTCCAAAGATTGGGGTATCACCACATTAGTCATCCAAAGATTTTGTCCCCAAATTAGTCACTGAAAGATGAAAAACGTCACCATATTCGTTCTTATGGAGGACTAATGTGGTGAATTTGGTGACTACTTTGTATGTTTGAGGGATTAATTTGGTGACAAAAATCTTTGGAGGACTAATGTGCTTTGAAGGACCAAGTAGAGGGTTTTACCCCTTACTTTAGTGATTCATAAAATTTGATTTTTTTTTTTTTTTAGAAAAAAAAATCTTCCTTTATGTATACACTTCTGCTCTTTTCTTTCTCTTTATGTAATATATTTTCTTTATCAACCTTATTCCTTTGTCATCTCAAATATAATCAGATTGAGGACATTAACTGCACAACTAAAATAAGATAATGTTTTTAGAATTGTGTGAATTCATTCTGTTTATCTTCATTAAATTGCTTTGATTTTGATTTTTCAAATTTAGATACTTGAAGCCTTGAACAAAGGAGAGATTCCATCAACAGGCTCTCTTGTGGAGATTTTCAACAAGGACATTCTTGAAAGATGTCTTCAGTTATACAGTGAAAGGATGGCAACATTGGGTCTTCCTCTTTCAGAGGAATCTCTGCAACAGTCCCATCAAAGGTTTAGAGGTGAAGCCATGCAAGCCTTTGATCAACAACATTTTGGCCGTCACCATGCTAAGAAATCAATCGTGCAATTGGATGAAGAAATACATAAGGTATTGTCTGAATATTCATAGTAGCGGAAGGATCTTTTGACTCCAGAGTAAGACTTAAAAGTCTTACTCCTCATCCTAGCCGTTGATTTCTTTTCATCTAACGGTTATAATTTAATAAGTTATAACAATTAATTAGTAATTAATTTCAAATAAATGATAAGCGTTAGATGAACGGAAATCAACGGCTAAGATAAGGAGTAAGATTTTTAACTCTTACTCTGGAGTCAAATGATCCATTCCCTAGTAGGGGAAGGATCTTTTGACTCCAGAGTAAGTCTTAAAAGTCTTACTCCTCATCTTAGCCGTTGATTTCTTTTCATCTAACGGTTATAATTTAATAAGTTATAACAATTAATTAATAATTAATTTCAAATAAATGATAAGCGTTAGATGAACGGAAATCAACGGCTAAGATAAGGAGTAAGATTTTTAACTCTTACTCTGGAGTCAAATGATCCATTCCCTTCATACTATATTGGAAGATTGCAAAATAAAATTGGCTTAGTTGGGAGTATAATTAGCAGGTAAAATGATAGTAGAAAAAGTTAGTAGAATGATTTTCTCTTATCAAATATGTCTCTGTGGTTTTAGTTTAAAACTATTCTGGTTCTTTGCAAAAATAAATGAAGGTTTATAAATAGCAAAATCCTGTGGTTGTTAGTGTCTTGCTGTAGGGGACACACAGTGAATGTGTCAGAAAGAGTAAGAAGCATGAGTTGTGAAAGATTTATGTACCTACAAAGCTTCAATGGTAAATATACCTTTACTGCAATGAACATTAAAAAGCAGCCTTCGATTTGATGATATAGGGTTCTTTGCGGTCTGCTCTATTTTGGTCTTTGAGTTTGAATATGATGATTTCAAGCTTATATATACTATGGAAAATTGATATTTACTAATGAAAATTATGCAGGTACATGAGAATGTCATTTTACAAAATGAATATAAATCTTCAAAGCTATGTGAGTCATTGTACACCAGATGTGAGGATCTGATGGATCAGCTTCAAGTTCTCAGGCTTCCTTCCATGGCAAAATTTAATGCAGGTCTCCAGAAATGCAATCATAGCTTTGAGCATGAGTGTGTTGGACCTTCAAAAACAAACTATGAGCAACGCATGATGAAGGTCTGGCATAATAACATGGTTTTGTCATTTTTTACTCTATTGCTTGTGGGGCATAGCCTTTGTTATTTCTTTTTCATATTTGTATTTCACTTGAACATTGGAATTCCTGGACCTTAGCTCAGTACATAGAAATGATTTTTGTTTCCTATTGTATCTATCTCTCTAGCTCTATTCTTAATGAAAAATGTGACCGTATATATACTGAATTGACCTTTTAATTTTTACATAGTGGATTCATTTGTCATGAAAAGTGAATTGATCCAATTCTTTATTTAGCAAATAAGTTTTTATTGTTAATAATTTTTCCTCATTTTCTAGTGTTTGATATGCTTAATATACCTTGATGTAACAAATGAATATGCAGATGTTGGTGAAATCTAGGTCTCTATTTATAAAGGAGTACAACCACAGGCTTTTCAATTGGTTGGTGGCCTTCTCCCTGGTCATGGTAGTGATTGGCCGCTTTATTATAAAGTTCTTTTTGCTTGAAATTGGAGCATGGCTACTTTTTATATTTCTGGAGACCTACACAAGGATGTTTTGGTCAGCAGAGTCACTTTACTATAACCCAGTTTGGCATTTTATAGTTGCAACTTGGGAAACTCTTGTTTACAGCCCAATACTGGATCTTGACAGGTAATTTGACCATTTTTCTTTCGTACTTCCAACCAAATTCAAGTATCTGATATAAGTTAAAACCTTTTCTTTATTTGCTCTTAATATTCATTTTGATATAAGCTAGATAAGTGTAATTGTGTGGTTTTATGACTCTTTTTGCGGCTGGTGATGCATTCCTTCCCTTTGCTTCATCTAATACACATAATAACTTATTGAAAGCATTAATTGCATAAATAGAAACATGCTAATGTTCTTCATTTTCCTTTCTTTCTATCAAGATTCAAACCTGCAGTTCATTTTTTGTTTTCAATTTAGATATATATTTTTTCTGTTTGTTCTTTCTCATTCAAAATTTCTGAATATGACCTGTTGCTTTATTTTCTCTAAACAATGCCAACAAGTCAACCGAATCCAACTGAACCGGTTGACTTGTGGGCATTGGTTCAGAACCAATTTGGATACACAAACTAGTTCTGAACTGGCTTCGAATCAGTTTTCTTAACTAGTTTTTTTGGTTTAATTGGTTCGGTTCTCAAAACTGGTTCAGAAAAATACAATTCGGTTCGATTATTTTGCACAGCCCTACAAGTCACTAACTTATTCATTATGAGAATAGTGAGATTTTATGGAATATTGAGATATTGATGTATGGTTATTTTGTTGATTGAAACAGATGGGCTATTCCCCTTGGTATAATGCTGTCATTTTTCATACTTTATTGGCGGTGTTATGGGAAAAGGAAACATGGATCCCGGTGGCTATTACCTTTATACAGCAGCAATAAAAATGGTCCAAATAGGCCAAGAACAGACTAAAACCTATGATAACTGCAGTTGCAGACATGCTTTAAGAATTTGGCATGCTTCTCTCATAAATTCATTCCTTTTTGGTGACCTTTTTCCTTTTTTTGGTACATGGAGCCCACTTGTCCCCTTCTTCTTGAAAAGTTCTTTTGCACAGAAGAGTCTATAAAAGGTTATCAGAGGGTGATTGACCTCTCTGGCAGCTTCTGTAACTTCAGCATATTCAAAAATGTTCTTTGCTTCCACAACATGTTGATTTTACAAATGATTATTACTTGGCAGTTATTTATGTTAGATCTTAGATTAAATTTGATTTAGATAACGTATGTTGTGCCCACCACACCATCTCATGTATTGACTGGTAAACAGGTAAATTCAAACAAGAAAGAAAATAGAGGTTAATTCTTTATTCTTTTGTTTTCAGTTGGTGACTTAGAATTGCAAGTGGAACTATAATGTTTGATAGATACGCCTAGTGTAGAGCTTGAAAATGAAGAGGATGAATTTTTTTTTTTTTTTTTGAACTATAGACTTAAGTTAATGGTTAATAAACATTAGAGTTTTGTATTGTCCTTTTTAAGCTGCTTTTCATATAATATTTGAATTATTTTAAAAATTACACAATATCATTTTTTAATATAATTTTGAAAAAAATTAGTATAGTGTTTTTATTATATCAAATCTTTGAGTTTATTTTCATTTTAACAAACTCCACTATTTTTTTTTTATTATTATTATTGTTGATGTTTCAATTTTTTATTCTAATTTATAAACATAAAATAAAAATATATTTCACTTCAACGGTTTTGTTCATTTTATACCTTTTCAAAAGCCTTAAACTTTTATGGATAAAATATACAAAAACTTGACAGTAATTAATTTAATATTTAAAATAATATTCTCAAATCATTGCACTATATGAATTATCTTAAAAACTGGATATGATAATATTATCCTATTAAATTGTTGATTTGATGCACATCGCGCACATAATATAATATAAATAAATCGTGATCAGATTTTTTATTTTTACTTTTATTTAACTTCTTTATTTAATCTATTCTTATCATATCTTGTTCACTAAGAGGTCTTTATTATTGAAAATAACTTTTTCTTTCTACTTCAAAATCAATCCAAGGCTAAAAAATAGAAGAATCTAATGAAAAGTCCAATAAACCCACTTAAACTAATCAAACATAGTAAAAAAAAAAAACGGATTATGTTGTGTTATTTTGAAATAGGGTTTTATAAGAGTTATGTTGCAGGAAAAATGATTGTGTTATGTTATAGAGATTCATTTTGCGTGCCAGAGTTTTTTTTTTTTACTGCGGGCCCCATAAAATGTTGTGTATGTAGGAAATTTTTTGTAGTCATGTTAAATGATAGGTGATAAATCCTTTGAAATATTGTGTCTATCATTGTATCAAAAAATAAATAAAAAAATAATGTGTCTATCTCTACGTTGATAGATATCAAATAAATTTGTACCCAAAAAAAAAAAAATTCAAATAAATGGGATCATGAAAACAGAGATACACACAAGATTATGAGATACCTTTTCACGTGAAAGTATATGTTTAATTTCGCTTGAGGCAAGCCTTGAAGTTATCGTGAATGTAAAAATTTTCTTTTAAAGAACTAATTTTATTATGATATGGATATTTTCGATTTGAGTAAGATTGCTTTCATAATTTCGGTTCAAATAAGATTGCTTCCGTGATATACGTATGATTTTAAAAAATGGTTTTATCGGTCTCATTTAATATAATATAATTATCTTATATTATAGAGAGAAAATATGTGACTCCCCACCACAATAAAAAAGAAAAATTATATCGGATACGGAAATAGAAGTGAGAGAAATAAGAGATGATATTTATGTAAAATAAGAGTAATATTTCTTTTTTAAATAAACCAAAACAAAAAAGACAAGGACGAGTTTGCAGTAGCATTTGATTAGGAAAAGTGTTTCTCATTTTAAATGACATAAAATTATGTTATTTTAAGAGAAAAATAGACACAAAATAATTTTTTTATTTTAAATTTAAATGAAAAATAAAATCACCCACCTTCTCTCTCTCCCATGATTTTTATTTAAAATGACGTAACTCATTTGATTTAGAATCACAAAAATCAAACCCTTTGATCATTAGCACAAAGGAACAAGTAGAATTATTGGATTAGGAAGGAAACACATTACAAAAACCGTAACTGTAATTAAATGGAGACGCACGGCGGAGGAACCCCTTCACCTTCCCACTCCGCTTCCGCCGACGACCACGCGCCTCCCTTTCCCCCTTCTTCCTCCTCCGCCGACACGGGCGACGGCGCCCTCACCTCCAATGACGACCTCGAGAGCAACTCCGCCCGCGGCGCCGACTCGGACTCCGAGGACGCCGTCGTGTACGACGACGAGGACGACTACGACAACGACAACGACAACGATTCCTCCATGCGCACCTTCATCGCTGCAAGGCTCAGCAACCCTCCCTCCGCTCCACGCAACACCAAGCTCAAGACCGATAATTCCAACGTTAAGATCGAGAATTCCGACGGCAACAAAGACGCCGCACCCGTCGGGACTGGTGCCGCCGCGGCCACCGGAGGCTCCGTCCCCGGCATCGTGGTTAAGGAGGACGCAACTAAGATATTTACTGATAATTTACAAACTAGTGGTGCTTACAGCGCTAGGAAAGAGAGTCTCAGGAAAGAGGTAACAACCCCTTTAGCCTCATTCATGAATTTCATAAAAAAAATATGAATAATTATTTGTATATTATGTTTGAAAATTGTTTTAAAACTCGGGGAATGATACACTAACAAAGTTAGTGTTATTACCAATTTACTATGAATCAATTTCACAAATTTCACTATTAGATCGATTATGTTGATCTAACGATTATTATGATTTCTCGTATTTAATACTTCATATCTAATTCCATCTGTATGGTTATGATTTCACTCTCGTATGATCATGATTTTTCATACAAAGATGTAAATAGATATAACCGTTGTATCAATGTAATCGATCTAACGGGGAAATTGAAATTGATTGGTAGTAACACTAATTACTGATTGGTTGTTATAATATCCTACCCCTTAAACTCACAATGGAACATAGTAGTTTTCACATTTGGCTTTTCCCTTTTTTCTTGTCTCTTGGTTTAAAAATTAGTTAAATAAATTATTACGAACTATTTTGAGGTGATTGGTGTTCATGGTTCATGGTTTGACGATGTGATCATCTGAAAATTTTTCAGGAGGAAGCAGGAAGGCTCAAATTCGTATGCTATTCGAATGATGGCATTGATGAACATATGATTTGGTATATATTCCTCTCTTGTCTTTGACATTTACGTGGCCCTGCCTGCACTACTCATCTCCTTGTTAGCATTTCCACAAATAAAGTATTTAATATTTATACTTCATTTAAGCAGGGGGATCCAAAAATTTAATTAGTGAGGGGGCTAATTATAAAAGTTAGATTAAAAATATATTTTAGTATTTTAAAGATGTAATTGATATTAAATTTGTCCACCTTTTATAGGAGATATCAAATTGGTTCTCAAATGGCAACTAATATAATTATTCTAGTCCATTGAAAGATCAATTTAGTGGAACTTGAAGGACCACTTTGATGGTCTTCATCTATGAAGCACTGATACTCCTTAAATTTTTTTCCAACGGATCGGAAACGTATTGTATCGTATTGACATCCCATATCGAGAACATATTGGAAACGTATCGAAAACACCTTGTCGGAATCGGTGCTTCATAGGTCTTCATTGATATTGAGGGGCCATTTGGGTGCTAATAAATAGAGGACCGATTCCAACAAAAAAATGTTTTATTTATTTGTTGAGCCAGTAGACCAAATAATCTAATAACACACATTTGGATTAACCTAATGACTACTTAAAATTTTCAAAATATAGTAGGAGGCCAATTACAAATTGGTGCAAGAGTCTATACATTTAACATGAAAAACTATTAGGTCAAGGCACCTGCTCGCCCCCCTCCCCTTTGCATCTGTCCCTCCATATAAGTTATGCAGTACCCACAGGAACTGGCTGGATGAAATTCAGTTGGCAATTTTTTTGTGTTCAAAAAATCAGTATTTTTTTTTTTTTTTTGTAAATTAAAACTCAGTATTTTTATAATTAGCAAAATGATCATTACTGATAACGAGTTGCATTGTTGACTTTGTTGTTCCTTAGGTTGATAGGATTGAAGAATATATTTGGTAAGCAACTTCCAAATATGCCCAAGGAGTACATTGTCCGACTTGTTATGGATAGGTAATGCCAACAATATTTTAAGTACCCAGCGTAATTTCTTACTCATATGGTGCTGAAATAAATCTGTGTATGTTTGGGATCTGGTGAGAATTAATTCTCCATCCAAAAGCAAAAATAACTCCAAGGTTATGTAGGAGAATTATTTTGGATTGCCCAACAGAACCCCAAACAAGCATGTCTTACAATTTTTATTCATTAAATATAGATTTGATTAACTCGTTTCTAGTTTGGAATGTAAAGTTTTTACATTTGGATATAGTAACAACTGGAAAACTTATTTGATTATAATTCCCCGACCCCTCCCCCCTTTTTTTCTTTCTCCATTGCAACTAAGATCCTGAAATTTAGATGTAGAAATATGAGCAGACACGTTTCAAGTTAACTATGAACTGTGGGGTGTGGAGGGGTGGGGTGGCCCCTTGCTTTTATGGTTTCCCAAATCATTTTACTGCCATATATTACCTGTTCTTTCCTCCTTTGTGACCAACCAAATATGAAACAGAGAATAAGAATGAAGGGCATTAGACTATCATCTCTTGTTCTTTTATTTAAGATTAAAGTTTGATATTACATTAGGAGGTATCTGTTGTTTGATATATTGAGATTTTTTTTTATACAAATTCTAGTCTGCCAGCATGGTCAGTTCATAGTGATTTGTGAACTAGAAAATTCATTAAATAAGAGTTTGAAACTGTAATATAGATTTCTTTATTCTAAACAAGCTCTTTTAAGCAAGTTTTTCCCTGTTATGCTTGAGTTTTATCTTACTGTCTTTATAATTTTAAATTCTCTTGATGTTAAATTTGCAGGAGTCATAAGTCTGTAATGGTCATAAGGCGTAATCATGTTGTTGGAGGCATTACATATCGCCCACATGCAAGGTAATAATTTGTCTCCATATCTAGTTTTTCTTCAGATCCTAGCAGTCTCTGATTATGTTTTGTCTCTGAATTTTTCTATTTTTGCTTCATTACTTTGATATTTTTCCTGTATTAATATCTGAAAACTTAAGGTTTACATAGTTATTACTTGTTATCAATCAAAGATTAGCTTATAAAATGGTGAACTGTTGTCTCTCTGTTTTTATTATTGTTATATTGTCCTATGCAAATTTGCACTTTGGTTGCACTGATGAAAATGCTCCTCAAGGTCCATTTAAGTGAATAATCTGGGATTAAGTTGGACGTATATTTTTGTAGAAAAGACCTAAGTTGCAAATAGATATTGTATTTCCTTGTTTTGCCCCATTATTTTTGTTTTTTGCCCACTTAGTGATATCATTACCCTCCCTCCCTCCCTCAAAAGGGAAAAAAAAAAAACTAAACTTGCAAGGCTAATCCATGGTTTTATTTACTAATACTGATGTGCTCTATGATTTATAGCCAGAAGTTTGGTGAGATAGCCTTTTGTGCAATTACAGCTGATGAGCAAGTCAAAGGTTATGGTACCAGATTGATGAATCACTTAAAACAGCATGCCCGTGATAAAGATGGGTTGACACATTTTCTCACATATGCTGACAATCATGCTGTTGGCTACTTTATCAAACAGGTCTGGTTATTGATATTTAAGATCCTTATTATCTGGGCATTTATTTCTTCTTTCGTGTGATAAACCTGAGGCCAGTAGTGAGAAAGATATGTTGCTTTCTGAAAACAAGTTTTTGGATTTTTCTTTTTGGGAAATAATTATCTTATGTTGCATGAGATAATTATCTCATGCAACATGAGATAATTATCTCATGCAACGGAGACAAGATAGTGGGGTCTACTATTTTTTATTTTTTCAAAAAAAAAAATAGTGGATCCCACTATCTTGTATTTGTTGCATGAGATAATTATCTCATGTAACATAAGATAAATAGATCCCTTTCTTTTTTACCAAAATGTATTCAAATTTTCGAATTTATTACAAAAATAATACATTTTTTAAACAATTTCCCTGAATAACATGGATTGCCCAATTTCCATGGCAGGAAAAAAACCGTATTTCTAACGTGTAGGTGCAATATGGATTGTGCCACCCTTGCATTGGCTCATCCTTCTTGGATTGTGCCAGTAGGGAAGGTGCAGCCATGTGATTTATCATCAACAATATCTTTATCTGAAATTAGTTAGGGTTGGTGGCCAATGAACCCAAATGAAAAGTAAGAAAAGATTGAAAAGAAAGAATAAAAAAAATAAAAAATAAATAACACTAAAAATAAAAAAATAGAAACAAAAATAAAAAATAAAAAATACAATAAAAATAAAGTGAACATAAAAATAAATAAAAGAGAAAAATACATAAGAGAAAATGCCTAATTTGGGCTAAAAAACTCATTTCTGTCTGACAAGGAAGGTTTTCTACGTGGTTCTTGTTGGCTTGGTTGGTTAAAGATGAAAGAAGAACATCTGAATTTTACCAACTAGCATTACATAGTATGAAGGCCAACGTATATTTATTGGTAGGCACACTCCCAAATCTAGATAATAGTTGTTAAGTCATATGCTGAGAACCTATGTTTTTGCTGATAGGAGGAGGCTGTCAATTTTAGTTTTCCTGCTGAAAAACTTTTACAAAGATTTGTCTATTTCCTATTTAAGTTTGTCAGGAATCTGATTGGCATAGAATAGTCCCAATGTACAGTAGCAGTGATATCGGAATCTTTTTTGTTGTGTTGTTTTGGGGGAGGGGGTGTTGCTGTAAAATGCCATTCTGTTGAATGGACTGGATACTGTTTTAGATATTGCAATGATGTTTGAGTGTGTTTTACAGGGATTTACAAAAGAGATTCACTTGGAGAAAGATCGATGGCAAGGGTACGGTACTTATACTCAAGCTCCTTGTCTTAAATCTATTAGCAGCACTTGTCGCTAGGTCCTTCATTTTAAGATTCTTTTTTAGATGTAGTGTCTATTAAGAAAGATGAAAAATTTTATACTTTGATTTTGTTAAATTTATATTTGATTGTTAGGAGTGTAGAGCTGCAAAACACCAATTACAGGGATTTTTATTTAGATTCTGATTTTTTATCCCATAGAATAAAAATTTCATCATTCACTATTTATTTACGTAGTTGTATTTTTGTTATTTTGTTTATTGTCTATGAGAATTCATTGCAATTAATTGTCATTTCAGTTATATAAAGGATTATGATGGGGGGATTCTCATGGAATGCGAGATTGATCCAAAGCTCCCTTACACTGAATTGTCACCTATGATCCGTCGTCAAAGGCAGGTAAGATGATTTCTACTTGTTAATATTTTAGTTTTACTTTACATTATTTGAGATTATCGTAGATTATGATAAGATACACTAATGAACTTTCTTATTAAAGTTTTAATATATTTCTTTCAGTTAAAATAATATATTTCTTTTCAAAAACAGACCTTATTTTTTCCCATTTGTTATAAGCTTGTCCTCTCAACCACATATGCATGCTCACTGCAAAAGGTGTGCAAGGGGGTTGTCAAAAACTTTGCATCTGGAACCATGATAAAATGGGGCCTGACAAGGTGTCCACTCATTCACTCCCATAAGACAGATGAAATCATTGTCATTAGTATCGCACAATATGATTTGATACAGAACAAAAACGATACGGATCAAATGTGAATCGGAGTAGATCATGAATCGCTCCTTGAATTGCGGAATCGCATGATTACGTTTTGTATTGCGAATCATATCAATATTTGTGGTTCAAAACTCCAGTCTGATTTTGGAAAGGGAAACGACCAAGAAATGCGAGATTCAAAATATGGAGAATCTGGAAAGTCAATCACTTATTAAAGGATTTCCAAAAATTCCAATGCCCAAACCAAATACAAATTAAAAATATCCAAATTTGATAGTGATAATGAAGAGGATGATGAATAAGTTATACTAGTGCTAGTTGCTGATAGTGATAGTGATAACATTAGTCTTGATGATTGATGAGTAAATAACTGGTTTTAAATTTGGTAACTTATGTATTTTGCTATTTAAATTTAAGTGATTTTTGATCATGTGTTTGAATCTTATGATTCGATACGATTCACAATACGTGATTCAACAATTTAGTCACTCTAGAACTAGGAGTTCATTTGTCACCCTTGAAAGGCAATAATGTAACCTGGAGTGCAATCAGGATTTTGTAGTAAACGATTTCTGTGAAGAAGCCATGAATGGTGAAGGAAGAAGAAGAGAGGAGAATGAGACAGAGAAAGAAGATCAGAAAATATCTCTATATGTAAAATGAATTGATGTTACACCGATGTAAAGTCATGTACTCTTTATCTAGAGTAGTTGAAGGATGACTCAACAATCAAACTAACTAAACCTAACTATACAACAGAATTTGGTTAAAATCTAACCATAGATCTGAACTAACTAGGGGTAGATACTGTACTACAGTCACGCTAAGTCGCAGTAAAAATACAGCAGTAACAATAAGCTAATAATCATAAAACCTAAAAAGTATGTGAATCTCTAATACTCCCCCTCAAACTAAGGGGATTGGGGCGATAAAGCAGAGTCCAAGACTTGAAGTTTGTGATGTAATTCAGAAATCTGACTGGGGAGAGAGCTTTTGTAAGTGTGTCAGCCACCTGGTCCAAAGGAGGGACATGAGAAACAATAATGTCTTTGGCAATAACATGTTACACGGACAAAATGGAGATCAAGCTCCATATGCTTCGTGCGAACATGTAAAACAGGGTTGTGAGACAAACTCAAATTGTCACAAAAGACTTGCAGAGTGGAAACATGAAGCTGTAATTCACGACGAAGGGACTTAATCCATAAAAGTTCTGATCAGGTAAGGGCCACACTACGGTATTCAGCTTCAGCAGTGGATTTGACAACCAATGAAGATGCAAGCTACAAAAGTAGACCTCCTATCATCTGGATCACTTCCCAGTTCGCATCACTGAAGGCAGTCAGGGAGAAAGGCTGCTAGGAGCTAGCAAATTGCAACATTAGGCCAAAAGAGCTGATGCCTTTGAGATAGTGCAGGATTCTCTTCACAGTCTTCCAATGTTCATCCAATGGCTGACCAATGAACCGGCAGACCTTATTTACAGCATATCTGATTTCAGTCCTGATGATGGTTGCATATTGCAATTTGCAAAATACCAACGATGGATGTGTATAGATGCGGGTTTATGAAGGTTTTGGTTCCATTGAAGTTTCTTCAACAGATCTAGGGTTTAATAGAGCTTACTACTGTTGCTACTTTGATACGAAAGATATTATGGTGGTGATATGGTTCAGGCCATCAGAACGAGGGCTCTGATGCCTTAAATGTTTCTGTGAAGATGCCTTGAATGGTGAAGGAAGAAGAGAGAGAGAGAGAGAGAGAGGATCAGAAAATATCTTTGTATGTAAAATGAATTGATGTTACACTGATGTAAAGCCACATACACTTTATGTAGAGTAGTGGAAGTATGACTCAGCAATTAAACTAAACTTAACTACACAACAGAATTTGGTTACGATCTAACCATAGGTCTGAACTAACTAGGGGTAGATAACCTACTACAGTCAAGAACATATTATTACACTAAGTCACAGTAAAAATACAGCAGCAACAATAAACTAGTAATGGTAAAAACTAAACAGTAAGTGAATCTGTAATATGTAGAATTGGAATTTCATTATTTAGTTTTAGTTTAGTTTATAATTGCTAAATTCTAATTTCTTTTGGAAATGTTCTTTGTAATTCTCTGTTAGTCAATTCTCCCCCAAAAACAAGTGGCAGGCAGAACTTTACATCTCATATCTAAATTTTGGAGAGAAAATCAGGTGAAAACCGTCATGTGGAAATTTGTCGACATGATAGGCTGGACTTTTTGTGAAAATTAAGACATGATGATAACTAGGTTTTACCTTGTCCCGACTAGGCTAATGCTAAAGCTCAACACAGCCAATCAATAAAAATAAAAAAGGGAACAGATTTTTGGATTGTATTTTCAGTCATTTATATATATTTGCATGCATTATTTTATTTCTGTCTGATCTGACCGCCTTATTTATTTTTAATTTTCATAATTTTTAACATATTTTAATTATTGTTGGTTATAATGGTAGGCAATTGATGAAAGTATCAGAGAGTTGTCAAGCTGTTACATTGTTTATACTGGAATTGATTTTCAGAAGGTATAAGGCATTCTTCATTTTGTATGTTTCGATCATTCATGTATAGCATTTGAAGTTTTTCCTATATTAAGTGATTTTTGTTGAATTAGGATTGTATTATCTGCTCAATGCATATTGCATTTGGCATATTTGCACTGCACTTATACCATGTGCAATGCATGTATGCCAACTTCCTTGACAATGTGTAGGGAGAGGATCATCTATTATTTTAGCCAAAGTTGCATTTTGCTTCTTTTTCATGTATCAGTAAGATTAGAGAGCGTATGGAATATTAACTTTTTCCCCTCCTGATCAACACAATATGCAGAAAGAAGCTGGTATTCCCAAAAAAATTATTGAGGACATCCCTGGTTTGAGTAAGTACTTAATTTCCGAACTCAGTTTAACAACTTACCAATATATTTTAGCTTTTACATAGCGTGCCTTGTGTCAATTATTTTTTATATTTTTTAGGTTTGTTAACTTTTCCTTGTATGATGAGATGTCCACCTCCCATTCAAGACCTTGTGCATGGCATCTAACCTTTTTGCTGCTTAATGCTGAGGGCATCTCACTATTTAACTTTTTATTGGTCTCATATGTTGGTCATAGTTCCAGTGTTGTTAATTGTTATAGTAATTGTTTTTGCATTTCTAGATCTGTTCTCCTGTGATTTATGATATAAGAAACTAATGCTATGTTTAGAAGTTCTTGAGCAAAGGGAAGGGAGGGAGGGAGAGTTACTTTTTCTTGTTTTGATCTTAAGTAAAGGAGGGGCAACTCTCTTTGTTTTGGGGAGTTGAAATTAGAGGAAGGTTATATCCTGTTATTTAATTTAAAATAAACCATGCCTCCATGCTAGCCCACGAATCCCACAAATTTGAGGAGTAAGGATGGGGAGAACGCATCCCCTTCCGCTCCATCTTCCTCCTTAAAAGTCTTCCAAACAAGGATTAGGTCACTGTTCCTCTCCCTGCTCCCTCCTTCCCTCCCATCCAAACATAGCATAATAGATTTGTTTATCAACTGGGATGTTCTCCAAAAGTTGACCCATAATGTCCTTATGAGTGAGGTGATTTATTCTTTGCATATTTTGTCTTGTAATTTTGTGAATTTCCTGTTTAATGTTTATATGAACGGTTGAATGCAATAACAGGAGAGGCTGGATGGACTCCTGATCAGTGGGGTCATTCAGGATTCAGAACTTTAAGTGGTTCCACTGAAAGTTTGAACGCGTTTATGCGTTTCCTTCTAAAGGCAAGTTGCTGAATGTTCTTCACTGATTTCATTCATTTAACTTTCAGTATCATAATTGAAAACGCTGCAAATTCCACAAGAGCAATAATAAGTAGATCCTTATTCATAGCAAATTAATTCTTGAAACCGGATTTATCTTTTAAGCAGTCAATGCACGATCATGCTGATGCTTGGCCATTCAGGGAACCAGTTGATGCACGGGATGTTCCTGATTATTATGACATCATCAAAGATCCAATAGGTAAGCAGTATCCGTATAATTCATGTTAAATTTACCTGTTTCTATAAGCACGGTAACAGCTTTAGTTTTCTGTTGCTTTTTTTAATGGCAAAACTATTTCTGCCATTGCTGCAGAAATAGTTGTTTGCCACTGAGATAAAAAAAAAAAAAAATTTATCAGAATACAATGTCGGATCCTGCTAAATTTTATTTAAAAAAAAAAAAAAAACCAGCGGGTCCTTTTTTTTCTGAGGCAGAGAATCCTTCTGCCGCTGCATCAGCAAAAAAAGGACCCTTTATTAATTCGCATTCTTTCTTATGATTTCCTCCCCTGGTATTTATTTTTGACGTCTCATTTTTGAGCTTCTTGTATCTTTTGCACTTGCTTCTTATATAGTATGGTCACAATCCTAGTTTCGCACACACATTCATTTTTGTTACTGATAGCTTAAGTTCACGTACCAACCTAGAAGTTTAATACATAACACCCATGAAAATTAATGTGAGAGCAGATTTGAAGACAATGACTAAGAGGGTGGAGTCAGAGCAATATTATGTCACATTTGAGATGTTTCTTGCGGATGTCAGAAGAATGTTTGCAAATGCACGCACTTATAATTCTCCAGAAACCATTTATTACAAATGTTCTAAAAGGCATGCTGCCTCAACCTCCCATTTACTCTTTTCCTTTCCTTGCCCTTTATATCATCTGTGATGTTTCTTACATCCATGGATTTTTATGCAGGCTTGAAGCTCACTTTCAATTGGTTGGTGGCCTTCTCCCTGGTCATGATAGTGATTGGCCGCTTTATTATAAACTTCTTTCTGCTTGAAATTGGAGCATGGCTACTTTTTATATTTCTGGAGACCTACACAAGGATGTTTTGGTCAGCAGAGTCACTTTACTATAACCCAGTTTTGCATTTTATAGTTGCAACTTGGGAAACTCTTGTTTACAGCCCAATCCTGGATCTTGACAGGTAATTTGACCATTTTTCTTTCATACTTCCAACCAAATTCAAGTATCTGATATAAGTTAAAACCTTTTCTTTAGTTGCTCTTAATATCCATTTTGATATAAGCTAGATAAGTGTAATTGTGTGGTTTTATGACTTTTTGCTGCTGGGGATGCATTTCTGCCCTTTGCTTCATCTAATACACATAATAACTTATTGAAAGCAATAATTGCATAATTAGAAACTTGCTAATCTTCTTCATTTTCCTTTCTTTCTATCAAGATTCAGACCTGCAGTTCATTTTTTGTTTTCAATTTAGATATATATTTTTTCTGTTTGTTCTTTCTCATTCAAAATTTCTGAATATGACGTGTTGCATTATTTTCTCTAAACAATGCCAACAAGTCAACCGAATCCATCTGAACCAGTTGACTTGTGGGCATTGGTTCAGAACCAATTTGGATATACAAACTAGTTTCGAATCAGTTTTCTTAACTAGTTTTTTTGTTTCAACTGGTTCGGTTCTCAAAACTGGTTCAGAAAAATACAATTCGGTTCGATTATTTTGCACAACCCTGCAAGTCTCTAACTTATTCATTATGAGAATAGTGAGATTTTATGGAATATTGAGATATTGATATATGGTTATTTTGTTGATTGAAACAGATGGGCTATTCCCCTTGGTATAATACTGTCATTTTTCATACTTTATTGGCGGTTTTATGGGAAAAGGAAACATGGATCCCGGTGACTATTACCTTTATACAGCAGCAATAAAAATGGTCCAAATAGGCCAAGAACAGACTAAAACCTATGATAACTGCAGTTGCAGACATGCTTTAAGAATTTGGTATGCTGCTCTCATAAATTCATTCCTTTTTGGCGACCTTTTTCTTTTTTTTGTACATGGAGTCCGCCTGCCCCCTTCTTCTTGAAAAGTTCTTTTGCACAGAAGAGTCTAAATAAAGGTTATCAGAGGGTGATTGACCTCTTTGGCAGCTTCTGTAACTTCAGCATATTCAAAAATGTTCTTTGCTTCCACATGTTGATTTTACAAATGATTATTACTTGCAGTTATTTATGTTAGATCTTAGATTAAATTGGATTTAGATACATATGTTGTGTCCACCATCTCATGTATTGACTGGTAAACAGGTAAATTCAAACAAGAAAGAAAATAGAGGTTAATTCTTTCTTTTCTTTTTTTTTTGGTGAAATAAAGGGCTTAACAGCCCAAAAAGCAACTAAACAAAATGAACGTTCCTAATGCTAGTAACAGCACAAACATCAGAAAAAAAAAATAAACAACTAAGCCAAGGTGGAACATGACTAAACTCCTTATAGACCTAGCTGTGGTTAGACATATCAAATGGTTGGCTAGCCAATCAGTACACTGATTTCCTTCATGGTGTATGTGTTTAGCCTTGAGATCTCAATCTTTGTTCATCCAAGTCCGAATGCGAGTAACAATATGCGACTCCGGACAGCATTATCTTTGTTGGTA
Source organism: Gastrolobium villosum (assembly GCA_032173675.1). NCBI lineage: Eukaryota > Viridiplantae > Streptophyta > Magnoliopsida > Fabales > Fabaceae > Gastrolobium > Gastrolobium villosum. Next base: position 156,497 of record JAVKPL010013093.1, on the reverse strand, counting down.
AGCAACATGATCACTGAAGTGGAGTCACTTTCAATTATAAGTTTCCTGAACCTTTTGTTCCAAGCAAATTCCAAACCTTTCAGTATATCCCATAATTCTATCGTAAATGCTGATGCAATGCCCACATGATAGGAATCCCTCAGCCATTGACCATCTGAACCTCTACATATGCCCCAACATGTTGCTACTCCTGGAGAACCTTTGGCTGCACCATCTGTATTTAGTTTAATCCAGCCGTGATCTGGTGGTTGCCATGCTATTTGCAACTGAACTAACATGTCAACCTTTTTTCCTATTACCATTATCACCGAATGCATGTTCTATGTCCATAGCCATACGATGCACCTTCCCCACGATAAGACTTCCACTTCTACTATCCTGCTACTATCCTTTCCATGATAAACAACATTTCTATCATTCCACAGTTCCCAACATGTTAATAGGAATATCGTTTCCCAATTTAGGCTTATGGGTCCCTTCCTATCGTTACTTATGTTGAATGACACCCAATTCATTTCATAAAAGGAAGCTTGTCTCGTACCTGTTAACAATTCATCCACACTCTTGTAGCCATTTCACAATCTCGCAACACATGCATTTCTGTCTCATATGCTTTCTCACATCTAAAGCAAGTAGGATTCGCATCTGACCACTTAGCAGCCCAAGCTCGAGTTGGCAGTCTACGATGGAGGCACTTCCACATAAATATTTTCACTTTTCTGGACCCTTCCAACGCTAAAGGGCCTTCCACACTTGTTCTGGAACAATTTGATTTTCAGGTGGAAATTGTTTCTGCATAAGGACTTGATATGCATCATTAACCATTATGGAACCATGACCCCCTGTACTCTATCTCTCTAAATCTGGACCATCAGTAACTACAGGAGGAAGAAACCCTTTGATTGCCTGTAAGATGTTGTGCGGCAGGTAAGTTTGAAGCAAATTTATATCCCAATAGCCATTTGTATCTAAGACTTCATTAGCTTTCCTATTTTGGTCATTGCCACTAAGCTCCTTCATGCAAACATTTACTAAAGGACCCACATTGGGAATCCATGAATCTGTCTAGAAATTGATCGAAACACCATCTCCAATTTCCCACACGACGTGGTCTTTTAACTCCAACCTCACCTTGCAGATACTACTCCAAAGATGCGAATCTCCAATTTTACCGGTAAAGAGATCCATCTGGTTTCTCCTACCATTATACTTTGCCTTTAAAATCCGCACCCAAAGAGCATCATGATCTGTTTTTATTTGCCAAAGCTAGCTTACCCAAAAAAGCTTTATCATAACATCCAGGCTTTTCACTCCAAGACCTCTCATTTCCTTCGGCTGAATTATAGTATTCCAACCAATCATATTGCTGCCTCTTTTCTGATCTGAGCCTTTCCAAATAAGCTGACGTTGGATCTTCTTTACCTCTTGACAAATGGATTTAGGTAATTTTGTACTCTGCATTCTAAAAAACAGAATTGTTGAAATGGACGCTTTACTCAACGTAACCCTACCTGCCATTGATAAACACTGGGCTTGCCAACCTTGCATTTTCGACTTGACCTTATCAACAATATCATTAACTAGAGCTTTGGAGACTTTTTCATGCTGCATCATTGCTCCAAGGTATCGCCCCAAATTTCTGGTCCTCTTGAAACCACTCAAACCCGCAATCTTCGCCGCCTTATTATCCTCAACATTCTTAGAGAAGTATATGCTAGTTTTAGCCAAACTCACTCTAAGCCCAGAAATTAAATCGAATTCATTCAATAAATGTACGATCATACCTATCTGCTCTTCACCGGCTTCCGCAATTAACATCAAATCATCAGCAAAAATTAAATGGGATATCTGAGGACCTCCTTTGCCCACCCTAACTGGTTTCCAATCCCCTTTGCCGACAGCATTGGCAATCATATGTGAGAGCTTTTCAATTCCCAACACAAATAAATAAGGTGATGTGGGATCACCTTGCCGCACACCTCTAGAAGGTAGAAAAGCTGGTGTTAGTTCACCAATTCCATAACAAGCTCATGTTCGACGTTGTAACAGCAACCATGATAATATTTTTTAGGTTATCTTGCAATTTTATCTCTGACAGAACATCTCTAAGAAAGCCCCAGCTGATTTGATCATAAGCCTTTCTCAAGTCCACTTTAATAGCCATGGAGCCTTTCCTTCCTCTCATTCGATGCATTGTATGAACAAGCTCTTGAGCAACAATGATATTATCATGAATATGACGTTTCGGAATGAAGCTAGCCTGGCAAGGTGAAATAATCCTCTCCATTATCGGTTTCAGCCTTACTTTGTATAGAACGGAGCAAAGAGAAATAGGACGCAAATGATTCATTTAAGTAGGCGCTGGAACTTTGGGAATCAAAACTAAAAGGGTTGAATTAATTCTCCTAATGTCTGCTGGGTTCTGCCACAAATAACAAACCTCTTGACAAACTTGGTCCTTAATTCTATCCCAATTATGCTGGAAGAAGATAGCTTGAAACCCGTCAACTCCTGGTGCTTTATAAGACCCCATATCAAAGACAACATGGCAAATCTCATTCATAGAAGGAAGCTTCTTGAGGTTGTGCAAATTTTCTTGTGATATTACTGGCCACCAATCCTCAGTTGCAATCCATTTCCTATTTGGATCCTCCTCTTTAAAAAGATTCAAATAGAAATTTCGTGCCATTTCTTGAAGAGCTCCCGGATCTGAAATCCACGTTTGTGTTTCATTCTTCAACCTCTGGAATTTTGTTGGAACTCCTTCGGATCATTGTCTTCAGGTGATAGAACTTAGTGTTCCTATCGCCATTAACAATCCACTTTTCCCTTGACTTCCAGAACCAAAATAATTCTTCTTGTTCATATTCTTTTGTTTTCAGTTGGTGAGTTAGAATTGCAAGTGGAACTATAATGTTTGATACTCGTTGTGTTGAGCTTGAAAAATGAAGAGGATGAATTTTTAATTTTTTTTTTGAACTATAGACTTAAGTTAATGGTTAATAAACATTAGAGTTTTGTATTGTCCTTTTTAAGGTGCTTTTCATCTAATACTTAAATTATTTTAAAAATTACACGATGTCATTTTTTAATATAATTTTGAAAAAAAATTAGTAAAGTGTTTTTATTATATCAAATTTTGAGTTTATTTTCATTTTAACAAACTCGACTATTTTTTTATTATTATTGTTGATGTTTCAATTTTTTATTCTAAGTTATAAACAAATAAAATAAAAGTATATGTATATTTTTTGGGTACAATAAAGGGGCAAGGCCCCAAAGGAAAAATAAAAACAAAGAAAAGACAAAACAGAACGAGTAGACTAATTCGGGGCAGCAAGTCAGATCTGGCTGGAGGACCCAATAGTATCAGAGGAGATCAACTTCTGAAGGTTCTGGTCAGGAGAAGCTATAATCGATGTACCCAAGGAACAAGATAGAGCTACCTTTGCAATCCAATCCGCACAACTATTACTACTTCTCAAGACATGAGTAAATTTGACATTCCAAGATCTATCAACAAGAGTAGGGGTGTTAACGGGCCGAGCCGAGCCGAGCTTTGGTCTTAACGGGCCAAACTTGTATTTAAACGTGTCCGACTGGCCTTAGTCTGTTACCTGTTACGAATATAATATTGATATGTGGCCTAATTTATTTACAAAATATAAAAGCCTGTGTGAAGTCTGTCTTAGCCTGTTAAAGTATAAAAATAAGAGAATATAATTCCACAAAAAATCAATTTCCAGATAGAAACCTTAGCTTCCAATTTGCAGCAATAATTTACAAAGTCTACAATAAATAAATAAAATTAAAGTGAGAGAATTAAGATAACAGGCTATATTATCTTTGCCCATTATAAAAAAAAATGCCAACAAAAAGAAAAAAAATAAAAAAAATTGACACAAATGAGCAGTGCACAGTTGAACGAATGATTTTTTGTGGGTTTGTTTGTGTGAAGGAGGATGAAGGATAATATAGAACAGCACTAATTCCATAAATATTCATAAATTCAATATATATACAAACAGCATAATATAGAACAAAATCATTCAAAAAGTCTATTAAACTAATAAAATGGGGTGAAATAAATTGATGAGAGAGAGTTATTACAAGTAGTATAAAAAATATAAAATAAGTATTTATATATTAAGCTAGCCTGGGAGGCTCTAAGGCCTAGCTTCTGAATTAGAGCCTGAGGCCTTTTTATTAAACGAGCTTTTGTACAAGTCCAAGACTGGTTCCAACACAAGCTTTTATTAAACGAGCTCAGGCCTTCACGAGCCGAGCCAAAGGCCCCTGGTTCGTTTAGCACCCCTAAGAGCTCGAATCCTAACCACTAAATGTAGTTCTCGAGCATCATTACCAGTTAAGGTAAGCAATCTAATAGCTTGAGATGAGTCACTCTCAACTATTAGATTTTTTTAGTCCAGAATTCCAAGTAAACACTGAGCCATTATGGATAGCCCAGAGCTCAGTAAGGAGAGAGGAGCAGCATCCCAAGAAAGTCTTGAAACCACCTAGACATTTACCTTGACAGTCACGAATAAGGCCACCACAAGCAGCTTTCCCACATGTCACTGCCCCATCAACATTCAATTTATACCAGTTAGTTGAAGGACAAACCCAGAATGAAGTACTAGGGGATGAGACAACTGAGGACTTATTAGTCTTTGGCTTATCAATTGATTGGTTGATTTCATGATGAAACTTTAGCACTTCAGCCGAAGAATTTTCTGGTCTCTTGAAGTCAGGCTCATGAATTTCCTTGTTGTGCGAACACCAAAGAAACCAGCAGCCAATGAAGAAAATGCTTCTCCAGTCATAGGTCCCTTCATCTAGATGATTAAGATTCAACTTCATTCAATTCAAATGGTCTTATTCATTGAATAAATCATGAGGAGTATTGAGCTAATTCAGACTATTCCAAAGAGCAGTACCAACTGGACAAGACATGCAGGGGAGATTCTAATTTGTCTTTACAAGTAGCACATCTGTCCGAGCCAGATCCCCAAAGAGCTGTTATGTTCCTGGTGAGCATTCTACCCTGAGACATCTTCCAAATTTGAAGTTTTAGTTTTTCTGGGGCCTTCCAGCTCCATATCTTGTTCCAAGGAAAATCTGCACATCCAGAAAAATTAGATAATCTAATGAAAGCTTGTTTAACAAGAGAAATCGAAGGGTTATAATTTCTCCACATCAATCTATCAGCTCCAACATAGCTAACAGGGGGAATGGCTGAAATAAGCTTGATGACATCAAAATTAAAAAATTTAGCAAGGAGATTGTGTTCCAAGATCTTGTGATACTTTCAACAACTTCAGCTACACAATCAGGTAGCAGAAGAGGATGAGGTTGTTATTTAACTACATCAATCAGCTTGGGAACCTCTCCAATTCAGTTATCAAACCAGAAATTAATTTTGAGACCATCCCCAACCTGCCAGACAAGTCCTTTCAACATATCAGGCTAGACTTTACATAGATTCCTCCACAAAGCTGAGTCATATGATTTACACAAAGGAGGACTAGCCATATCCTCATGTCTACTATATTTAGCAATAAGTATTTAAGTCCAAAGCTGTTCAGGAGAATTCAGAATGGACCAAGCCGTTTTATGCATAAATTCTTCATTTCGTTTCCTGAGCTTCATTAAGCCTAGTCCACCTAGATACTTAGGGGTACAAATTTGATCTCAAAAGATGACATGAGCTTTCCTTTTTGAATTGGAATCTCCCCAAATGAACTTTTTTTGAAGCTTTTCTATATCATCACAAATTTCCAGAGGAATGATACCACTTTTTTTTTTTTTTGAAATAAAAGGAAAACTAAATACTATTACAAAATCTTGGGCTAGCTACACCCATACAATCCCTCCTCAACAGACTACAACATTCTGTGGGGGGTTCCTGTAACACATGAAGGTCCCAATCAGTCCAGCGGTTGCCATGTGAGGCTAAGAAATCTGCCACCATATTACCTTCCCTGTATGTATGGCTAACCTTGATGATCCACGGTCTCTTCAAGTAGGAAATAATGCGATGAATCAACGAGGACGCAGGATGACAAGAGTCACATCCCTCGGTAATAAGATCAAGGGCTACTTGTGAATCACCCTCGATCCACAACTTCCTGCAACCCAGATCCCAGGCCGTTTGTAAACCGCTGAGAAGACCCCAGATTTCAGCCCTAAGAGAAGAACCTTTACCTAAGTTCCTGCTAAAACCAACGATCCAACTGCCCGTGTCATCTCTGATGACTCCACCACAGCTCGATTGAGCTCCTCCCCTACTACTAGAACCGTCAACGTTCAGTTTCATCCATTCATCGGGAGGGAAGGTCCAGCAAATAAAGTTCTCATACTTCTCAGTTCTGATAGTTCCTGCTATTCCCATCCTAGTGTAGGCATCGTTCATATTAGATATAAAGATTTTCACTCCCCTTATAAGAGCATCCTGGTTCGAATCTTTCTGGTTGAAGACCAAGTCATTCCGGGCCTTCCAAATAAACCACAAAGTCGTTCCAAAAAGCTGACTCCAATCCCAACAAGCACTTCCGATATTCCTTTTCTCCAGGTTAAACTGCAACCAGTGTTTGAGGTTCAAATGGTAAAAATTAGGACATGGGTGGTCAAGAAGAAGACGTTGCCAGATACCCTTGCTCCACACACAATTTCTAAGAACATGGATAATATCCTCGGGTTCCTGGTTGCACCTAGGACAGAGGGTGCAGGTTGTCAACTTTTTATGAGCTCGAGCCACGTTAGTTAAGAGGTGCCCTCCTAACACTTTCCAGAGAAACATCTGAATCCGACAAGGGCCTTTCCACTTCCAAGGGTTCACGAAAAAGTCATCATGAGGATGAGGTTGTCTTTGAAGAAGATCATAAGCTGATTTCACAGAGAAAGCTCCATCACCAGTTATATTCCAAATCACTGAATCATTGCCATCTTGAGGACCTGGCGGCATGATGTTCGCTATAGCTTCACAGGCTTGAGTAGAAGCAAATTGGTTGATCAGATTCCAGTTCCAGTTGCCATTGTTCAGCACAAACCTATCCACCGTCCAATCACACATTTCCATGGGCAAGACTGCCAGATCTTTCCGACTAACCACATCACCAGTGGTGAGCCAACGGTCCCTCCAGAAACAAGTATTAGCTCCGTTTCCAAGTTGAATTCTGGACCCCTCAGTAACCTGAGGCCACACCTTAACCACTCCTCTCCACAGGTTAGAGTTTTGTCTCCTTTTGTATATAGCTGGAAGAAGGCCTTCCTCGACACCATATTTGTTCCTGAGAACCTGAGCCCATAGGCTGTTTTTATGATTAAGGAGACCAAAACCAACTTTCATCAGGAGAGCTTGGTTCATACCTCTCATGCTACGGATGCCAAGACCACCATAATCTTTATGTTGGCAAACCTGATTCCAAGCAACTAAATGAATCTTCCTTTTTTCGCTGCTGGAGCCCCAGAGAAAGTCGCGAGACCTTCTATCAAGCTCATCGCAAGTCTTGGCAGGCAAAAGGCAAGACTGCATGGTGTAAGTAGGCAAGGAGGAAAGAACAGACTGGACCAAAGTCGTCCTACCAGCCATAGATAGAGTTCCTCTCTTCCAGTTGGACAGCTTAGAATCCATATTATTAAGGATATGATTAAAATTACTAGCACTAGAACGACCATGCAAAAGGGGGATGCCAAGATACTTCCCAAGATTGTTGGTAATAGAAAATCCCATAGTGTGTGCTATCTCCGTCGCTCTGGAATGATGAACATTCTTCGAAAAGAAAACTTTGGATTTCTCCTTGCTCACTCTTTGGCCCGAAGCAGTGCAGAAACAGTGGAGAATACCTTCGATCAGACTAGCTTGATCCAAAGAAGCTTCCGAGAATAACAGGAGGTCATCAGCGAAGAATAAGTGACTAATCGGAGGGCCACGTCTTTTAAGAACCACAGGTTTCCAGGTTTGATTATTGAGCGCATGGAAAATAAGGTGAGCAAGTCTCTCAATACACATGACGAACAGATAGGGGGATAACGGGTCTCCCTGTCTGATCCCTTGTGTTGGATAGAACTCACGGGTGGTAGCTCCTTCCCATAACACATTTAGAGAGGAGTTAGACACACTCTCCATAATGATCTTCACAGCATTTGTTGGAATTCCAACTTCAAGAAGCGTTCTGTGAAGAAAGTCCCAATTAATCTTATCGTAGGCTTTCTCAAGATCAACCTTGATTGCCATCCAGCCCTTAGGCCCCTTTTTATTATTCATGGAATGGATGATTTCCTGCGCGATAATGATGTTATCTGTGCTATTCCTACCTCGAATAAAACTACATTGATTGGGGAGAATCAAAGAGGTAAGGTGAGGTCTAAGACGGTTAGCCAGCAACTTGGAGACAGCCTTGAAGATGACATTACATAGACTTATGGGACGAAGCTTCTTGACTGAATCAGGGTCTTCCACTTTGGGGATAAGACAAAGCAGGGCCTTGTTGAAAGGGCGAAGCTGCTTGGGATCAATGAACACAGACTTAATCAGGTTGCAGACAGAGGGACCAATTGTGCTCCACTGGGATTGGAAGAAGATAGCGTGCAGCCCATCGGGACCTGGGGCTTTAAAGGGGCTCATGCTGAAGAAAACATCTTTGATCTCCAAATCAGAAGGGACAGCATGAAGCTGATGAAAGGAGGGGCTGGTGATTTTGGGGAAGCAACCAGAAAGAGGAAATGGAGCAATCAAATCACCCTCATTAGTATAGACCTTTTCAAAGAAGCGAACAACCATCTCCTTCAGAGCTTGCGGATCACCAATCCAGTTATCCTCATCATCTTTCAGGGCCAAAATCTTGTTTCTTCTACCCCTGGACACGGTTGCTGCATGATAGAACTTAGTATTTCTGTCACCATTAACCATCCACTCACATCTGGATCGTTGGAACCATATGAATTCTTCTTGAAGATAGATTGCATTTAACTCGCCCCACAGCTTTCTTTGAAGGATCTCCAAAGCATTGCTAGCGTGGTCTTGCAGCTCCATATCAAGGCCAGCTATGCGAGCATGGAGGCGGTTTTTCTGGTTCAAAAGAGCTTTGAAGCAATTGTTGTGCCACCAAGTGGCTTGCTTTTGGAAATTCTCCTGAGCAACATCCCACAACGCATTATCAGCCCAGCAGTTCCGGATGAGATCGTCGAAGCCGTTGCAAGTAAGCCAAGAAATCAGGAACCGGAACGGTTTCCTATTGTTATTTCGTGGACCATTTGTACCCTCCCAAACTAAAAGAGGTCTGTGATCCGAACTAAAGAAAGGGAGGTGGAGGACATATCTGTTAGGAGAGGAGTTAACCCATTCCTGGTTGGCAATGGCCCTATCCAGCCTTTCACGAAGATTGTTACGTCTCCAGGTAAAATGGGGTCCTTTGAAACCCAAGTCAATAAGGGCACACTCGTTGATACAGCAACGAAAGTCAGAGATGCTGCCAAAGCAAGCTGGGTTACCTCCAACTTTCTCATTCTCATTAAGCATCGCGTTGAAATCACCCAGAACGATCCAAGAACCCTCCACATCAGTGCTGATAGAGGCAATGTCATCCCAGAGAGCTTTCCTTTCCATACGTCTAGGGCAACCGTAGACAAAGGTAGCCAGTTCGGTTGTTCTAGACTGTAACCATTTAAGGGACACATGAGTAAACTGGCGGTTGTAGGCCAAGATAGCTACATCAACCGAATGAGTATCCCAAAGAACCCATATTCCCCCAGCAAAACCCAAGGCCTCGTTCACATGATAACCAGTTAACCCTATTTGCTTAATTTTCTTAGCAGCAAGGGCCCCACTGATACGAACCTCAGTTAAGGTAAGAACCTTAATATCGAATTTCCTAATCATGTCTCTGATAAGAGAGACAAACCCTTTTTTACTGGCCCCACGACAATTCCATGCGCAAATATTCATAAATAACATAAATTGGTCGATTGAGGGGAAAAGGGACCAAAGTCCCATCATTGGAGGCTGTGGGGCATGCATGCCCCCTGAAGTGTCCTTTCATCAATTTCCTTAGCCAAATGAGGATTCTCTTGATAGAACCTGCGCATCAGTTCAAGCGCATCCGGTTGCTTTTTGGACGAAGAAATTCTTTCCACTTTAGTGACATCTGCTAACCCTGCCGTCTGATGGCCCTCCTCAACTGGCATGTTAACCACCCTACCTAGGGCCTGTCCCAAATCAGCCTCATTGATTTTCCCCTTCCCATGTGCTCGTTGACTTCGTTGGTCTCCAGCTTTTATGATCTGATCGAGGCTGTCAGACTTCATACTAGTCAAAGGTAACTTGCCTTTTTTATGATTGGCTTTTCCAGGGTTATTCTGCCCCGTCTGCAAAGTCTCCATTCTAGTGCTAGTATCCATCCGAGGAACAACTCCCTTCGCTAACGCAGCCTGTGCTCCTAGCTGTTTGCCTGCACCTGGAGCTGCCTTCTGAACCGTATTCTTCTGGTTTGTTCCCTTGAGATTGATACCCGGACTATGCTGACGTGCCTTCCTCCCGTCCGCCATGGCTTCCGGCATGGCTTTTGTACGTCGTTGGAAGTTCTTTCTTTTGACAACCATCCAAGAACCAAAGGCGTCTTGTTTAGGTATCTCCTTAACCCCCAAGTTGACCTCGTTGTTTGGAGGGATCAGAGACGCCCTCTCCTCAGCCCTAACCTGGCTAGAATCCCCATTATCAGATGTTACTATCACCTCCTTCTCCTGCTTATAATCCAAGCCCCCATTGCAAGCTTCCTTCCGGTGCCCATACTTTCCACAAGAGAAACATATGAGGTGCAAGCCCTCATATCCAACGTCTAGGATTACTTCCTCATCAAAAGTATAATCCCAGAATCTGAATCTTGAGACAAAACTCTTTCTCAAATCAACTTCCACGCATATCCTAGCAAAACGAGCTTTGGACGTACCTTCCTCTCCATTCTCCTCCCTGTTAAAAGAGGCTTTATCAACTTTCAGAGTTCTTCCAAAGATGTTCCCGATCCTCCATAGGTGTTGCATGGTGTAGAATTCTGACGGCAGGCCAGGAATCCTAATCCATATAGCAAGTTTCCTCACTTCCTCTTTATAAGGGTTAAAAAAGGGCCTCCATCGTTGAACAATAATGTAATGATCAGCCACTATCCACGGCCCTTCATGGAGGACATGAGAATAATCTCTTTCATCACTGAACGTGAGCACTGAGTAGCCATTATCCATATCAACAGCTTTATATTCCCCCATGAGATTCCATAGTCTATGTAACCTGGCCAGCAGAAAGCGTGATGCCATTTTTTTCCCCATCAACTTGATGATTAGTGCATTCTTCCACTTCTTGCAGTCCTCTTTGTGTTGCCTTCTCGAGAAGACATACGTAGGACATAAGGGATCCTCTTCTCCACCAGGGTGGACCTCATCCGGCAGGTCCTCCTCTTCTTCTTCCATTCTCTGTTGCGCCATCCAGTCAACCTCATCACTCTCAGAAGCATTCCCTTCCCCATTCAGACATAATACCTTGTCCATGTAGGAAACTGTCTTAACTCTATTCGCAGGGGATAGAAAAACTGTAGCATGAGCATTAGCTCCTTCAACTGCATTGGCCAGAGTGTGGTCAGCCATCTCATCATCCATGGTTACATCAGTCGGAGCACCTGAACCTTTGGACTTCTTCATACTTCTTACAGAAGCTTCTTCTTCCTCCGAAGTAGGGCCATTCTCTAGAGCTCTACTTGATTTATCCCCAGAGCTCTCCTGATAAACCGAACCGTCTGGGGGTTTGTACTCCTTATCCTTAGTCGTCTCCATAGCTTTCTTATAGGGGAACATCCCCACAAGACTGGGGAGCCCTGAGTTGGAGCACCGAGAAGAAAGGTTTTCAGAGAAAAAAGAATCTCGGTAAGCAGGTTCTTGGAAGTGACTTTGGAAGTTGATACCACTTTGCATATGGAATAAAGTGATAGAAGAGATAACAGGTTTTGCAAGGATAACCCTTCCAGCCATAGATAGGTTATGACAAGCCCAACCATTTAATATGTTGCATACTCTATCTAATATGTCACCATATAGGCTTTTGTTGACCCTACCATGCTTCATCATTGCACCCAGGTATCTCCCAAGGTTAGTGGTAGGGGTAAAGCCACTAATATTGACAATTTTTGCAGCCATGTCATTAGTAATATTTCTAGAGAAAAAGATGTTTGATTTTCCATTATTCACCCTTTGACTCGAAGAGGCACCAAACTAATTTAAGCAATCCATAACAACAGAGATTTGGTCTTCAGAGGCTTCAGCAAATAGCATTAAATCATCAGCAAAGAGGAGGTGGGAAATTTTAGGACCATTTTATATCGTTTCAAAAGCCTTAAACTTTTATGAATAAAATATACAAAAGCTTGACCTTAATTAATTTAATATTCAAAATAATATTCTCAAATCATTACACTTTATGAATTATCTTAAAAATTGGATATGATAATATTATCTTATTAAATTGTTGATTTGATGCACATCACACACAATATAATATAAATAAATCGTGATCGGATTTTTTATGTTTACTTTTATTTAACTTCTTTATTTAATCTATTCTTATCATATCTTGTTCACTAAGAGAGGTCTTTGTTATTGAAAATAACTTTTTCTCTCTACTTCAAAATCAATCCAAGGCTAAAAAATAGAATAATCTAATGAAAAGTCCAATAAGCCCACTTAAACTAATCAAACACAGTAAAAAAAAAGGGATTATGTTGTGTTATTTTGAAATATTGTGTCTATCATTGTACCCAAAAAAAATTTGTGTCTATCTGTATGTTGATAGATATCAAATAAATTCCCTCACAAAAAAAATATATCAAATAAATTTGTACCAAAAAAAAAAAAATAAATAAATAAATGGGATCATGAAAACAGAGTTACACACAGGATTGTGAGATACCTTTTCACGTGAAAGTATATGTTTAATTTCGCTTGAGGAAAGATTTGAAGTTACTGTGAATGCAAAAAAAAATTATTTTAAAAAGTCAGTTTTATGGTTATATAAATGGGGTTTGATTTTCTCATTTTGCATAAGAATTCATGTTGTGAATCAATTAGTGGTGGGCTCCACATTCATTAAAAGGAGAAAAAGAAAAGAATATTTTTGCACGCAAATCGAAGGGTCACAACATGATAATTGAATTCTCATGCAACATGAGAAAATGTTTTTCCTATATAAATAGGGAAAAGTTATACTTACTACCTAATTCTCTTATTACCTCTTACTACCAAATCTTAACCATTGATTTCCGTCAATCTAACGGTTGTAATTTATGGGGTCATACTTATTAATTAATTATAATTTTACAATGAATTATAACCGTTAGATTGACGGAAATCAATGGTTAAGATTTGGTAGTAAGAAAATTAGGTAGTAAGTATAATATTTCCCATATAAATATGGGTAAAGGATTTCTCCAAGATAAAATTATCACGGTCACAACATGAAAATTGAATTCTCAGGCAATATGAAAAAAAAATTTCTTATATAAATAAATAATAGAGGTGGTAATATGGGTTGACCCAACGGGTCAACCCGCCAAAACGGGACGCGTTGGGTTATATATCTCAACCCACCAACCCGCCCCGTCGGGTTGTGGGTCAAAATGGGTTGGCGGTGGGTCGGGGCGGGTTGGCCCGCTGGGTCAATTTTTATTTTTTTTTACTATTTGGTTGCATTTTATTTATTTTTAAGTTTTTGCAATATCAATTTTTTTTATCTTAGCACTCCCTAAAAAAATGAAGAATTTTTTTTTTATTTATGACAAATGTTATCTATATATGGAAGCAAAAATAAGTTCCTAAAGAATGTTTAATTGAATATTAGCATACATTTAGACTTGAGATTGAAAAAAATTAAGGAAAATATGAAATAAAAATAATTAATATTATAAAACTATTAAAATATAATTTATTTTTATTTTTAATTATTTTAAATTTTTTAGGCGGGTTGACCCGCCAACCTACCACAAAATGGGGTGGGTTGAGGTTTTCAACCCATATTCAAGCGGCGGGTCGGGTCTGGCCAACCCGTTTTCGGGGGTTGACGACGAATCGGGGGCGGGCCGACCCGTTTTGTCACCTCTAATAAATATGGGTAAAGGATTTCTCCAAGATAAAGTTATATTTGGTGAATTCAAAACGACATCGTTTTGAAGAGGAAATCAAAGTGCTTTTGTAATTCTAATATATTGGAGGGTTATATTAGTCTTTGTCATTATAAATCTTTAATCTCATAACCCCAAACATCATTTTGAACTCTCTAGAGATAACTTTATCTCGAGTCTCCCTATAAATATTTCTGGTTCCTTAATTCTGGTGAATAAGATTGCTTCAACATCAACAACACCTTTATCCCAAATTAATTGGGGTCGGTGGTAGATGAACCAAAACGAAAGATACAAAAATGTTGAAAAAAGAAATATAAAAGTAAAAATAAAAATAAATAAATAGAATAGTAATGATATATATGAGGAAGTTTATAGTTACAATTTTTGTTTACAACCATACCTTATTACCGTTGATTTCCCCAAATCAACGGTTATCATTTATTGTGAATTAATAATTAATTAATGAGTTTAATTTGCTAAAATGATAATCGTTGATTGACGAAAATCAACGGTGATAAAATATGGTTATAAGAGGTCGTAAAAAAAAAGGTTGTAACTATAACCTTCCTCAATATATATATATACTCTCAATCATGTCCGTTGATTCCATTTATATCTAACGGCTCAAATTTATTAGTAATGTGAGCCATTGGATACAAGTGGATTAATGGCCAAGATTGAGTGTAAGACTTCTAACTCTTACACCGGTATAAGAATATCCTATCCCTATATATATATATATATATATATATATATATATATATATATATATATATATATATATATATATATATATATAGGAAATGTTATACTAAATACCTAATTTTATTACAAACAAATCTTAACCGTTAGATGTAGAAAATCAGTGGTTAAGATTTGGTGTAAGATTTATTATTCTTACACCGGTGTAAGTTGATCCTATCCCTATATATATATATATGTATATATATATATATGTATATATATATATGTATATATATATATATATGTATATATATGTATATATATATATATGTATATATATGTATATGTATATATATATGTATATATATATATATGTATATATGTATATATGTATAAAAAGAAAGGGAAAAGAAGAAAACGGAAAATGAAGGGGAAAAGAACTAAAAAGGATATCTGGAACATAGGAATAAGACGGGTCTAAACCTTCAGAATGCTTATAGCTTTTCTCCATTCCGTTCTAAGGCATACCGTCCGCCAAGCTATATCTCACTTCATTAAATCTTGTTTTACTACCTTCCCCAAAGTAAGTTTCGGTCTACCTCTACCTCTTTTGTGTTGAGCTCTTGGTAACAAATTTTTGTTCGTACGGGAGTATCAGACGCTTTCTCATTACGTGCCCAAACCACCTCAATCTATCTTCTCTCATCTTCTTAGCCACATGTAATACTCTTATCTTTCATCGAATATCTTCATTTCTTATCTTATCCATCCTCGTATAACCACACATCCACCTTAACATCCTCGTCTCCGCTACTCCCATTTTATGCCCATATTGCACATGTGTTTTTATATAATACAAGGGGGATTTTGCGATCACAAGAAAATCTAAATATAGTGCACCATTTCATCCACATTCTCTAATTCTATGATGAAAAAAGAGAGACAAAGGACGAGTTAGCAGTAGCGCTGCACATTTGATCACTTTAAGGAACAAGTCGAATAATTGGTAACAAAACCCTAACTGTAATTAAATGGAGACGCACGGCGGAGGAACCCTCCGTTCCCGCAGCTCTCAGTCCCCTTCACCTTCCCACTCCGCTTCCGCCTCCGCCACCTCTTCTATCCACAAGCGCAAGCTCGCGTCTGATGACCACGCGCCTCCCTTTCCCCCTTCTTCCTTCTCCGCCGACACGCGCGACGGCGCCCTCACCTCCAATGACGACCTCGAGAGCATCTCCGCCCGCGGCGCCGACTCCGACTCCGACGACGACTCCGAGGACGCCGTCGTGGATGACGACGAGGACGACTACGACAACGACAACGATTCCTCCATGCGCACCTTCACCGCTGCAAGGCTCAGCAACCCTCCCTCCGCTCCACGCAACACCAAGCTCAAGACCGATAATTCCAACGTTAAGATCGAGAATTCCGACGGCAACAAAGACGCCGCACCCGTCGGGACAGGTGCCGCCTCCACCGGCGGCTCCGTTCCCGGCATCGTGGTTAAGGAGGACGCAACTAAGATATTTACTGATAATTTACAAACTAGTGGTGCTTACAGCGCTAGGGAAGAGAGTCTCAGGAAAGAGGTAACAACCCCTTTAGCCTCATTCATGAATTTCATAAAAAAATAATATGAATAATTATTTGTATATTATGTTTGAAAATTGTTTTAAAACTCGCAATGTAACGTAGTAGTTTTCACATTTGGCTTTTCCCTTTTTCTTGTCTCTTGGTTTAAATTTTAATAAATAAATAATTACGAACTATTTTGAGGTGATTGGTGTTCATGGTTCATGGTTGTGACGACGATGTGGTCATCTGAAAATCTTTCAGGAGGAAGCAGGCAGGCTCAAATTCGTATGCTATTCGAATGATGGCATTGATGAACATATGATTTGGTATATATTCCTCTCTTGTCTTTGAGATTTACGTGGCCCTGCCTGCACTACTCAATGATGAACATATGATTTGGTATATATCTGCATCTATCAACGTTGAGCATAATGCACTTAATCTGTGTGTGCCTCTTTCAACAAAAAATTGTTTTATTTATTTGTTTGTTGAGCTAGTAGACCAAATAATCTATAGCATACATTCGGATTAACCTAATGACTACTTAAGATTTTCAAAATATAGTAGGAGGCCAATTACAAATTGGTGCAAGAGTACATACATTTAACATGAAAAACTATTAGGTCAAGGCACCTGCTCGCCCCTCTTTGCATCCTTCCCTGCATATAAGTTATGCATTACCCACAGGAACTGGCTGGATGAAATTCAGTTGGCAATTTTTTTGTGTTAAAAATATCAGTATTTTTTTGTTGTAAATATAAACTCAGTATTTTTATAATTAGCAAAATGATCATTAGTGATAACGAGTTCCATTGTTGACTTTTTTGTTCCTTAGGTTGATAGGATTGAAGAATATATTTGGTAAGCAACTTCCAAATATGCCCAAGGAGTACATTGTCCGACTTGTTATGGATAGGTAATGCCAACAATATTTTAAGTACCCAGCTTAATTTCTTACTCATATGGTGCTGAAATAAATCTGTATGTTTCGGATTTGGTGAGAATTAATTCTCCATCCAAAAGCAAAAATAACTCCAAGGTTATGTAGGAGAATTATTTTGGACTGCCCAACAGAATCCCAAACAAGCATGTCTTACAATTTTTGTTCATTAAATATAGATTTGATTAACTCGTTTCTAGTTTGGAATGTAAGGTTTTTGACATTTGGATATAGTAACAACTGGAAAACTTATTTGATTATGATTCTCTGACCCCTCCCCCCTTTTTTCTTTCTCCATTGCAACTAAGATCCTGAAATTTAGATGTAGAAATATGAGCAGACACGTTTCAAGTTAACTATGAACTGTGGGGTGTGGTGGGGTGGGGTGGCCCCTTGCTTTTATGGTTTCCCAAATCATTTTACTGCCATATATGACCTGTTCTTTTCTCCTTTGTGACCAAACAAATATGAAACAGGGAATAAGAATGAAGGGCATTAAACTATCATCTCTTGTTCTTTTATTTAATATTAAAGTTTGATATTATATTAGGAGGTATCTGTTGTTTGATATATCGAGATTTTTTTTTATACAAATTCTAGTCTGCCTGCATGGTCAGTTCATAGTGATTTGTGAACTAGTTAACTCATTAAATAAGAGTTTGAAACTGTAATCTAGATTTCTTTATTCTAAACAAGCTCTTTTAAGTAAGTTTTCCCCTGTTATCCTTGAATTTCATCTTATTGTCTTTATAATTTTAAATTCTTTTGATGTTAAATTTGCAGGAGTCATAAGTCTGTAATGGTCATAAGACGTAATCATGTTGTTGGAGGCATTACATATCGCCCATATGCAAGGTAATAATTTCTCTCCGTATCTACTTTTTCTTCAGATACTAGCAGTCTCTGATTATGTTTTGTCTCTGAAATTTTCTATTTTTGCTTCGTTACTTTGATATTTTTCCTGTATTAGTATCTGAAAACTTAAGGTTTACATAGTTATTACTTGTTATCAAAGATTAGCTTATAAAATGGTGAACTGTTGTCTCTCTGTTTTTATTATTGTTATATTGTCCTATGCAAATTTGCACTTTGGTTGCAGTGATGAAAATGCTCCTCAAGGTCCATTTAAGTGAATAATCTGGTATTAAGTTGGACGTATATTTTTGTAGAAAAGATCTAAGTTGTAAATAGATATTGTATTTCCTTGTTTTGCCCCATTATTTTTGTTTCTTGCCCACTTAGTGATATCATTTCCCTCCCTGCCTCAAAAGGAAAAAGAAAAAAACTTGCAAGGCTAATCTATGGTTTTATATACTAATACTGCTGTGCTCTATGATTTATAGCCAGAAGTTTGGTGAGATAGCCTTTTGTGCAATTACAGCTGATGAGCAAGTAAAAGGTTATGGTACCAGATTGATGAATCATTTAAAACAGCATGCACGTGATAAAGATGGGTTGACACATTTTCTCACATATGCTGACAATAATGCTGTTGGCTATTTTATCAAACAGGTCTGGTTATCGATATTTATGATCCTTATTATCTGGCCTTTATTTCTTCTTTCGTGTGATAAACCTGAGGCCAGTAGTGAGAAAGATATGTTGCTTTCTGAAAACAAGTTTTTGGATTTTTCTTTTTTACCAAAACATATTCAAATTTTCGAACTTGTTACAAAAAAAAATACATTTTTTGAACAATTTCCCTGAATAACATGGATTGCCCAAGTTTCATGGCAGGAAAAAACCATGTTTCTAACATGTAGGTGCAATATGGATTGTGCCACCCTTGCATTGGCTCATCCTTCTTGGATTGTGCCAGTAGAGAAGGTGCAGCCATGTGATTTAACATCAAGAATATCTTTATCTGAAATTAGTTAGGGTTGGTGGCCAATGAAACCAAATGATAAGTAAGAAAAGATTGAAAAAAAAGAATAAAAATAAAAAATAGAAAAAAATTAAAAATTAAAATATAAAAATACAATAAAAATAAATAAAAGAGAAAAATACATAAGAGAAAATGCCTAATTTGGGTTAAAAACCTCATTTTCTGTCTGACAAGGAAGGTTTTCTATGTGGTCCTTGTTGGCTTGGTTGGTTAAAGATGAAAGAAGAACATCTGAATTTTACCAACTAGCATTACATAGTGTTGTAAATATTAGTTATTTACTTAATTATTATTATTTGTTGTATTGGGCCAAGTCCATTAGGTCAAGTATTATGTCAAGAATTAGGTTTTTTATTCTCTATAATAGAGATCTCTTTGTACAGATTATTTACACAATTCAATAATATATCAGAATACCCTTTTTCAAGTTGGTATTAGAGCTCTCGATTCTGAGGGTTCTGCTTCCGCAAATCACCATCTTTAAAAACCAAACCCTATTTGCCTCTCGCCGCCACAAAGCCGCTGCCGGAAAAAAAATTTCGGGGACCTTTTGGACCGTGAGGACCCCTGTTTCACTTCGTTTTCATCAAACGACCGGAACAGCTCAAAAAAAATAAAAACGTGGTACTGTTCATCGCGCACTATTCACGCGGTACTGTTCTCATTTTTTTTTTTGTCTCCTCTACCTGTATTTGTGCTTTCCCCTCTGATCGGACGTCGTTTGTTATTTTTTCTGTATTTTTTGGCTTCTTGGTGCTATTCTTTGACTAATTTTTGCATTATGGCCTCTTCCGACACTGATTCAACCCTTGCAAACACAACTACAAATTCTTCTACACAATCTGTGGTGACCCCTCTTGGTCACAATGATCTTCCTGCTCTTCATCAGAATTATCGTCTGAATGGAAAGAATTATTTACAATGGTCTCAGTTTGTTCGTACCATTCTCAAAGGACGCCGTAAAGTTGCTCATATTGAAGGACCTGTTCCTGCCAAAACAGCTCCAACATTTGCTGATTGGGATGATGAAGGCTCACTTATTATGACGTGGCTATGGAACTCTATGACTCCTGAGGTTAGTCTACATTGCATGTTTTTACCTACTGCTCTTGAGATCTGGAACGTTCTTAAGCAGACTTATTCAATGAAGCAAGATGCTGCCACTTGTTATGATCTGAGGAATCAGATTTTTTCTACCAAGCAAGGCTCTTTCTCTATAACAAAATATTATGGTATTATGAATAAGTTATGGACTGAGCTTGATCAGTACGAGAATTTGAAGATGTTATGTAGCAAGGATGCAGCTACTCTGACCACCTCCATTGAACGCCATAGGATCTATGATTTTCTTTGTGGTCTCAACTCAGAATATGACCCTATTCGAGTTCAAATTCTTGGTAAGGAAAAATTACCGTCTCTTTCTGAAGTTTTTCACATTGTCAGGGGTGAAGAAAGTCGCAGGGCTGTCATGATGGATACCAAAGTGTCCGAAGGGTCCATTATGCTCTCATCTAAAGTTACTACTCTAACTCCTTCTGATTTTGATCCCACTGATGGGTCTGCTATGATTTCAACAAAAAAAGGATGGTTCTTCTCAAAGGAAGTTCCTTTACAAAATTTTCTGATGGTGCATCTTCTAGACCTAAGAAAGATGATCGCTGGTGTTCTTATTGTAAAAGAACAGGTCATATCAAGGATCTATGCTTTCACCTACATGGAAAGCAAACGGTTTTAGAAAAGGTGGAAAGGATGCGTGGTCAAGCGCATTTTACTTCCTCTGAAATAGCTCCTGCACCTAATGAGACCCAACCTGCATTCCGTCAAGATGTGTTGGAACGGCTCCGAACCATCCTTGATTCTCTGAGTAAGCCATATGATACTAGTGGTTTGGCTATGACTGGTATGAACTCCAAAACTTATTCTTTTCTTTCTTCATGTACTGATTTTAAACATTCTTGGGTTGTTGATTCTGGTGCTACTGATCATATGGCTTGTTGTGCTGACCCCTTTACTTCTTATCATCCTACCATTGGCACTCATACAATAGTCGTAGCTGATGGCTCACATACATCAGTTGCGGGTTCTGGTAACATAAACTTACAGCAGTCCTTACATCTTAAAGATGCTCTTCATGTTCCTAAACTTTCCATGAATTTTCTTTCCATTCTTAAAATTACAAAAGATTTGAATTGTACTGTAACCTTCTTCCTTACGCACTGTGTTTTTCAAGATCTCGCCACGGGGAAAACGACAGGTAGTGCTAAAGAGCAAGGTGAGCCGTACTATCTGGTGTCACAGTCTCCCGCCAATAAAGTAGCGGATCACATCTTGTTGTCTCATGGTCAATCAACTGTTAATTCTTTGATTTGGCTTCATCATAAGCGCTTGGGACATCCTCCATTTAGTTTACTCAAGTCTTTATTTCTGTCATTGTTTTTGTCTAAGTCTGTTGAGTCTTTTCATTGTGATGTTTGTGAGTTTGCTAAGCATCATCGTGTGTCTTTTCCTTCTAGTATTACTAAAAGTGTTGAACCGTTTGATCTTATTCATTCTGATGTTTGGGGTCTTTCTAAGGTCCCTCATTCCTCTGGAAATAAATGGTTTGTTTCTTTTATTGATGATTGCACTCGTGTAACTTGGGTTTACTTAATGCGTGAAAAATCTGAGGTACCACAACCATTTTTTCAATTTTTTAAAATGGTTGAGACCCAATTTGGTAAAAAAATCAAGCGACTAAGAACTGATAATGGTACTGAATATATTAATCACTATTTTCCCCAATTTATACGAAATAACGGAATGGCTCATGAACTTACTTGTGTTGACACCCCTCAACAAAATGAGGTTGCTGAAAGAAAGAATTGTCACCTTCTTGAAGTGGCTCGTGCATTACTGTTTCAGACACATGTACCCAAATTCTATTGGGGAGATGCCATTCTTACCGCAACATTCTTGATCAACCGTTTACCCACTCGGGTACTTGACCATGTAAGTCCTATTCACTCGATAACTTCTTTTTTCCTTTCTATTCCAACTATGAGTCTTCCTCAACGAGTGATTGGGTGTGTTTCTTTTGTTCATGTTCATAAACATCATCACAGTAAGTTGGATCCTAGGACTCTTAAATGTGTTTTCCTTGGTTATGCTCCTGATAAGAAGGGCTACAAGTGCTATCACCCTGGTAGTCGGAAATTTTTCTTTTCTATGGATGTTACATTTCAGGAATCTGAGTCCTTTTTCCAAGGTCCTCATCTTCAGGGGGAGAATAATTCACCAGAAAACTCATCACCTTCCTTCTTTGAGTTTGAATCTTCAGTGTCTACTCCTTCACCTGTGTCATTGTTTCCTCCTTTTGTTCCTGTTCCTTCTGTGTCTATGTCTGATCCTCCTGTGACTGATCCTCTTGTGACTGATACATCAAGTACACCAGAGATACGACAGATTGTGACACCTGAGTTGGTATATCAAAGAAGGAAACAACCTACATTGTCTCACCAGCAACCTTAATCGTCTGAACCACTTATAAGTCCTGAATCTCATATTTCTGATCATGATGTTAATACTTCTGCTGACTTACCCATTACTAATGATTCTGATGACTTACCTATTGCTCTAAGAAAAGGAAAAACATCTTGTTCCAAGAAATCTTGTTCCTCTTGTCCCTCTTGTACTCAATACCCTATCTCCCATTTTGTTTCCTCTGCTAATCTTTCTGTGAAGCACAAAAGCTTTGTTTCAGCATTAGATTCTATTTCAATCCCAAAATCAGTACATGAAGCTTTGAAAGATGGGAATTGGGCTCAAGCCATGCAAGAGGAGATGAATGCGTTGGAGAAAAATAAAACATGGGAGGTTATTGATAGACCTAACGGAAAGAAAACAGTAGGGTGGAGATGGGTTTATGCCCTGAAATATAATTCTGATGGCACTCTTGAGAGATAAAAGGCTCGATTAGTCGCCAAAGGTTACACTCAAACCTATGGCATTGATTATGAAGAAACCTTTGCTCCAGCTGCAAAGATGAATACGGTGAGAATCTTGTTATCCCTTGCTGCCCATTACAATTGGGATATAAATCAATTTGATGTGAAAAATGTTTTCCTCAATGGTGAGTTAGAAGAAGAAGTCTACATGGAAATCCCGCCTGGTTTTGATTCTGTGAAGGGAGAAAATAAAGTTTGTAGATTAAAAAAGGCCTTGTATGGATACACTCTTTT
This sequence comes from Gastrolobium villosum, assembly GCA_032173675.1. Taxonomy (NCBI): domain Eukaryota; kingdom Viridiplantae; phylum Streptophyta; class Magnoliopsida; order Fabales; family Fabaceae; genus Gastrolobium; species Gastrolobium villosum. Next base: position 133,037 of record JAVKPL010013093.1, on the reverse strand, counting down.
CTTCAAGCATTCCCAAAATGGGAAGCTTACTGTGCTCCTGGTATATGTTGATGATATTATTATCACAGGTGATGATTTTGTGGAGAGACAGATTCTGCAAACACGACTTGCCTCTGAGTTTGAAGTCAAAGTCCTTGGGAAACTGAGATATTTCCTAGGGATAGAAATAGCACATTCAAGCAAAGGAGTTTTTATCAGCCAGAGGAAATATGTTCTTGATCTTCTCAAAGAAGCAGGAGAGCTCGGGTGTAAACCCTCTAATACTCCTATTGAGCAGAATCACAAGATAGGCTATGAAGAGGAGAGTCCTCCAGTTGATAAAGGACAATATTAACGGCTAGTTGGGAAATTGATATATCTGGCTCATACTAGACCAGACCTAGCTTATGTTGTCAGTTTTGTCAGTCAGTTTATGCACGATCCAAAGGAGAAACACATGCAGGCAGTAGAGAGAATTCTTTAGTATCTTAAAGCTACTACTGGTAAAGGATTGTTATTCCGATGTGATGGCAATCTCTCTTTAGAAGTCTACACTGATGCTGATTATGTTGGATCCGTGACTGACCGTCGTTCTACCACTGTTTATTGCATGTTTCTTTACGGTAACTTGGTGACATGGAGAAGTAAGAAACAAGATGTGGTTGCCAGATCAAGTGCAGAAGCTGAATTTCGAGCTATGGCTCAAGGCATTTGTGAGTTACTATGGCTGAAAATTGTACTTGATGATCTCAAAATAAAATGTGAGGGACCTATGAAGCTGCTATGTGATAATAAGTCTGCTATTTGTATAGCTCATAATCCAGTTCAACATGATCGGACTAAACATATTGAGGTCGACCGTCATTTCATGAAAGAGAAACTTGATAGCAAGTTGATTACCACTCCATACATTCCCACTGGGCGTCAATTAGCTGATCTATTGACAAAGGGACTTCCTTCAGATAGATTTCAAGAACTTACTAGCAAGCTGGGAATGATAAATATCTATTCCTCAGCTTGAGGGGGAGTGTTATAAATATTAGTTATTTACTTAATTATTATTATTTGTTGTATTGGGCCAAGCCCATTAGGTCAAATATTAGGTCAAGAATTAGGTTTTTTTATTCTCTATAAATGGAGACCTCTTTGTACAGATTATTTACACAATTCAATAATATATCAGAATACTTTTTTTCAAGTCATAGTATGTTAAAAATTACGTAGTATGAAGGCAACCTATCATTTGTTGGGCACACTCCCAAATCTAGATAATAGTTGTTAAGTCATCTGCTGAGAACCTATGTTTTTGCTGATAGGAGGAGGCTGTCAATTTTAGTTTTCCTGCGGAAAAACTTTTACAAAGATTTGTCTATTTCCTGTTTAAGTTTGTCAGGAATCTGATTGGCATAGAATAGTCCCAATATACAGTAGCAGTGATACAGGAATCTTTTCTCTTTGTGTGTGTTTTTGTTGTGGGGGGAGGGGGTTTGCTGTAAAATTGCCATTCTGTTGAATGGACTGGATACTGTTTTAGATATTGCAATGATGTTTGAGTGTGTTTTACAGGGATTTACAAAAGAGATTCACTTGGAGAAAGATCGATGGCAAGGGTACGGTTATACTCAATCTCCTTGTCTTAAATCTATTAGCAGCACTTCTCACTAGGTCCTTCATTTTAAGATTCTTTTTAGATGTAGGTAGTGTCTATTAAGAAAGATGAAAAAATTTATACTTTGATTTTGTTTAATACTTCAATTTATATTGGATTGTTAGGAGCGTAGAGCTGCAAAATACCAATTACAGGGATTTTTATTTAGATTCTGATTTTTTATCCCATAGAATAATAATTTCATCATTCACTATTTATTTGCGTAGTTGTATTTTTGTTATTTTGTTTATTGTCTATGAGAATTCATTGCAATTAGTTGTCATTTCAGTTATATAAAGGATTATGATGGGGGGATTCTCATGGAATGCAAGATTGATCCAAAGCTCCCTTACACTGAATTGTCACCTATGATCCGTCGTCAAAGGCAGGTAAGATGATTTCTACTTGTTAATATTTTAGTTTTACTTTACATTATTTGATATTATCTTAGATTATGATAAGATACACTAATGAACTTTCTTATTAAAGTTTCAATATATTTCTTTCAGTTAAAATAATAACCTGTTTCACTTAAATTGGGTTTTTCTTTAAAAAAAAGACCTTATTTTTTCCCATTTGTTATAAGCTTGTCCTCTCAACCACATATGCATACTCACTGCAAAAGGTGTGCAAGGGGGTTGTCAAATACTTTGCATCTGGAACCATGATAAAATGGGGCCTGGCAAGGTGACCACTCATTCACTCCCACAAGACAGATGAAATCATTGTCATTAGTATCGCACAATATGATTCGATACAGAACAAAAACGATACGGATAAAATGTGAATCGGAGCAGATCATGAATCGCTCCTTGAATTGCAGAATCGCATGATTACGTTTTGTATTGCAAATCATATCAATATTTGCGGTTCAAAATCCAGTCTGATTTTGGAAAGGGAAATGAACAAGAAATGCGAGATTCAAATTATGGAGAATCTGGAAAGTCAATTACTTATTAAAGGATTTCCAAAAATCCCAATGCCCAAACCAAATACAAATTAAAAATATCCCAATTTGATAGTGATAATGTAGAGGATGATGAATTAGTTATACTAGTGCTAGATGCTGATAGTGATAGTGATAACATTATTCTTGATGATTGATGAGTAAACAATTGGTTTTAAATTTGGTTACTTATGTATTTTTCTATTTGATTTTTTTTTGAAATTTGGATTTATATGATATTATATATTTTTAAGTGATTTTTCATTATGTGTCTAAATCTTATGATTGGATACGATTCACGATACGTGATTCAACCATTTAGTCACTCTAGAACTAGGAGTTCATTTGTCACCCTTGAAACTTTGAAAGGCAATAATGTAACCTGGAGTGCAATCATGATTTTGTAGTAAACAGATTTCTGTGAAGAAACCATGAATGGTGAAAGAAGAAGAAGAGAGAGAGAAAGATCAGAAAATATCTCTATATAAAATGAATTGATGTTACACTGATGTAAAGCCACATACTCTTTATGTAGAGTAGGGGAAGTATGACTCAGCAATTAAACTAAACCTAACTACACAACAGAATTTGGTTACGATCTAACCATAGGTCTGAACTAACTAGGGGTAGATAACCTACTACAGTCAAGAACATATTGTTACACTAAGTCACAGTAAAAATACAGCGGCAACAATAAACTAGTAATGGTAAAAACTAAACAGTAAGTGAATCTCTAATATGTAGAATTGGAATTTCATGATTTAGTTTAGTTTATAATTGCTAAATTCCAATTTCCTTTGGAAATGCTTTGTAATTCTCTGTTGGTCAATATAGAGGGTATTTCTCACCCAAAAACAAGTGGCAGGCAGAACTTTACATCTCATCTAAATCTTGGAGAGAAAATCAGGGGAAAACCATCAAATGGAAATTTATCGACATGTTAGGCACTTAGGCTGGACTTTTTGTGAAAATTAAGACATGATAACTAGGTTTAACTTGTCCCAACTAGGCTAATGCTAAAGCTCAACACAGCCCATCAATAAAAATAAAAAAGGGAACAGATTTTTGGATTGTATTTTCAGTCATTTATATATATTTGCATGCATTATTTTATTTCTGTCTGATGTGTTGCTTCTGACCGCCTTATTTATTTTTAATTTTCATAATTTTTAACATGTTTTTCGCAATTCATGATGTGTTTATTATTGTTGGTTATAATGGTAGGCAATTGATGAAAAGATCAGAGAGCTGTCAAACTGTCACATTGTTTATACTGGAATTGATTTTCAGAAGGTATAAGGCATTTTCTTCATTTTGTATGTTTCGATCATTCATGTATAGCATTTGAAGTTTTTACTATATTAAGTGATTTTTGTTGAATTAGGATTGTATTATCTGCTCAATGCAGATTGCATTTGGCATATTTGCACTGCACTTATACAATGTGCATGTATGCCAAATTCCTTGACAATGTGACGGCTTGGGCGTAGGGGAGAGGATCATCTATTATTTTAGCCAAATTTGCATTTTGCTTCTTTTTCATATATCAGTAAGATTAGAGAGCGTATGGAATATTAACTTTTCCCCCTCCTGATCAACACAATATGCAGAAAGAAGCTGGTATTCCCAAAAAAATTATTGAGGACATCCCTGGTTTAAGTAAGTACTTAATTTCCCATCTCAATTTAACGACTTACCAATATTTTTTAATTTTTACATAGCATGCCTTGTGTCAATTATTTTTATGTTTTTTAGGTTTGTTAACTTTTCCTTGTATGATGAGATGTCCACCTCCCATTCAAGACCTTGTGCATGGCATCTAACTTTTTCGCTGCTTAATGCTGAGGGCATCTCACTATTTAACTTTTTATTGGTCCGTAGAAAATCAGAATTCAAATTCAAATATTTTTCCATTTTTATTTCCTATTAATTAGGACTGATTGTAATTAATTAGAATTCATTGTGAGTAGGTTTGGTGAGTCCTAGCTGAGTCATTCTTATGATTGTGATTAGGTTTGGTGAGTCATAGCTAAGTCATGCTTAGCTATTTTTTTTTGTATAAATACTCCTCATTCCTCATTTAATTTATTCAATATCAATATACTAAAAACCTTTTCAATATGGTATTAAAGCAGGTTGGTCCTGAGAAAACTCAGCCACCACAACCACCGTCAAACCGGCGGCACAACGCCGGAAAACTCAACCTCCAACCATTATTAAGGTTATTTTCCCTTCCTACAAAGTCCCAAGAGCAAAGTAAGGCTACCAATCACTGTAGAAGGCAAAATCCTAGCTTTCCGCCGCCGTTAGCCACCGTCAGCAGCCGCCGGAAAATTTTTTCCGGTGACATTTCCAGCCAAGACCCGCACCATTCGAAACAGAAGGAGCCGATCTACAAGTTTCAAGAAGGACCATCGGATTCTGCTGAGCCACGCGCCCCCACGCGCTAGAGAAAGGATGGAGTGTCCGCCCTACGCGTTATCACACATAGCCATGTTGATTGAAAGTAAATTTCCATCCAACAATGTTGCTCAACAAGGTACAGCGTTCCATGTTGATAATAGTAGTCGTTGGATTCTTGATTCAGGGGCTTCAGATCATATGACAGGTAATGCAACCTTATTTTGTTCTCATACCCCTTACTATCAACAATCACGAATAAGAACAGCAGATGGCAGCTTCTCTAGTATTGCTGGAAAAGGATCCATTAAATTTTCTGAACACATTACTTTGAACTCAGTCCTTCGTGTTCCCTCTCTTACTTGTAACCTTATCTCTATCAGCAAACTTACGTCTGAGATACATTGTGTTGCCAAGTTTTCTGTCAATGCTTGTGTTTTCCAGGAACAGGACTCAGGGCTGATGATTGGCAGTGCTAGAGAGGAAGAAGGACTCTATTATTTAGAAAAAGATTCTTGTAAAGAAATTTTTTTTTGTTAACCACTCGGTATGTTTGTCTGATGATTGTAATGATGTTTTGTTGTGGCATCGTCGGTTAGGACACCCAAATTTCATTTATCTTCAGAAGTTGTTCCCAAGCTTACTTATCAATAAAAATCCCAGTTCTTTTTCTTGTGATATTTTTTCAGCTTGCAAAACATTCTCGTGTTTCTTATCCTCCTAGAGTCCATCATGATTCTTCTCCATTTACCTTAATTCATTATGATATATGGGTTCCAGCCCGTGAAAAAAATATCTCTGGTGCTCGTTGGTTTATAACTTTCATAGATGATCACTCTAGTATATGTTGGGTATACCTTCTAAAGGATAAGTCTGACGCTGCATCCATTTTTAAAAACTTTCATGCTATGGTTCAAACTCAGTTCCAGACCTCTATCCAAATTCTTCGAACTGACAATGGTACTGAATATTTTAATTCTGTTCTTGGAAACTATCTCAGCCAGCATGGTATTCTTCATCAAAGTTCTTGTCCTAACACCTCTCAACAAAATGGGGTGGCTGAAAGAAAAAATAGACATCTCCTTGAAGTTGCTCGAGCTCTTATGTTTACCATGCATGTCCCTAAATATTTGTGGGGGGAAGTTGTCTTGACTGCAACATACCTCATCAATCGGATGCCTTCTCGTGTCCTAAATTTTCAATATCCTTTATCTTGTCTTAACCACACCTTTCCTTCTTTCTGGACTCATTCTTCCTTTCCTCCCAAGTTGTTTGGCTGCGTGGCTTTTGTACATGTTCCTCCTCATCAAAGGTCCAAGCTCGATCCTAAGTCCATTAAATGTGTCTTCATAGGATATCCTCCTAACCAAAAGGGCTACAAGTGTTACTCATCTTCACTTCGTAAGGTCTTTGTTTCTATGGATGTCACATTTGATGAGAGACAATCTTTTTTTCCTTCGACTTCTCTTCAAGGGGAGTCTATTGGGGTTGATGAAGATAAGTATTGGAAACCAAATGATTTTGTTGTTTTGTCTTTGCCGTTGGAGACGGGGGAGTCATTATGCAAAAAACAGGGGGAGTTAATATGTCAGATAATGGAGATCCTCCTAGGAAATGGGGAAAATTTTACAGCAGGCGAGAATCACCTCAGGAGCCTCTAGACCGCCAGGATTCTGACTCGAGTCTTAGTTCCAGCAACACTGATACAGCCAACCTAGATGTGCCTATTGCTCTCCGAAAAGATACTAGATCTTGTACTGCTCATCCTATTTCTCATCATATCACATATGAAAAGTTGTCCCCAGGTTTTCGTGCTTTCAATACAATGTTAGACAGTACAAAAATACTAAAAAATATCCAAGAAGCACTTGATGATCCAAAATGGAGGAATGCAGTCTTTGAAGAAATGGATGCGCTCAACAAAAATGAAACTTGGGAGTCTGTAGCATTACCCAAAGGAAAGAAAACAGTAGGTTGCAAGTGGGTGTTCACAATAAAGTTTAATGCAGATAACAGCATCAACAAGTATAAGGCCAGACTGGTTGCTAAGGAATTCACTCTAACTCATGGGATAGACTATCAAGAGACATTTGCCCCTGTTGCCAAGCTTAACACTATCCGAGTTCTTTTATCACTTGCTGCAAATCTTGGTTGGCCCTTGCAACAATTAGATGTAAAGAATGCTTTCTTGAATGGTGATCTACATGAAGAAGTTTATATGGATCCACCACCTGGTTTTGAAAAAGGAGACGATTCAGTATGCAAGTTGAAGAAGTCTCTCTATGGTCTTAAACAATCTCCTAGAGAGTGGTTTGAGAAGTTTACTCAAGCTGTTAAGGGAAGAGGATTCCTCCAAGCTCAGACTGATCACACTTTATTTTTAAAACACTCTAATGGTGGTAAAATTGCTATTCTCATTGTTTATGTTGATGACATAATTGTCACAGGTAACGATTGTGAGGAGATAAGCTCTTTGAAGAAATGTTTAGCTAATCAGTTTGAACTGAAGGATCTTGGATCTCTCAAATATTTCCTAGGCATGGAAGTTGCTCGAAGTAAGGCAGGAATTTCTTTAACTCAGAAGAAATATATTATAGACCTATTACAAGAAACAGGAATGCTTGGGTGCAAGCCAGCAGAGACTCCAGTTGAACCCAATATTAAATTGGGAATCGAAGATGGGAAAGAAGTTGACAAAGAGCAGTATCAGAGATTGGTGGGGAAGTTGATCTACTTATCTCACACTCGGCCTGATATTGCATTTGCAGTTAGCATGGTTAGTCAATTCATGCATTCTCCTAAGGAAAAACACCTTAGTGCAGTTTATAGAATTCTGAAGTACCTCAAAATACCCCTGGTCGAGGATTGTTCTTTAAAAAGGGACACAAGACGATGATTGAAATATATACATATGCAGATTGGGCTGGCTCTGCATTGGACCGAAGATCCACTTCAGGATATTGCACCTATATCTGGGGAAATCTTGTGACCTGGAGAAGTAAGAAACAAACAGTTGTTGCCCGGAGCAGTGCAGAAGCAGAATTTCGGGCTCTAGCCCATGGTATTTGTGAAGGAATTTGGTTAAGAAGACTCCTTGAGGAATTGAAGATCTCTTTTTCCCTACCTGTCAGAGTGTATTGTGATAATAAGGCTACTGTCAGTATTGCTCAAAATCTAGTTCACCATGACAGAACAAAACATGTGGAGGTTGATCGCCACTTTATCAAAGAAAAAACAAATGATGGAAGTGTATGTATGGTGTATATTCCTACCAAAGAGCAGATTGCAGATATCCTCACTAAGGGCCTACACCGGCCAGCCTTTGAAGACTTGATTGACAAGTTGGGAATGATCAACATTTACCTCCCAACTTGAGGGGGAGTGTAGAAAATCAGAATTCAAATTCAAATATTTTTCCGTTTTTATTTCCTATTAATTAGGATTGGTTGTAATTAATTAGAATTAGTTGTGATTAGGTTTGGTGAGTCATAGCTGAGTCATTCTTATGATTGTGATTAGGTTTGGTGAGTCATAGCTAAGTCATGCTTAGCTATTTTTTCTTGTATAAATACTCCTCATTCCTCATGTAATTTATTCAATATTAATATAGTGAAAACATTTTCAATATGGTCTCATATGCTGATCATAGTTCCAGTGTTGTTAATTGTTAGAGTAATCGTTTTTGCATTTCTAGATCTGTTCTCCTGTGATTTATGATATAAGAAACTAATGCTATGTTTAGAAGTTCTTGAGCAAAGGGAAGGGAGGGAGGGAGAGTTAACTTTTTCTTGTTTTGATGTTAAGTAAAGGAGGGGAACTCTCTCCCTTTGTTTTGGGGAGTTAAAATTAGAGGAAGGTTATTTCCTGTTATTTAATTTAAAATAAAGCATGCCTCCATGCTAGCCCACAAATCCGACAAATTCGAGGGGTAAGGATGGGGAGTACGCATCCCCTTTCGCTCTATCCTCCTCCTTTAAAGTCTTCCAAACAGGGATTAGGTCACTGTTCCTCTCCCTGCTCCCTCCTTCCCTCCCATCCAAACAGCATAATAGATTTGTTTATCAACTGGGATGTTGTCCAAAAGTTGACCATAATGTCCTTATGAGTGAGATGATTTATTTTTTGCATATTTTGTCTTGTAATTTTCTGAATTTCCTGGTTAATGTCTATGATGAATGGTTGAATGCAATAACAGGAGAGGCTGGATGGACTCCTGATCAGTGGGGTCATTCACGATTCAGAACTTTAAGTGGTTCCACTGACAGTTTGACTGCGTTTATGCGTTCCCTTCTAAAGGCAAGTTGCTTCTATGTTCTTCAGTTATTTCATTCATTTAACTTTCAGTATCATAATTGAAAACGCTGCAAATTCACAAGAGCATTAATAAGTAGATCCTTATCCATAGCAAATTAATTCTTAGAACCGGATTTATCTTTTAAGCAGTCAATGCACGATCATGCTGATGCTTGGCCATTCAAGGAACCAGTTGATGCACGGGATGTTCCTGATTATTATGACATCATCAAAGATCCAATGGGTAAGAAGAATCAGTACATTTCATGTTAAATTTACCTGTTTCTATAATCACGGTAACAGCTTTTTTTATCTGTTGCTTTTTTTAATGGCAAAACTATTTCTGCCGTTGCTGCAGAAATAGTTGTCTGCCACAGACATAAATCTTTTTTTTATCAGAATACAATGTTGGGTCGTGGTAAATTTTATCTTAAAAAGACAAAAAAAAAAAACTACCGGGTACCTTTTATGGTCTCTGAGACAGAGAACCCTTTTTTGCCGCTGCATCAGCAAAAAAAGGACCCTTTATTAATTCGAATTCCTTCTTATGATTTCCTCCTCTGGTATTTATTTTTGACGTCTCATTTTTTAGCTTCTTGTATCTTTTGCACTTGCTTCTTATATAGTATGGTCCAATCTTAGTTTCACACACACACATTCATTTTTGTTACTGAGAGCTTGAGTCCACTTACCTAGAAGGTTAATACTTAACACCCATGAGAATTAATGTGAGCGTAGATTTGAAGACAATGACTAAGAGGGTGGAGTCAGAACAATATTATGTCACATTTGAGATGTTTCTTGCGGATGTCAGAAGAATGTTTGCGAATGCACGCACTTATAATTCTCCAGAAACCATTTATTACAAATGTTCTACAAGGCATGCTGCCTCAATCTCCCATTTACTCTTTTCCTTTCCTTGCCCTTTATATCATCTGTGATGTTTCTTACATCCATGGATTTTTATGCAGGCTTGAAACTCACTTTCAAAGCAAGGTGGCATCGGGCCTCCAGCTCCAGTCTGTTTCCAAAATTCAGTAGGAACACTTCAATAGTGTGGTAGTGCTTGAAGTAACGATGTTACTTACGTGAATTTAGTTACTTTTTAAAGAGAATATATATATATATATATATATATATATATATATGTTCCGGATACTACTTACTTAAGCCCACCAGATGGGCCCAATCGCTTAAAGATCATATTTAGAACCTTGTAGAGGGCACCCATGGCAAGCCATAGAGGCTCACCACTGGGACATTCCCCATCCCACTGACAAGGAGCAGCTTGATGAGATAGTTCATGCATTGACCAACTCAAGCTCCCATGCAAGAGAGGACTCTCTTCTCTAAATACCCCTCTCACACATGGAGAGTGAACCTTCTTCTTTCCCACTCCTCTCATATGCTGTCACTCACACACACTCCCCTTTGAAGCACATATATGGGAAGCTTCACTAGTGACTTGGTCTCTACCAAGGTCACCATGGACACCCCTTATATCAATATACTTCACGCTATGGGAGACATCTATGTACCATCATGTGTACAATATATTTAGATTTAGACTACATAAATTGTTTAGACAGAATTAGTCATGTATTAATAAATCATTGTTTTATATTACATTTAAAATAATAACATATTGAATATTCTTATTATGTGTACCGTAGTTATACAATAATTTTTCCATTTGAATGTTAGGATTGTCACAAGTTTAAAGAACCGGTAGTGCTTATAAATCGCTTACTAATAAATGATGATAATAAAAATCGAATGACAGTGAAAATAATGAATATATTTAAAGGATTAATGTTTCTAATGTTATAGGAGATTATTTTATTTTTTATATATATATATTAATGTATGGGGACCATATAGTTCAATGTTAAAAGAAGAGAGAAAAAGAGAAAATATGGATTTTACATATTTTTATGTGCATGTAGGAGGTAAATTTATTTTAGAAATAATAAATCCTATATTTAAATACATAAAGATTAGTGTATAATCTCATTCTTATTTATTTATTGTCAATTCTCTTCAATGAACTCTTTTTTGTTCTCTTAAAATGTTCTTTATAATATATTCAAGTTAAATAAGTAATCTATGACCTTTCTAATATCTATCTAATTTTTCGATTTACAAATTACTCTCTTTTGGCTACTATGTGCCTTATTTCTCGTGTATGGGAAACTGTTTTTTCAACTTACAATACAAATGATGGAAAATCAAGTTAGGGGTGAAAACATGGATATGACTAAAATCAACTTTGAAGCTGAGTTGAGTTCATGTACTCATATTATAGTTTGACGTATGATTTCAACTAATTTGAACTATACGTTTGAATTAATTGTGAATTAAAAAAAAAAGGGAAAAAGAAAGGTAGAAAGGTGGCTTGTGGGATGAAATTACTATTAGATAGATAAGAGGGAGAATGAGAGCTTATTCCTAAGCTTATTTACTCCTTGGGTTGGGATAACTCACATGTTTCGTTAAAATTTATATTTTTAAATTATTTTACTGTGAGTTGATTTTTTTTTTTTTTTTTTGATAAACATTTTTTTTTAAAATAGAATTGATTTAAAAAAAAATAACTCATGCACGCAAAACGAATCTCTATAACATAACAGAACACTTTTCCTACAACATAACTCTTATAAAACCCATATTTAAAAGGAAGTAGCAATAAACAAACAATATTTCCAAAAATTGATCCAAATCTTATGAGAAAAATATGTCATTTCATAAATACACAAAAACACGAGTCCACTAAAAATATTAAGACAAAAAATAAATAAATAAAGGGTTTATCATCTATCATTTAACACGATCACAAAAAATTTTCTACACACAACATTTTGTGGGGCTCGTAGCAAAAAAAAACTTCGGCACGCAAAATGAATCTCTATAACATAACACAATCATTTTTCCTACCACATAACTCTTATAAAACTCATAAATAAATATAGGGAAAAACATCTATCCTTTTAAAAGATAGAAACTTATATCATTTTAGATCCTAACCGTTGATTTTCATCCATCAACGGTTATAATCTATTGGGTCAAACTTAATGGGCCAAATTTATTATTAATTAATTAATATTTTTGATTTATTAAATTATAACCGTTGATGGACGGAAATTAACGGTTAGGATCTAAAATAATATAAACTTATATTCTTTAAAATGAGAGATGTTATTTCTATAAATATATCATTATTCCTTATGTATATAAAATAACACAATTTGTGTGATTTAAATCCACACTTTCCTTGTTATCAAAAAAATAAATAAAAAATCCACACTTTCCCCAAATCTTATTGGATATAAATAATTTGTTACCATCTATCTGTGTATTCAATCGAAGAACGATCAAGTTGGTTGCTTTGGTTTTGTGCTGTCAATCTCAAACCTAAACAACATTCATTCAGTAAGCTTCATTCTTCATTCGTTTTCAGTTATTTGATGTTTGAATTTTGAAGTGTAGATTCTGTGTCTGTGATGAACTAATCAGTAGCTGGATAAATGGGTTGTCGCAATTTTTAATTTTTATTGGATATATGAAAGGGCTGTTTACCATAGTATTGTTCATCTCTTTCCTCATAGTTACGCTTTTGAATGTGTTGTCATCTTATAGGATTTTCTTTCAGATTTAGTATATATCTCGAGTAAAAAATTAAACCCAGATTACAAAATCATTTTTTTTTTTAGAAAAAATAAAAAGTTGATCGTTTCCCCCAGTTTTGAATTGTGTTTTGGATTTCTTTTATTGTCATTTAGATTTGTTCTTGTTTGACGCTGTCTACTATTTTTTCTTTTATTGTCTATAATGCATTTTGCTCATAAATCAATTTTTTTTTAGATTATTAAATATAAATATTTTGTTTGGTTGTTAGGAGAGACCACATTATGTTTTACAATTTGTTCCAAGTAATTGCTTGTTTCATTGAAATTGGGGTCTCTAACACTATCTCATAGTTATCAAATGCGGATTGCGGCATGTCGCGGCCGACCCCGAAAAACCCTATAGCGTTATAGTGGGTTGCGGTTGCGAAAATAGCGGAATAGATATATGACAGAAATAATGACAAAAAGAAACATTTTTTAAAGACAGAGATAGCATAAGTGACAGGGAGAGACGCGGATAGACTGAAAAACCCTTAAATTTTTTCTGTTACACATTTTAATTTAGGACAAAATTAACATTTTGCCTTATGACAGCAATATGGCCGCAAATGCGATCGCAATGGCCGCTATTGCGTTCCGGTGCGGCGCGGCGCGGTTTCTTGCGGCGAGGCACCGCAACGCCCATACGGCGCGGCTCGCGGCGCAATTAACTACTATGCACTATACTTATACTTGATAAGGTTCTGGATGATTAATTAGTCTTTTTTAGTTGATAAAGTTCATGGTGAGCCCTTTTTAACTTATTACTTATTAGTCGGAACTCCATGATGAGAAACAAGGCAAGAGCCAGTGAGAAAATTGAAAGAATATGAGAAGGGGAAACCTGAGATTTACTAAATGGATAAATGGAAATCTTAGTTTTACTAAATTTGAGAGCATGGCAAGGAGGCCTATGGAACCCCAATTTGCTTGGGACGATTGCCATGAAAATGCTAGAAGAGGCCTAGACATTGAATGAAGACCTCTCGGAGCGATGCACCTTGGCCGTTGCCAATTCTCATTCATTTTTAGGTTTTTTGTTGGCATACTCTGATTATAACATGTATTTTCAATTAGTTATTGACTGATATGGATTTGTACTGTTCATCTCAAGCCGGGGATGTTACTCCAGCTTGTGGGGGGCTATTACCGTAACTGGAGTATGGTTAGATATTGGTTAACTTAGTTAGAAATTAGTTAGATTAGTTTGCTGAGTCAATAGGTGGTTATTAGGTAGTTACTTTCTCTTGCTCTATATATGCCACATGATTAGCTTCTTGTTCTTTACTCATTCAGTAAATTTCAGATCCTCTATTTTCACTGTCTCCCGATTCTCTCTGTGGCTCTTGCCATGTTTCTCAACACTCCACTGATAAACAATTCAAAGTATCACCTTTTGGTTGAGTTCAACACATGTCTACTAAGGCCTTAAATTGACTATATATATAATTTGAAGGAATGGATCTGATTTCAGGTTTTGTCCTTGTGCTGCTAGCCCTTAAAAAAAATCAAGTTGTTCAGTTTTATGTAGTTGCATCTCTTGTTAAGTCAAGGCTTCACTGGCCATTTCTGAATTCTTTCTTTCGAGTTACCTGCTCGTGGAATGTTCATATTTTGCACTCAAGATATTATGTATATTCTAATACCGATGACTATTTAACATAATATCTTTCCTTCTCTTTTTCTTTTTCCCTTTGTCTTGTTTAGTACCATCATTCGAATTAAATGGCCAACAGAGTTCAAATTCCCACAAACAATGCAGCACTTATTGCTATGATCGCTGACGAGGTAAGAATGGCATTTATGTGACTTCAGAGTTAAAATGCTTAAATGGTTTCTGTAGATATATATTTTTGGTTCTCTCTTCCCAACTGTTTAAGGTGTAAGACAGCCATCTAGCTTAGCTTAGGTGGTTGGGTTGGGGGTTGGTTAACAATCCTGGGTTCAACTGTTCAATTTCTATTTTCTATTGTACCAAGGAAAAAGGAAATTTTCAGGAAAGAGAAAAACATTCAATGTTTAATTTTTGTGATTGGTCTTGTTGAGATGAGCCTGTTGATAAACCAAATTTTTTAGGTTGATGAGGGCCAGATGCTCATGTGAAAAAAATACCATTGAAACACTTGAAACCATCATGAACTTTAAATTAGACAGCCTTTTGATTTCTAGAAGTATGTGTGTTAAGTGTTAACCATAGTTAATACTGTCCTAGCTAATTTGCTTCAAGTCTGCAATGATATATACAGGTGATACCTATGAAGCACCGACACTTCAAAAATCCTGACGTGTCGTTTCCGACACTCCGACACTTCCCGACACTCCAACACGTGTTATAGAAATTCAAAAAAAAGTTCAAAGGTTGCGTTGCGTTGAGTTTTTAGTTCTAACTATTAGACTCGTTGGATTATGATTACCATTTTATTGAGTTTAATATAAGTATTTGGGATATCTTATGTTTTTTTGCAAAATTGATGTATACTATAAGTTTAGTTTCATTTTTTTGTTAAATATTGAATATTAAATATAATATACACTACATAAATTAAAAATATTATTTAATATCAAAACGTGTCCTACGTGTCGAAATCTAACATTTTTTAGAATTAACGTGTCGGAGTGTCGTGTCGTATCGTGTCGCGTGTCCCGTGTCAGTATCGGTGCTACATAGGGTGATACGATTATTTATGGTTTTATTTGATATAGAAAATAATATCTTATACATTCCTCACTACGTCCTATTTTCCCTGATCCAGTGTATGTTTGATTTTCGATATTTTTAGACATACTGAACTCTAATAACTACATTATTGAGTTTAACACAGGACACTGTAGTTGGATTTTTGCTGGCTGGAGTGGGTAATGTTGACTTGCGAAGGAAGACAAATTACCTCATTGTGGACTCAAGTATGCCACTGTTCTTCCATTCATTTTTATAAACTTCGTTTATGCATAACTAATTTCAAATTGTGATTCCCTGCTTTCTTAAGTGTTGAATAGATTTCCATTTATGTGTCTTATTAAGTCTTGGGTTTCGCAACCTGGGCATTTTTGTTCCAAATACATGTCTTCTTGAAAATTTTGCTGTCTCTGCTTATTACTTAAAGTCCATTGAGAGTAATGTTGGTTAGTGTGCTTATTTTATTATTATTATTATTATTTATTTATTTTTTTCCTCTTGGGTTGTCATTTTTAGAAACAACTGTCAAACAAATTGAAGATGCATTCAAAGAGTTCACAGCAAGGGAAGATATTGCAATAGTGTTGATAAGCCAATATGTAAGTTACTTTTGTATCCCTAGAATGATTCATACTTAAGTAATGCTGTTGTGTGGGTAAGTATGTCATCCTAACCAAAATTAATGCTCATTTCTGAAGCAAAATGATCAGCATATTGTCAAAAGTCCTTAAGTAATGTATAGTTCATGTTTGCATACTTATACTGATCATATTTATTGAGGAAACTGCCAAAACCATTCTCACTGTGCTGAAATCAGTATATTGTTAATGTTGTGTTTATACAATTTAACATTGTGATTGTCTTATTACAAGAGATCTCCACCTGCACCATCCAGAACTTCAAATATGACATTTGAGTTAAAAATGTAATGCTCTTGTTTCATTATTCAGGTTGCAAATATGATAAGGTTTTTAGTTGATAGCTACAACAAGCCTGTTCCTGCAATATTGGAGATTCCTTCCAAAGACCATCCTTATGATCCTGCGCATGATTCAGTTCTTTCTCGAGTGAAGTACCTCTTCTCTTCTGAATCTGTGGCTTCTGGGAGACGCTGAGCTTTATGTTTTTGGTTTGAAGCTTTTTCAAAGAGTGCTTTGTCCTTGATTATTGTAGATCGAGACTTTACTCCGTAACCTTGTGAATTCTATAGTAACTCAAATACTGGCTTTGTGGTGATTATTTAAATAAATGATGATATATGATGCAACTAGATGATAAATTATTTTAATTCTTTTACGTCTTGGTCATTTCTGAACGGAATATTACTAGTTCGCGTTATGTGATTCTTTTTTAGCCCTATTATTTCGGATTTACTATGTTTACTTCTATGAAGTCATGAAATAGTTATTATTTTATTTTATTTTCTATTTTTTTCAAAAGAAAAAAAGATCAAAAGGCTTCAGGAAGAAATTTTGGGCTTAGCTGAATACAGTATACTTTTTTTTTTTTTTTTGGCGTAATGTTTTGATTAAGAGGTTTTTTCACTAAAAATAAATAAATAAATAAAAAATCTAAGATTAAAAGAGACTATTTTAAGACTCAAAGAAAGTATTATCTTCGGTGAAGATTGAAACCGCCCATCAATGAAGAACATCATATTCAAATTCTCATATAGTTGTTGCAAATAAAAGATTGATCACGTAAACCAATTATTTCAGCATTTTGTGTAGAAGTTAAATAAACTCAAAGATGTGCTTGTTCCAATAATTGGAGATCATCTTCTCTGCATCAGGTGCTCCTTCCATTAAGAGAGAGACTTGGATAAAAAAATTTATTTTTTTCTCTCCTTTGGACCCACATATCCAAAAATACCACGTTTTGATTGACCCGAACCACTGAATCAAGTGGTGCGCCAAGATCATATTAAATATTTCCCAATAATTGAGTAACACCAGCCATCTTGGAAAATAATGGATTAATGTTTCACACTATCAACATTGTTGGGGAAATACTTTTCTTATGTTGTAGGAAATTGTAGAAATAAAATTACAAGTAAGAGGAAAGAGAAAAAAGAGTGGTGAGACCCAACCCTTTTGTGTGTGTAAGAAAGTTGTTTATCTCATGTAAAATGAGATAAACATAACCCATATTGTTGATACAAGAAAGTTTTCTTGTGAAGAAATTCGTTTTAGTACATGGTGGTGACTTCTGAGTTTGTCACAATGCTACATACTATACCCATGTCCTTTCAGTAAAAGTGGCTAACAGCACAGTTTTTTTTATAGAAACGCTCTTGCACAAATTTATTTAAAGAAACTGATGAAGATGACTCAATCAGAGCGCTCACTAACCAATCTTAAAAGAACAAGCAGCGTTTATATGTATTAGGGAGGCTCTTATACAAGAGGTGAAATGTTTAAGGGGGAATCAGATGACACAGCTCAGCACAGAAAGGAGGTGAATCTCTAATGGGACATTATTCACTTCCAGTAACGAAGAGATCCAATCATCATTGAAAAGGAACAAAAATTTAATAATAATATACCACGGACATAACAATAATAATAATAATAGTTTAACAAACATATCCTTATTCAGTCCATTATCTGTGAAGATGGTAACTACTAGAACTCTCAAAAGCTTATTTTCAAGGAAGTGCTGATTTTAAAGAGCGAGTGAAATTTTCCAGTTCTTTCAATCCCTCTTGAGGAGATTTGGCCTCACCAAGCAACTTCACCATAGCACTGCCAACAATCACACCATCAGCTCCCCATCCCACTACCTGTAACAAAGTATATGATTGATTTATTAACCACATTGAGGTAGAAAGATACTAAAATATGTACAGAGAACTAACCTGTTTCACATGCTCAGGTTTTGATATTCCAAAACCAACTGCCACAGGCTTATTTGTTGCCTGAATTAAAACAAAAAAACAAAAAAAAACACTCAACAACGAGCATAAATGTTAAGATTCACCAAGTTCTATGGTAGAGTATCATATAAATTTTAATTGATCAGTTGCCAGCTCTTGCAACCAAAGAGAAGGGGAGGGGTTTAAAAAGGAGAGAAAGAGAGTTGAACTTTTCAGAAGTGATAGACTTCTCAACATACAACTGGAGTGGAGACCAAGATTAAATAAACAAACCTCTTTAATTTCCTGCAGAAGAGTTTCAACCTTTACACTAACTGATGCTCGGGCTCCAGTGACCCCCACTGAGCTCACCTATAATTCAAATCAACAAATGGATCATGACATTTGCTGGCAGACGTTGACCTGAGAAAGTTATGCAATATATTTTCTATTTTCACTATTGTTGTATCCTATTTCCAAGAATTTGGAACTAGGGGGAATTCTTGTCACTGTAAACTTCCTAACACTTTGACACATGAACTAAATAATTCGTTTGAAGATCAATCCCTTTTCCAAGCTCTAGTCTCTAAACACATAAAAATTAAATGTTTGAAGCCAAAACATCCTAAAACATTAGTAATTTTAGTAATTCATATTTTGATTTCAAGAAAACACGCAAAATTATGAAACTGCACAAATAGAACAGAGACAAATATTGTCAGAGGAAACAGTATCACTCCTAGAACAAATGATAGTTATCTCTTAGAGTGCAAAAAGAATATTAAAGAGAAAATGAATAAAATAAAGATACATAACTAAAAGAAATTGGCATTTTGGGTTCAATGCTGGTATCTTTAGAGATGAGGCTAAAATAAGTCCAGAGTTCTTGTAGCATGTTTAATGCTTGAGAATGAAAAAAATGCTAAAAAAGATGCTTTCTAATTGCAGGAAGGTAGCCAATTGGTGAATAGCTCATCTTCTCATACACACATAACACTAATAAACTGTTTGAAAAAATGGAACACAAACAACAGATATTGAATTTTATTTATGATTTTAGAAATAGTGAGAAAGAAATTATATGGAAAATCACAAGCATACTCTAAAGCCAAGACCTTAGCAGGTTCAAAGTAAATGAAATTACATGAGAACTAAGAAGAGGAACCAAAAAAGAAAAAGTTATAATGGCTAAGAAAGCTCTTACAAGATACACAAATCCTTCCGCAGAATCAACAATGGCTTTCATTCGATTTGTTGGAGTGGTGGGAGTTGTCAGGAGTACCTTAATGACATCAAAGAAGCAAATATACCAAATCAACTAGATATATACACGTAGACATAGATTAATTTATCCAAACAACATTAAAAAGAAAACAAGTAGAAAATGTTAAATGATATATACCACCAAGAAATTTATATATAGTATTACAGAAAGTATAATGCAATAGAATACAGCAATGTGATAGGACCCAATTGCGTAAGGCCCAATTGGGCAAAGTCTATGTAAGAGATAAAAGGAGGAAGAGGGGGTTGAGGACCCAAGAGACTTCGGCCCAAGAGAACAATGACAATCAGGTGGTTATTGCTGAGTCAGACAATCTGTTGGGAAGCAATGCAGTCCCACGCATGGCAAGTTAGTTAGAGGAGTGAGTATTAGTAAGGAAGTGGAGAGGGAATGAAGGCACCAAGGGGTCATTCTGTTAGGTTACTTGTTTTCTGTGAGAGATGCAAAGGCAACTCTTAATTTGCTTTTTTGTCCTTTCTTTGTAAACACTGATCCATAGCAGTACTATGGAGAACCAGATAAAGCTTTTCCTTTATGATGTAATTCTGGAAAAATCAATACAAGAGGCATATTCAGAGTAATTTTGCATTTATTTAATGTGTTTGTATCAAATTGGTATCAAAGCTCCGTCTGGGAGCTGGGGTATGGTCAGGACGAGAAAAATGGAGGGAATGGAAGAACGGGTTAGACGTAGCGAGCAAGCTCAAGGAGAGTTGATGCGGAGAATGGATGCCAGTGATGCTAATCAAGCAGAAATCATCCGACAACTCAGGGAATTAGGTGCTGGAATAGAACAAATCCGAGCAGAAGAATTTCGACAAAGACCTCGTTGCGGACCAGGTCAAGGTGGTGGAAATGGTTCGGAAGGATCTCATGGGAGCCATAGAGGAGGAGGTTACATGGATCATAGAGTGAGGAAATTGGACGTCCCCATTTTTTCAGGGGAAAATGCTTATGCCTGGCTTAGCAAGGTGGAGAGGTACTTCCAGGTGAATGAAGTGGAAGATGAGGATAAGGTTCCCACGGTCATGCTGGTTTTCGAGGGATAAGCCCTGAACTGGTATCGTTGGTGGGAGTTGGACCAACCGGACGCGACCTGGGAGCAATTCCGTCGGGAAGTACTGAGCCGTTTTCAACCGGAGTTGTCGGACAATCCTTACGGTCCTCTATATTCTCTGAAACAGAAGGGATCGGTGGAGGAGTTCAGAAGGGAGTTTGAGACGGTGGTGGGAACGATGAGGTACACGAATGATGAAATGTTGAAAGGAGCCTGGTTGAGTGGGCTTAAACTGAGCATAAGGCAAGAAGTGCTCATGAATCCTGGGCTGAGTTTATCTTCCATGCTTAAACTGGCCCAAAGGATTGATCAGCGGAATTGTGCTTGGGCGGACGAAGGCGTGAGTCCATTTGGGCCCAAGGCGGTCACTGGCCCAATTCGAACTAGTGGCCCAGGTGTGCCATACAAAGGCCCTTTTCATAAAATATCTCCACACACTTCAACAACGGGGAGTCAAAACAACAGTGTGGGAAGCACGAAAACCAATGCCCTAAGCCGTGGCGGATCGGCAGCCGCTTCTCAGGGTAGTTCGACGGCGAACCATGGTGGGTTTCGACGGATTTCGAACGCGGAGGCGACGGATCGGAGGAATCGAGGGTTGTGCTTCCATTGTGAAGAGAGGTGGTCACCGGAGCACCGATGCACAGCCAAGCAGCTTCATCTCCTTATTCTGGACGATGAGAATGAAGACGAAGCGGACAAGGGGACCAACGAGGCTGAGGGGAAACGGGAAACGACGCAGGCAGAGGAGGAGCGTCCGTTGCAACTGGGATTGAACAGCATGATGGGCCTCACGTCAAATCAGTCGATGAAGGTTTGGGGGGAAGTTAAGGGAGAAAGGTTAGAGGTGCTCATCGATTGTGGGGCATCCAGTAACTTTGTCAAGGCTGAGGTGGCACAGCGTTTGGGAATCAAGGTGGACACGATTCCGATGTTCCATGTGGTAGTGGGAGATGGGCACAAGGTGGAGTGTACGGGGGTGTGTCGAAGGGTGAAGATCAAGGTTCAGGGCCATGAAATAGTGCAGGATCTATTCCTGTTCGCGCTTGGGGGAGCTGATATTGTACTGGGCCTTGACTGGTTGAAGGAGTTAGGAGAGATAAGGGCGAATTTCAGAGAAATGACACTCAGGTATGGCGAACAGGGCAAGGAGACCGTGATCAAGGGGGATCCTTCTCTATCCAGAACATTGTCCTCTCTGAAAGCCATGACTAAGGCCCTTTTAAAAACGGGTCAGGGGTACTATGTAGAAAACGAGGGAGTACTTCCAGAAGACGAGACAGAGGGTAGCCTCTTTCCTCCATAGTGGAAGGAGTTAGCAAGCCTCTTGGAGGAATTTGAAGATGTATTTGCTAAACCCACGGGAATTCCCCCTCAACGCACTAGAGATCACTTGATCGTGTTAAAACCAGGGAGTCAAGTGCCCAATAGCCGTCCATACAGGTATCCATACTATCAAAAAACTGAAATTGAGAAGTTGATTGCTGAATTGTTGACGGATGGGTTCATTAGAAACAGTGACAGCCCCTATTCCAGCCCTGTTATCTTAGTTAAAAAAAAAGATGGCAGCTGGAGAGTGTGCGTAGATTACAGGGCGTTGAATAAGAATACGGTGCCTAACAAGTTCCCAATTCCAGTAGTGGAAGAGTTGTTGGATGAATTAGGGGGAGCTAGTTGGTTCAGTAAACCGGATCTCAAATCCGGGTACCATCAAATCAAGAAGAAAGAGGACATTCCCAAAACAGTGTTCAGAACGCACGAGGGCCATTATGAATACTTAGTGATGCCGTTTGGGCTCACGAATGCTCCATCTACCTTCAATGCTCTGATGAATAAGGTATTAAATTTTTTTTTAAGGAGATTCGTACTTGTATTTTTTGATGATATCTTAATTTACAGTAAAGATTCCCTGGAGCATATTGAACATCTTCAAGCAATGTTCTCAGCCTTGAGAGAGCACAAGTTGTTTGTGAACAAAAAAAAATGTAAGTTGGGGCAAAGGAGGATTGAATACCTCGGGCATTTCATTACAGCGGAGGGGGTTAGTGCGGACAACAACAAGGTTCAGGCCATGGTGGATTGGCCGAGCCCTCAGAATGTTAAGGCATTGTGGGGATTTTTGGGGCTCACGGGCTATTACCGTAAGTTTGGGAAGGACTACGAAAAAATTGCTCAACCGTTGATCCAATTGCTTAAAAAAAATGGGTTCAAGTGGGACCACACAGCAGAGGGAGCTTTTCAGCAGTTAAAAGAGGCCATGATCCGGATGCCTGTATTGGCCTTACCGGATTTTGCAAAGTTGTTTACAGTGGTGACTGATGCTTCTGGGAAGGGTATAGGAGCAGTACTTATGCAAGAGGGAAGACCTTTGGCTTATATTAGCCAAGGTTTTTCCAAGACAGTATTGAGCAAGTCAGTTTATGAGAAGGAATTGATGGCCATTGTTTTTGCGGTTAAAAAATGGCGTCCTTATCTGTTGGGGAGGCATTTTGTAGTTAAAACAGATCAAAAAAAGCCTCCGGTTTTTAATGGACCAGAACGTCCTTGGAGAAGAACAACAACGCTGGATGTCCAAGTTACTGGGTTATGATTTTGAAATTCAATTTCAACCAGGGAAAGAAAATATAGTAGCCGATGCCTTGTCACGCACCATGTGTTATTCATTGTTGTCACAGGTTCAACTACCTGAATTGGAGGAGGTCGATAAGGAGGTTCAAGGAGATCCAAAGCTGCGCAAAATTATCCAATCCTTGATGTTGAAGTCGGACGCACAGGAAGGGTTTAAATTGGCTGGAGGCCGCTTGTTTTATAAGGAAAGGTTAGTGTTATCCCCGCCTCTAAGTTCATTCCTGTGATTATGCATGAGTTTCATGACTCTAATGTGGGGGGACATTCGGGTTTTGCTCGAACATATAACAAGGTGTTAGGAGTGGTTTATTGGGAAGGGATGATGAAATACATTCAACAGTATGTGAAGGCTTGTTCTGTGTGCCAACAGAACAAGGTGCAAAATCTGTCACCGGCCGGGTTGTTGCAGCCGCTACCCATTCCCACACAAACCTGGTCTGAAATTTCTATGGATTTTATTGGAGGCCTCCCACGGGCTTTTGGGGTTGACACCATTTTTGTCGTGGTGGACCGGTTGACGAAGTATGCGCACTTTATGGTGCTGTCCCACCCTTATTCGGCACGCGAAGTAGCAGATTTGTTTTGTAAGGAGGTGGTGCGTTTGCATGGGTTCCCTTTGGTGATAGTATCTGATAGAGATAAGGTGTTCTTAAGTAAATTCTGGTCAGAATTGTTCAAGGCGGCAGGGACGAAATTACATTATAGTACAGCTTATCACCCACAGTCCAATGGGCAAACGGAGGTGGTTAACCGTGGCTTGGAAACCTATCTCCGTTGCTTTTGCGGGCCTAAACCTAAAAGCTGGCCTAGATGGTTACATTGGGCGGAATTCTGGTACAATTCCACTTATAAGAAATCTATCGGAATGACACCATTCAAGGCGTTATACGGTATTGACCCACCCCAATTGCTGCGGGTTGGGAATAGTTTTTTGAAGGTGGATGCGGTGTCTTCCTTACTGGCTGAACGGGAAATTATCTTGGAGGAGTTAAAGAGATCTTTAGAGAAAGCTCAAAATAGAATGAAAGTCCAAGCAGATAAGAAACGAAGAGACGTCCAATTTGAACCGGGGGATAAAGTGTATCTACGGATTCAACCTTACAGGCTGAAGACCTTAGCAACAAGGATTAATGAGAAGTTGAGCCCCTGTTTTTATGGGCCATTTTTAGTGGAAGACAAAGTCGGCAAGGCTGCTTATCGCTTAACTTTACCGGTTGGGTGTAAAGTTCATCCAGTATTTCATGTTTCATTACTTAAAAAAGCCGATCCTTTGGTGAGTAATGTTCAACCATTACCAGAAGGAATGACATCTGAATGGGAGTTAAGGGTGATGCCGGAGGGAATTCTGGATTGGAGGCGTGATCCACAGGGCAAGGTTCAAGTGTTGGTCAAATGGTGTGGCCTTCCCGAATTCGAAAATTCTTGGGAGGACTTTGTTACTTTGGACAATCAATTTCCGGAACTCCACCTTGAGGACAAGGTGCTTATCGTGGGGGGGGAGTATTGATAGGACCCAATTGCGTAAGGCCCAATTGGGCAAAGTCTATGTAAGAGATAAAAGGAGGAAGAGGGGGTTGAGGACCCAAGAGACTTCAGCCCAAGAGAACAATGACAATCAGGTGGTTATTGCTGAGTCAGACAATCTGTTGGGAAGCAATGCAGTCCCACGCATGGCAAGTTAGTTAGAGGAGTGAGTATTAGTAAGGAAGTGGAAAGGGAATGAAGGCACCAAGGGGTCATTCTGTTAGGTTACTTGTTTTCTGTGAGAGATGCAAGGGCAACTCTTAATTTGCTTTTCTGTCCTTTCTTTGTAAACACTGATCCATAGCAGTACTATGGAGAACCAGATATAGCTTTTCCTTTATGATGTAATTCTGGAAAAATCAATACAAGAGGCATATTCAGAGTAATTTTGCATTTATTTACTGTGTTTGTATCACAATGTTACTCATAGCAAAACTTTATTGCTCCACAACCACTACCATGAATCCTTTGTTGTGCTTAACTTGTGGATTTCATATTTATAAATTCATATTACTATCAAACAAATGAAATTTACCACTAATTCTCTACCATTATGAGCAATATTACAAGGTATCCACTTGAAATCCAGAAATAAAGAGAGCATATCAAAGGTAAGCAAACCAGTTCAATTCCATTCTTCTTAGCTTCTGTCCTTAAAGTTTCCGTCTCCTCCAGAGGAACATCCGGGACTACAAGCCCTGCATACATGGGAAAGAAAAGAATATTAACCTGATTACCAAACTGAAGGAAAAAGGAAAACAATTCCAACAAGATTTTATTTCATAAGCAATTCCAATGTGGATGTAGCTGACATAGAAACCTTAACAAGGACTTGGCAAGAGAGTGCGGAGACATTTTCTTTTATAATGATAAGAGATTTAGATTAGTAAAAGCCAAAAGAATAGTTTTAAATATAGCACATGACATTCGTATTTGGAACAGCTTCCTTATCTTGTCTACACATTTTATGACATTGTCTATCATAAAACCTGTTTAGAAAATAGACCCATTAGCAGAATTGCACAATGTGCTACTATCCTACGGGGCAAACCATAACTTGTGTTGAGTCTTACCATGTACGCCACTGTCTCTTATGGTGGACATAAATCTCTCAGTACCTCGCTTTAGTATTGGATTGTAATAAGAAAACAGTGCAATTGGACAAGATAATTGCGGAACAACCTGCCAAATCAACCATTGAGAAGGATAATCAGTCCATGAATCTAAGAGAAGATACACTTGACAAAGCAAATAAGAGAAGGTTACTGAACCCCCCCTCCTTAGAATAATTGTTTTAACTAGGTAAAATGGACAGAAAAGATATCCTTCCAAAGGTTCAAATACATCAAGGTTTTTCATGTGTTTAAATAAGATGAATGGAATGAAATGAACAGATGCAATAGAGACAATAAGAGTATCATAAAATATGTTTGCACTGCGCACCTCATTATGAACAACAGCATCAGATATTTACTGTCTATCTATTATCTTACACAACAAAAACAACACAATTTATGTAAGTTTACAAGACATAAGTGTATCAATGATTACAAAAATAGTGTTGATTCAAGTTATTTTTTCCCTAACAAGGACTAATAGCACGATGTAACAGGGATTGAGGGCTTAAAGATCGTACAGTCTAACAGCATATCCTTCCCCTTACGGAACAATAGTAGAGGATAGACATCACTTATTCAAAATTCATAAAAAATTAGCAACTTTGGATATTTGCACAGCTGACTTGTCAATCAAAGAAGGCAAGAGGAAAGAATAATAAATGATTTTTGAATGAAAATTAATTATTGCAGCAGGGCTTACTGTCATTAGCTTTTGAAAGTAATAATTAAAAATGGCAAGGAGTTGCACAATTTACCTCCTTCAACATAGAAATAATCGCATTAAAATTAGTCCCCCTTGCTAAAGATCGGGTAGCAGCAGCCTGAACAGAAAGACCTATCAGTTTGAGAATCAGGCAGCACTAAATATCACTACAAAAGAAGAAAGCATCAAACCTGGATAACAGGACCATCTGCCAAAGGATCAGAGTATGGAACACCTAGCTCAATTATGTCAGACCCACATGAATCAAGCAATTTAAGTGCTTCTGCTGTGGTTGAAAGGTCAGGATCACCAGCTGTGATGTACGGGATGAAAGCCACCTTGACACAAACATATTTCTTAGAAAATAATCATTTGCCAATCAATAGTAGTGCTCAGACTCAATACCTCTTTGCAATAAAGTTGATATGGTGCAAAAATAACCAACCAACATATAAAGATAATTACTAAACCATTATAACTAGGAAGAGAAAAATTATTGATTTGACAAAGCATAGAAAACGAACCAGCAAACTAGATTAATTAAAATTTAAAGAAAAAACAAGTAGGTAATATAACAAAGTACTATTCCAGTTGAAATGTGACACACAATAGAAAACATGGCATGACAACAAAGGTTGATACAGTTGGCTAAGGATTTGGTCCATACCCCATAAGTGTGTGGGTTCAAAGTTCAAACCCCGTTGGCCGATGTGAGGACTTTGTTATTGGGTGATATGTAATCACTCCCGGAAATCCTCAAATAGGTTGGAACCCGGTTGGATACCGGTGTCTAACTCTATTTAAACTTTTTGTATTAAAAAGAGGGTTTTATATTTCTCATTTAACATGAGAATTCAAACTTTCCTACACACCCTTCGATTTCCGTGCTGACATGGGTCCTACATCTAATTTTTTCTAACACATGGGTCCCGCATGCTTTTTATCTCTACAACATGAGATTTCAATTCTCATTTTAACATGAGAAATATAAAACCCTTAAAAAGAAAAGAAAACATGGCATGCATGGAACCCAGACAGCAAGAAAAAGAAGCACTTACTTTTCCTTGTTTTTTAAGTCTGGTGAATGTTTCAGAGAGCCCAACTGCTTCCATGGTTCTGATAGCAGCAACTGGAGTGTGTCGTTTCACTGAGATTATAGCTTTCTTGGAGGAAAAACAAACCTGGAAACTGGCCTCAGGTTTCTTCAATTGCAAGAAGCAAGTTGATTTCAGGACAATGGCCATAAAAACGAGTTCTCTTCCACTGAGCAAATTCACATGGGAATAGGCATTAGGGTAGTTTAGTAAAGAAGAGCTCAACACCATAATAGTGTATCCAACCCATCAACATCCACAAATAATTAAGGCAGTAAACTAAGCCCATTGTTTTGGCTGGACAAAATTATAGAACATTCTAGAAACCCATTGAACAATCACAGAGCTTTTTTACAGAAACCATAGTCTAATAGATAAGTGCTAATGAAATGAACCAAATAAATAGCCAAAATTTCATTTTCACAGTTCATCCTATGAAGAATGTGTAACTAACCAATATTGAATGAATGAGAAGATGAATGTACCGATATCACGCAAGATGGTGAGAAAGCGAGTTCTTCTGAAAAGGGATAGGGATGAGTGTGATTGAAAGAGATATCCCGATTCAGCGAAGTACGAGCAGTTTCCTCGTACCTAGAAATCGAAATCAATCAAAGTGCACTTGTCAGCGCTAACCGAAAATGTAAGGATTGACCCCTTGTTTTCTTCCCTTTTCTGTTCATCTCAATCTTTGTTTGTTTGTGCGTGTTTTCATACTTTTACCTATCACTCTACAGTACTATTATATTAGCAAAATCTAAGAACGAGAGAGAAAAAAAAAAAAGATAAATATTAAATTTCTGATTTAATGATTTTTAGAGTGATAGAGAAAAAAAGGTAAAAAAATAAATAAATAAAATAATCTATCCCATATTTATTACAAGTGGAAAATAATAAAATTTTAATTAATAAAAATTAAAGAGAGAAGACTTTTTTTCACCTACCCCGTTTTTTCCTCTCTTGAAAGGGAATTTTTTTAATGTGTTTCAGAATCACAATACATTTGATGGTCCTTTATCAAAAAAGGAAAATTTTTCTTTCATTTATATATCTTTTTTCCTTCTAAATCCCCTCACAATCCTTTTTCCCTTATATTATGATGTAATAATATTATGATCTGTTTGAAGCACCTGATATAAAAAATATGATAGGATAACTTATTATGTCCTGTTTTCATCTCTTTTTTGGTGGGTTAATAAGATATGATTAGTCTATCCTATTGTCTCATCTTATCCTATCTGATACATGATTTCTTATCCTATGGGAGAAGCTGGTTAGGATTCAAGAAGATAAGATACCAATATTTGATACCCAATATATCTCCATCCTACACAATATATTTGTATTTATTGCATCATTTTTTTTCTTTCTCCTTTTATATAATATATAATCTTATCAGATTGCTAATCAGGTGCTCATTAAACACAAGACATTATATAGGCTTAAAGAATAATATGCAAATGTTATATCCCAAATCAAATACGGGCTTTGTTTTTTTTTTCCTTGTAAATAAATGGGAGAATTTTTTTTTTCTACATATATATTTAAGGTGGTCCCACCATTGAGAAATTAAGAAATTTCTTATTTTGATTTTAAAATAATTTAGTCTAAATAAATTTTTTAATATAAAAAAGAAAGAAGTAGGCGATCCTTTTTTTTATCTAAACAAAGACAAAATATTAATATCTCATTTCTTAATGAGAAAAATGTGTATCATTTTAAAGGACACCCAATTGTGTCATTTTAAGTGGGAGAAAGAGATTAATTACGGGAGAAATAATGGGGAGGAAAAGTTTTAAAGGCGTGGTCCCACCTTTTTATGAGAGTTAAAGAATATAAGGTGTGTCATTTAAAATGACACACCATTCTCCCTCTCTTAATTGTAACAAAAAACAAGAAAT
The DNA here is from genome assembly GCA_032173675.1 of Gastrolobium villosum. Taxonomy (NCBI): domain Eukaryota; kingdom Viridiplantae; phylum Streptophyta; class Magnoliopsida; order Fabales; family Fabaceae; genus Gastrolobium; species Gastrolobium villosum. The sequence goes on along the minus strand of JAVKPL010013093.1, from coordinate 103,265 downwards.
AATCGACTACGAGGGTTGCTCATGGACAGGAGGATTTACCTACTTTTAACCAAAATAATAACAATAACAATAATAAATAAAGGGAAAAGTGTTTGTCCTTTTAAATGACATAACTTCACATCATTTAAAATGACACATACTTTTCCCATAAATAAATAAAACTTTTAACAGAAAGAAACATGTACCCGTTGCAGAAGAGCATAAACGTAATAAAACAAGAAAAAATATTTTCTCATGTTACATGAGAATTATTCTTTGATTTGTGTGCACAAATTTTTTTTATTTTTCTATTTTTAATAAATGTGGGATCTACTACTAGTTGAGTCACTCTCATGCAAGTTGCAACATGAAAAAATCAAACCCCATAAAATAATGGACAAATGATTTTCTCCGTCCACATATGGTAAGAACTCTTTCCTACACCTATATCGAATTGTGCGTCAAATTTGTTTTTATTTTTTATTTTTTTATAAAACAATGGTTCCATCATTTTATTTCAACAGGAGATAAGTTTTTTATTCCTGTAGAATAAAGAAAGGTTTCCCCTAAAATAACAGGTAAACAACCTCCCCTTTCAAAGGAGAAGTTTTGTTGGCAGAACACTCATATCCCATAAGCATTGAAATGTGTTATATATTTTTTGTTTTGTTTATCTCAAAACAACCAATGGACCTCAACACAAAAACTCTCTCGGCTGGAATAAAAACAACTTCTCAGAAGTTGTTTACCCTTTCTTTAATGGGTTTACTTTTTTTACGATCGATGTAGATAATTTATTTATATTGAGTCCAAAATGATCTCATTTTGAGGTGAAAATCAAGGTATTTTTATAATTATAAGTTATTTCAGGGTTATAATTGTCTTTTTCATTATAATTTTTTAATTTTTCCATCCAATACGACATCATTTTGGAAGCGGATGTAAATAACTTATCTACATTCACTATAGAAACATTAAAGCCTTTTTTTTGTATAACCTAGAGATATTCCCATTCAATCTCCTCCGATCACCTTGTCCTCGGAGTACGGTCCGAAGGCTAGCCCCTCATTGGAACAGCGGGTGCATTGAGTTTCGTTATCGGAGGAAGGATGAGACTAATCCCCCTTCGAGGAAGAGGCACGTCATCTGACCCCCAAAGATTTTCTAAGAATTTGCGTGAGACAGGATTTAAACCCCTGACCCAATCAAATCATTGGAAGCTCAATTGCTAACTGAGTTACCCTTGGGTTATTAAAGCCTTCTTTAATATATGATAAATATTTTTTTGCAATTTAATAAGGAAAAAAAATTAAGCAAGACTTATTTAAGTCAAAATACATAAATGGTGTCACACATTTTAATGTTATACGGAGTATAATAATATAGAATTATGTATGTATTTTTTATTTAATTACGACTTGTGTATTATTTTTTTTTCTTATTACATTGGAACTTTTTTTTTTAAATCTTTATGTATGTGCCCAGAATGAAACTTGATAGAGAGAAAAAAATAAATTCTTGAAATAGTTATATATGTATGTGTGAACTAAAATGTTAATAATTTATCAAATGTAATATAATCAAGATTTTCGCTTTCTTCAAGATTTAAATTATATTTTTTCTTCAAGAGTGTATTCTTTTTGTAAGGAGAGTGCAATTTGTTTATCACAACATTTCACTCTTAATCGTATTTTAATAAAGGTTCGCTTTTTCTCCTGAAGTTACTGTAGATAAGTTATCTGAAGTAAGTCTAATACGACGTTATTTTGGGGGAAAAATCATGGTATTTTTATAATTTTAATTTATTTTGAAGTTATTATAGTCTTTATAATTTTAATTTTTTAATTCCAAAACTACGTCATTTTGGAAATAAATACAGATAATTTATACTGCAGAAATATTTTTGTGTTTTAATAAAGGGTTTGGTATTTGTCATTTTAAAAAAGAGATAGACACAAGAAATGAAAATCATGGGAGAGAGAAAGTGGGTAATTCTTTTTAATTTAAATTTTAAATAATTTTTTTATGTCTATCTTTCTCTTAAAATGACATAACTTTATGTCATTTAAACGACAACACTTTTCCCTTTAATAAATATAAACATAGATTTGCTTAATTTTAAGTAATTATCTATTAGAAGTTTATTTATTTTTTTACAAATGAAAAATGTTTCATAAAGTCAACAAAGTAACTATTTACTCACAAATTTGTGTAAGGTACCCCACCACCAAAATTTGAATTTGAACTAATCTCTTATTATATTTTTTGAAAAAGTTTCAAAATTCCAATATATAGTTTTCTTTAGAATCACTTATCATAGTTATTTATTTTTTTCATTTATCATTTTATCTCCCTCTATGATTTTTTTCTATCCAGTCCCCTTCTAACTCGGTTAAAAATTAAATAAAATTATTTATTTTACTCTTAAAAAATATTATTGTACATATAAGAATTTTATACTATAGTATTGTCGTTTTTCATCCAACTCCAACTGTTTTATGAAATTTATACCAAATTGTCTCAAATAAAATTAAAAAAATCATCGCGACAATGTTGAGAGAAAAATTACAATAAAAGCTATAGGTTAGCAACTAATGATCTTTCAATAAAATAAGGAAAATTGTTTGTCCTTTTAAATGACATAACTTGTGATATTTTACTCTCACAAAGAGGTGAGACCCACATCTTTATTTTTTTTTTTGTCCACTCTCTCCTCCTTTATCTATCTCTTACTCTCACATGAAATGACATAACTTTACTTCCTTTAAAATAACCTCCACTTTTTCCATAAAATAATATTCTCAACATTTACATATTGGGATATCATGATGGGAAAATATTTTCTCATGTTGTATGAGAATTCAGCTCTCATGTTATGACCCTTCGATTTGCATGCAAATATATATATATTTTTTAATAAATATGGGATTCACCACTAGTTGAGTCACAACATGAGAATTAAATTCTCATGCAACATGAGAAAATCAAATTCCTATCATTATATATATATATATATATATATATATATATATATATATATATATATATATATATATATATTGTGTGTGTGTCTATAATTCAAAGCTTCTAGTTTTAAATTTACATATCAGCTTAATGGATCTCTTCACACATAGGACTCTAAGTAGGTATTTATTAGGACTAGATTCTCTTATGTGTTATTTCACACGATCATGTCATATAGAAAAATCTAAATTATAAAAAGATGAATCAATAATAATAAGTGAAGAGAGAAAAAATCTGGGATAAGTAATTATAAAATTATCACCATTAATTTATTTTTATATAATTAAATTTTTCTCATATGATATTATTATATTAAATAACACATGAGAGAATCAATTTCTCTCTTTATTTCTTTATTTATGTTATTTTGCTGTTGTGCACCTTTCTGGTAAATTACTAGAACTGAAGCCTAATGAACCTAAGCATCGCTAGGGTGCACCAGCACTGCATATTCACTCCTAGGCAAGTTAAATGTATGAGCACAACTCTTAAAAATGTGAATATCTTATTATTTTTATGAGTTTTATAAGAGTTATGTTGTAGGAAAAGTGATTCTGTAATGTTATAGAGATTCGTTTTGCGTGCATTAGTTTTTTGTTTTTTTTGCTTTAGAAAGTGTGGGTCCCACAAAATGTTATGTGTGTAGGAAAAATTTTGGTGTCATGTGATATGATAGAGGTAAACCCCTATTTTTATAATAAATCAGTGTATCTGTTTCTGTATTTTCCCCTTTTTTCTATCCATGTTTCTGTAGCATCAGTCAAATATGAATTATTTTCAACTTCTAATTATTAGTTTTTATTCTAAGGAATTTGGCCCATTTTTACATGGATTAGAAATGAACTCCTACTTATCTAATTTTGCTTACTCGTCACTTCTCACTAAGCTTAGTGATGAGTTCCACATTAATTAATAATAAATTAAATAAAATCTATATAAATGAGAATAATTGTGAATCCAATGTTTAATGGATTTGGGTTTAAATATAATATCGGGTCCACTTAATCCATTAGTAATAATCCCCCGTTACGAGCTTCCTTAATATTAAAAATACTCCGTGAAAGGTGCTGCGTAACATTGACCAATGCTGGGGTTTTCATAGGGAGAACTTTTTTGTTATCCAAAAATTAGCTCGTGAGGATTGGAAGAGTGACTAAAGTGCAACTCTTGATAACAAAAATTATCAAACTGTCACGTCAACAGTAAATTTTGTCAAAATATCACGTGTCATATTTTGCTATATTGTGTAACGAAATATGTGTGCAAATAATTCACTACACAATGTAGCGAAATATGTCACGTCAGAATCAAAAAGTACCATGTGTCAATTTCAACAATTTGACACATGATACTTTTTGATTCTGAGCATTCTGAGGTGGCATATTTCGCTACACTATGTAGTGAATTACTTGCAAACATATTTCGCTACACAGTGTAGTAAAATATGCCACGTGACATTTTGATAAAATTTATTGTTGGCATGATAATCTGGTAATTTTTTTTTACCAAGAGCGACAAAATGGTCAGTGTTCCCTCATGTTCAAGTTTTAGACGAGCCCCACAAGGGTGTTTGGGCAGATTATTCTGTGACATTATAGGTGTAGGGTGGCCTAGATATTATAGCTAGTCTTCTGTGTTTGTTTTCCTTTTCATTGGTGCTTTCCAATAAAAATAAAAAAAGCTCGTCTGGTTCTATGTTTCCTCCAAGCGAGAGTTTTAATTCATGGAGATTAATTGCATTACATTTTAATATAACTGAATTATCATAATATAGATTGCAAATGTGAGTCTGTGAACCTTCATTTACCAGCAGAAAAACAAAAAGGAAAACAAAACAAAGAAAAAGTTATTTGATAAAAAAATAAAACAAAATATATTATGGATTTCTATGAGAGGAAGTGGGAAAAGAAATAAAAGAAGATAATTTGGCAGCCTAGAACTGAAATTGCATGTGGTTCAATTTTTTTTTTTAAAAAAAATCACCTCAACCCAAAACTTTAAGGTATTGGGTGATGATTATTTTTAATGATCATATAAGAATCCTTTGGACTTGAAGTATGGATATTGCACACGCTCAATTTTTTTTAATTTTATGTGAGGATTAAACTCGTGACCTTATGATCACTCTGATATCATGTAAAAAATCATTTCAACCTAAAATCTTAAAATATTGGATAATAATTTTTTTAATGATTTATATTATTGTCTAACAATAATAATTTCACATAAGTAGGAGCATGTCTTATATTCCATCAAAGGATTGTGATCCATAACAGTACTTAGTAATGGCATTGAATTAGCCAAACCTACATTCTATGGTATTCGCCTCTTTTGTACTTCTAGATTCGTAGGGAACTGCAGAACTCAATGGCTCACCTCAGATAAATTTTTAGAGTACCAGATGCAAAATCCAATTATTTTGTGACATGGGTAAAAAATATCATATCATTATCACAAAATAAATAGACAAAGATGTACTAAAAATTTATGAGATGCTATTCGTCATGAAATTCAAAGTATATCAGTAATAAATCCTGGCCTTTTGACCCGAAGACTTGATAATCTTGACCACACATCTATCTAGAATGCTATTATTTATACATTTATTTTGGGTCATCTTTCGGTATTCTAAATTTGGATTTTATAATTCTCATGTGAAATGAGAATTGAAATCTTATGTTATAGAGATAAAAAACATGTGAGACCCATGTGTTAGAAAAAATTACATGTGAGACCCATGTCAGCATGAAAATCGAAGGGTGTGTAGGAAAAAATAAATTCTTATGTTAAATGAGAATTATAAAACACTCTAAATTTTCACTCATTCGGTGCCTGAGGTGGGTACAATTATGTTATCTTCTGTTTCGTACTTAGACAACAGGGTACAAGAAAATGATGGAGGGAATAGCTGGGTACCCACTGTTACCAAGGCTAATACATGCACAACTCGAGACAATTATATGCTGCTTTAGGAGCTGAATAGGCTCACATGCCTATCATTATACACACGATTTGGCTTCATCTGCCTTACATTCATGCAATACACACAGTCAGGCAACTGCTTATCCAAGATTAGGATAGTGACCACAAATACATGGATTAACCGGTTACAAGGTTGTTTTATAGTGATCATGAGTTTTAGTTCTGAATATACTACCTACCTTAAAAAATTGGTAAGAAGAGTTTTGCCATTCTTTTAAGATTTTATAATTTTCATTTAACATGAGAATTGAAATCTTCCTATATACTTTCTTTTCGATTTGTGTGCTAACATGGATCCTACACATAATTTTTTTTAATATATGAATCTCACATGTTTTTTGTCTCTACAACATAAGATTTCAATTCTCATATAACATGAGAAATATAAAATCATTCTTTTAATCATGTTAGCTCGACCGGATTAATCAAATCATCTTTAAACCAATGTAAAAATCTAAAAAATAAAATAAAATAAAATTGTAGGTAAGTAGTACAGAAGTAGAGAAAATTAAGAATTAACCGCAGCTTACAGTCTTACTACCAAATAATGAGGGTAGTCATGATTTATACTGTTTACTTGGCTTTCATTATCTAATATTTGTGTTGCATGCTTGTATCACCTAACCTTTTAGTTGGCTTTTCTATATTTCGGTTTGTTGTGCGTGTGTAATGGCTTCCAATATGTTAGAAAGAATATATCTTTTTACTATTTCCTTATTTCATTAAGATTTGTGTTATGTTTGGGCTAAGCCCATTAGTGTGTCTATATATTGTACATCTTGTATCAATTCAATACAACATAGATTATTTCAATGTTCCTCTTTTCTCTTGTTATTTAAGACATATATGCATATATAGACATTGATGCTGCCTAGGCATTGTTACTCGGATGTATCGAGAACAACTGAGTCAAACACGAAGCTGCTATTTATTTATTAGGCTCAACTTTTGGTTCCAGCTAAAATCTGCAGATTACATAAAAAGATTTCTTAAGATATGTCTTTGGGATATCACCCCTGTTAATAAACATGCTAGACAATATCAAAGTTATCTTATAAAATACACATGCATTGCGTTTGGAAAATAAATTGAATAGTAAGGCGCCTGCCTGGCTCCTTAACCAGAGGTCTTGAGTTTGAGCCCTGAGAATGGAAAAAAAAAAAGATTTAGAAGAGCCATCCCCGAAAAGGTCCGACAATGCTCAATGAGGATTAATCTTCGGTTATGGCCGGTGGATATTTTTGAATTTATTCAAAAAAATAAATATAAATTGAATAAACAATTATTTGCTACCGGTAAATATGTGATTAGGCTTGTTTAAAGTAAGTTGTTCAAAAATATTATTGTGAACTCTACATTATCTTCATGTAACTGTAGGAGTGGAAAACATATTTATATTAAAAAATAATGCATCTAAGTTCAATTGCCCTAACTCTAGGTCCGGTGGTACACCTATCGTGGATCCATTTAAACTTTTGTGGAAAAAGTGTTTATCATTTTAAATGACATAACTTATATCCTTTCACTCTCACAAGAGGTGAGACCTACATTTTTTTTTTTTTTGTTAACTCTCTTTCCTCCTTTATTTATCTTTTTTTCCCTCTTAAAATGACATAACTTTATATCCTTTAAAATGATATACACTTTATCCAACTTTTATATGTACCAAAGTAGCTTGACATAAATTACAAGTGTAGCTAAGTTGGTACGTGGATTGTAGCTCAAGGGTAAGCCCATGTGATTAATGAAGTAATGAATTCGATTCCTTAAAGAAATATTTTGGGGCTTGAGGCCGGTACTCAATAGTAAAAATCGTTAGACTGATTCAAGTCACAAGATGATGTGGATATCATAAAGAATCATTTAGTGGACATGATAGGATAAGAGTAGGATATGATATGAGATAGTAAATAATAGGTTAATATATAATTTTGGTCAATTATTTTTTAATTTGATTCTTATACGAAAAAAATTAAATTAAATTTTTATATGTCCGATCATTTTCAATATAGTCTCTGCTGTGTGTTGATATTTTAATTTTGTGATATTAACATGGGATTATCGTAGGAATTAAATTGAAAATGATTATCTCACATGGGACCAAAACCCAATATTTTTGGTTTGTATTCATGATACTCATTTTCAATTGGGTCTTACACTTCACTTGTTATAATAAACGTTATTTTAATATCATCATATGACAAGAACCAGACTGAAAATAATTACACGCATAAGGACTAAATTGAAAATATTTTTGGTATAAGAATCAAACCAAAAATAAACATCAGTTTATTTTTTTAACCTGAGTAATAATTTAGACTTTAGAGGTTCCATAGCGAGTGAAAAGATGGGGTGGCCCTGTAAATGCGGAAAGATAAAGGTCCTTTGAGAAAAAGAGAAGCTTTTATGAAGCAGGATAAAAGCCACTTCTTTCGTTGCCTTGTTTCTTCGATTCCAAGGTGTGGAAACTGATTACTACTGAGTAGAAAATAAGCAGAGCTTAACAACAAAACCAACCCAAACCCAAACCAAACCAAACTTGCAAAATTCTCTTTTGCTGCATGTGCGTTCTGCTTATGCGTATCAACTGAGTCCTTAGCTCGTTTTTCCCAACTCAAAACTCGACTCGCCCGAGCTCAATCTTCAGCTCATGGCGAATAACCCTTCCGAGGCTCCCGGCGATGACTTCCTCGAACAGATCCTTGGCCTCCCGACGTTCGCTTCCGGCGACTCTACCTTGGCCGGTACGGCTTCTCCTCCTCCGATGATGCTGCAGCTCAACTCCGCCGATGCTAACCCCCACCTCGCCGCCGGCGCTGCCTTTCACTCGCCGGTGTACCAGTTGGGGTTGAGCTTGAAGCCCGAGGATGCCTCCGGTAGTGGGAAACGCTTTCGTGACGACGTCGTTGATGGTAGAGCTCAGAATGTAAGACCAGTTTTTTTTTTTTTTTTTTTTTTTTGTGATCATGCTAAAATACTTTCACAAATTAAAAAAGAAAAAATTAAATTTTTTTTTTACACTCTTATGGGATGTGATCTTCAATTGTAAATGAGCTCGGTGGTTCTATTGTTTCAGTATAATATGAGTTTTTATTTTTTATTATTTATTTATTTATTTCTTGGAGAGAGCTTTGATCATTCTGGTGTGTTTAATTTCATACCATTCTGGGGTACCATGAGTGTGGTTTTAGTGAAGGATGAAATGAACTGGTTGATTAAACTGATTCTCATGTTTTGTTTGATAGCTGACGTGACAGGGAAGGGAAGGAGAAAAGGAAATGTTTAGAAGCCTGTAAGAGGCAGAGTTTTGAGCTTTGTGCTGTATCCGTTTTTGTGTAGTAAACAAGAACTAAAATACAGAAATATGTGACTGCTGTTTAACAAATGGGAATCACTTGGACGGAATCTGATTTTTGACATAGAATTCCACTCAAATGAAGGTGGGAAGGGAGATATTATTGTGTGAAAAATAAAATGGGAGCTTATATTAGCCAGGTTCAAATTACCACCATTACATAGCCTGTATAAAGCAAACAAAACGTTTTAAAATTTAATGAAAATAACACCCAAGTAGTGGAATGGTAATTTCTTTGCAAATAAAAGAATCTCATTTATTGAGATTCTTGAAATTACATTTGACAGATTTGTTTGGTGTATGCTTGTTGATGCCATCCAACTTGCTATAGACATAAACAACAGGTCTTACTGAAATTCTGTACTTGGTGTAAATGGATCACCATTTGGGGCTTAGGAGTTAACTTGGAGTATAACCTTTGGAAATTGACACAAGACTAAGAATACAAGTTGAAGATGAATGGATTATGCACAAGGGTTAGATCTGGACTGAGCAAGATTGGAGGTCAACCTTAAGTGATTTAAATTCTGTTGATGTACCAAAAAAATAAAATTCAAGCCTGTTGGAAATGTTACACGTTTCATGGATTTGTTTGAACATATTAAGGTTATGATTTAGTGGAAGTTAGGTTATTTATACCTTTGGATCAGGTCTTATCGTCACTTTTCTGGGATCTTTGAACCTCTTAAATCATGTAGTATATATTTACTTGACTTTTAGTAATCCTTGTATGAATGGTTTCTCCTTTTTGTCTTTTCTCCTTTCTTTATCCTTACTGATTTTTTTTATTTTTTATTTTTTGTCTTTGAGAGGGAAGAGGGGGAATTGATCAAGTAACATTTTTTTCTCTCCTGCTGCTGATAATCTATAACCTTTTTGCAGGTTTTTCATGGGCAACCCATGCCTACCTCTATTCCTGCTGCTCCACATCCTCCAGCAATGCGTCCTAGGGTGCGGGCTAGAAGAGGACAGGCTACAGATCCACACAGCATAGCTGAACGGGTGAGCTTTTGGATATTTGCTTGAATTCATACTATCTGCTGGTTATGATATTCAGCATTTAAATTAGGGGTTAAGTTTGTAGCTCATTTTTCTCTTGTCTTCTTGTTACCCTTTGATTGCAGTTACGCAGAGAAAGAATAGCAGAAAGAATCAGGGCTTTGCAAGAACTGGTTCCAAGTGTCAACAAGGTATGATTTCTCTGGCATATCATTTTATCACAAAATGTGGTTTTGCATTTGTCTTTAACAAGAGTGAAATAGTCTTCGGAAAAGTAAGGGATTTATGTAAGGTTTAGTATGAATAGTTAGAAAAGATAGAGTATCAGACAAACATTTACAGAAGATGTACCTATGATTGTCCCCTTCACTTTCCAGCTTACTGACATGATAATGATACATAGTTTATGATCAATTTGAGTTTAAGTACATTCATATCTTTGCAAATATAAATGATATTACTCATCAATTATTCCAAAAAAACATAAAATGGTACTGAAAATGGTGTTTCTCAAGGTGTTCCTTTGACTGATCTGTCTTCTGTTTTGGTAGATACTGTTCATTACGCACTTGTTCAGCAGAATCAGCACATTACCATCTCCACTGACACTGTTGCATTTCATACATTGTGTCTATCTTTTATAATATATATACAAATACAACTAAGCAGATTTCATTACTTGTGTAACTGTATTATGAACGTTTAAGTTTAAAAAAATAGGTTGTTCTTTTAATGTAAAAAACATTCCTGGCTCATCAAAGAGCTTTTTTCCTTACATAAGGCCTAAATATATAATGAGTTTGTTGAAGCTGAACCAACTTTTGTACAATGTGTGGAGTTTGGCTGAATGCATTGTGTTGTTCAAAACGCAAATTTCTTGACACCCTTCCCCCTTTCTCTGCATTTTTGTCTTTCTTCTTTTATGGAGGTTAGATAGAACATACAATAAAAGGAAATAGGCATTATTATAGAGTATGGAGGATTTTCAATTTATACTTAGTGTTCTTGTTTTTTCCAGTCAATATATGTTTATAAAGCCATAGATTTTATGTTTGGAGATTTATTTATATAAAGTAATTTATCTAGATAACTTTTTTAATGCCATCTTGACAACTAATTTTGTGCAAATTTATGCTTTGAGTTTAGAACATGGCATCTGCATATAGACTCGTTGAATTCTTAAATCCATTTTCGATTGAGTTTGTCCATTTATATATAAAATCTCTTGATCCATTTTCAATTCATTGTTTCTTAAGAGTATAATTAATCAAGGAAAACTTGCTTCTCATAAAGAGGGTAAAAAAGTGGAATAACATCTGCATAAATTCTGATTTGGCGTGCATGAAATTTTAAGAGTGCTTGAAGTATGAAATAAGTCTACTGGATTTCTAGGGAGGGGGGAGGGGGGGTTATGTTTTGTATGATATGTGTGATAGCAGTGTTGCTCTGCTTTATATGACTGCTAGTGTTTGTAAAAAGGATAAATAATGCTGAATTATTCCCTTCTTTCTTATATTGTGGTGCATTTCTACTATGTTCAGACAGATAGAGCTGCCATGTTAGATGAAATTGTGGATTATGTGAAGTTCCTAAGGCTTCAAGTGAAGGTAAAATGCTACTGTGCTCCTCACGTGTCTTGCTTTTATTTTCATTCATCTTCCTAGTTAGGTCTCAGTACATGTAATTAATGACAGTTTCCAATGGACTTTTATAATTTTGTGGGTTTTTCCATTTACATCTGTTAACCTATCCATTTTTATCCCCACCTGAACTGAGATCAATTAGTTATGATTCAACTTATGATCATGAACCACACAAAAGGGTGGGTGCCACTTTGGATGAGAATCCATTGGCCTATATACATTATTCCTGAAGACTGGGAATCTCTAAATATAAGTGAAATGATAGCATTTTCAGGCTTCTTAATGCACTATAGTTACTTTTAACTTCGTGATAATTTTTAAGGGTCTGGTGGATTACAGATTGCTGTTTGATCCATGATATTAATACAAAAGCAAAAGACTGTTCTCGGTTCAAATTTGAATTTGTAGCAGTACAAACGACTTCCAATGATTGTTAATTATTCACCTGCCTTTCAGGTTTTAAGCATGAGTAGATTGGGCGGAGCTGGTGCAGTGGCACCACTGGTAACTGACATCCCATTATCATCAGTCGAGGTAATTATTGTGAAGAATGGGTAGTTGGAAATTTTTTATTTTTATCTCTTAACGCAATTTAACAAATTTAGCGATGATCAGGAAGAAGGCGGTGAAGGTGCAAGAAACCGACCAGCTTGGGACAAGTGGTCAAATGATGGCACAGAAAGACAGGTAGCTAAGCTTATGGAAGAAAATGTTGGGGCTGCCATGCAATTTCTTCAAACAAAGGCACTCTGCATCATGCCCATCTCACTGGCATCAGCAATATACCAGTCACAACCACCGGACACCTCTAGTATAGTCAAGCCTGAAACTAATCCTCCTTCTTAGACCTCAGGCACATAGTGCACAATCTATTGGTCCCATCAAGGGCTCACATAATGGGACCCACGAGTTATTTATCTGTTCCAAACCCCATAATTAAGTAATTGGCGAGCATATCAAGTTGCAATCAGAGTCAGATTCCATAATTCTTTCTTTTTTGCCTTTCTTTCAGCTTTTGTCAATTCAGGGGTCGATGTCCATGCCTTAGAAAACACAAGCAGACCCCTATCCTGTCTTTGACAAGTTTCAAGCAAAGAGGACGAAATTGTCAAAAGTTAACTTGATATGCTCTTCTCTTTTTGTATCAATGGGTGGTGCTAGTGGAAACATGATGAAAGCGCTTTTGTAGTGGGGCTTAGTTTTTGTAGTGGGCTGTGGGACCTTTCAAAAGGTTAGAATGGTGTGTATATTTGTATTAGTGATGTAACCCTAGAGGATTTTAAATGCAGAGGTGGAATGGATCTTATTTGCTTGAAGAAAGCTGGGTGTTGCCAAGTCCAGCAGAAAATGATGGTGCTTTTTGTTTGTTTAGGGTGTGCGTTAATTGTTTACTCAAAAAGTAATTAGACGACTTTTCCCGATTCTCTTGAATCATTACTGGATTTTGATCCATTCGATATAGATGGAAGGAAAAGAGTGGGGGCCTCCCTTTGCACAATCCATATCAATCAATTAACTTTAACCTTATTTAACTCGAGCGATTGTTAGGTCTTTTTCTCAACTCATCTTTGTACGATACAGGAATGGTTCACTACTCAAAAACTTTCGAAGAGGGAATCTTGCTTTAAGTAAACTCCTTTCCTTGTGGGGTTGATGCAACGAAATATTTTGTTTCCGTTTCACTTTGGCAAAACAAATACTTACAAATCCTTTTCTTGCAGTAAAGATTGCATACCTATTTTTTAAGACGTGTTGAATATCGAGAGAGAAGAGAGAAATATTTGAAAATAATAATGTGTGTATCAATTACACAGCGGAGTCTATTATATAACTTAAAAGAAAGAAAATATAAACAGATATACACGATGTGAGACTTCTATACTACTATTCTAAACTATCATTTACAACACTCCCCCTCAAGCTGGAGCGTATAGGTCATATGCACCAAGCTTGTTACAAATAAACTCTATTCGAGGGCCTCAAAGATTTTGTAAACACATCTGCTAATTGCTCATTAGAGGGTACAAAGCTAGTTTTAATTTCACCAGCAAAAATCTTTTCTCGAACAAAGTGGCAATCTATTTCTATAAGGCTTTGGGCACTCCTATTCTTTGAGCTAGCTTTTGGGGTGGTGTATCCCAAGGTTCTTTACATGGTATCAGAACCTCGCTGTCTCCCACTTTCTCTTGTGGACTCTCTTAGCACAGGTAGGTTGGGCCTGTTGCATCATCCACTCTTCAAGCCCAATGGGCTCTCGTGTGAGGGGGCGTGTTGAGATATGTAATTCCACATTGGTTGGATGAACAACTAATGTGACCTTTATAAGGCCTTGGGCACTCCTACCATTTGAACTAGTTTTTGGGGTGGTGTATCTCAAGACTCTTTACACGAATACTGCGTGATGTAAGGGGGATGTATATTCATAGTTATTCTTTCAAGAAAACTGTCTTTTTGCTTATCTTATAGTCTCTATAAATTTCCAAGAAGTAGCTCCTTGACTAAGGTAACAAAATCTACCAAGCATAGTAGTCCTAATAAGGTATGACGTTGGTCTTTGCCGAATTCTTTGTAGAGATATCATTTGCATAACTATTTCAACAAAAATTGTACAGCCGAAATTTGGATTAATTTGGTTCCTGCTAGATCTTCAATGTGTACGGATCCCTTAAAGCTATTTCTACCAAATTAATGAAATGATATTTAAGACAAAGACAACAGACAAAGCACTTAGGAAAATCCATCGCTCGTATCACTAACTAAGTGATCATGTCCTATTCCGGTTCCATGTGGAGGTTCTTGATTTTGTTCCCTTAAAATTAGGAGTAACATACGAACTGTAATTGTATGTCTGCCTTTGCATTGGAAACAACCAATAAGATTGCTCGAAAAACTCCAAAAAGTGCCCCAGCCAACAAATAATAAATTTCAGGAACAAAAGAATCATATAATCATTAAAACCTAATAAGTTTGTACTAAGCTTTCATCTACGAACTGAACTATGAAATGATGGTAGGATAATTGTTGTCAAAAACTAATGTAAAAACTTACGTTTTTACTAGAGTGGTGCGAGTTAAAACTCAAGTAAAAACTGTCCTTGATAAAAATTGGTAGAAACGTCGTGTAAAAACGTAAAAATGGTAAAAACTTACGTTTTTATCGTTTTGACCGTTTTGACTTAAAATGAATTAAAAAAAAAATAATTTACAAAAAAAAATTTAAAAAAACCTAATTTTCGTTTTCCCCAAATCATATGCACAATATTTTGATATCTTTTTATTTTGATATATGTCTTTTATAATAATGTCTTATAAAGCTGCGATTCTATTATAAGTTATACTATGAGAATCGTTTTGTGTTTTTGGATCATTGTGTGCATTGAAAGAAATGGAATTATATCTTTTTAAGTGATGATCCAAAATCTGCGGAGTGTATGAAGCAGTTAGAGCAGATTAATTATCCATTACTTGTTAGTTATCATTGTTTATAATTTTGATACTTGGTTATCAAAAAAAATTCTCTTCCTAGATAAATAAGTGGTTCAACACACATATTCATTATGAGATTTTTTTTTACATGCATATATATATAATTTTTTATCTTGACCTTAAATAGTAGAAAGTAGAAACTTTACGTTTCGTGTCGTTTCTACGTTTTACGTTTCTACCACCCTTTCCATTCCTACGTAGAAATTCGAGTTTGACAATATTAGAGAGGATGGATTAATGTTATATTTGGGGAAAATATCAAAAAATTTAAATAATTCAAAAGCAGAAATATAGTGATAATATTTATTTTAATCGGGGCACAATTATCTAAAGCTAGGAAATAGGAATTAGTGGGTATTATTCATGTGCAAGAGAGAAATTTTTAATATGCTCCAATATTGTACTTCTTCCACTTTAAAATTGACACCCGTATTAATAAATTTAATTTTTTTCATTTCTGTTTCTTCTCTCCTCAATTTTTTATCTCTTTCTTTCGCTTCAATCCCACCCAATTTTTCATGATCCCGGACAACTATAACTTTGCTCGTCCAATATACTCGTAATCTCATTCATTCATGCTCTGTGGCCTCATATAAACTTAGCCACACAATTCAACATTACACGTGTCAACCCATAATTATCATATTTTCAACTTGGCACTAATTTCAACATTAACATATTCGATCTCGAATTCGTAGTGTCAATAATAATCTGGCAAAAGCAAGCGCTCATCAATTACAATTCAAACGTATCCCCAAAAACAAAAGGGTTTTTCAAAAGGGTCCAAGGACTCTCTGAGAAAGCCCATATCTCCAATATGGTGGACTATCCTTTGAGAAGAGGATGTCTCTCATCTTTATTGTTTTGTATTAATCAGATACATTAGTTTATACTCGGGACAGACCTTCGTAACACAAAACATATGAATAGGCATGTAAAGGATCATTAGGGGAGTGTTGGGACAATAGGAAAAACAAGGTAAATTGTTAATTAATATTGTAAATAAAGGAAGGGTGCATATAATTTAGCTGTAAAGCTATTTCCTTTTGGAATCAAATCAAATGTT
Source organism: Gastrolobium villosum (assembly GCA_032173675.1). Classification (NCBI taxonomy): domain Eukaryota; kingdom Viridiplantae; phylum Streptophyta; class Magnoliopsida; order Fabales; family Fabaceae; genus Gastrolobium; species Gastrolobium villosum. The sequence continues at coordinate 86,732 of JAVKPL010013093.1, read as the reverse complement.
TGGTGAAAGTATTTGCTTGCCTGTTGATTATTGCAATTGTATTTGGAATCACTTCTTCCATACACATATGTGGCATCAGGCATCACAAATCACATTGGTGAGAATATATTTCTATCCAAATAATAATAATAAAAATATTCCTGATTGATGTCCTAGGCTCATAGCGATCCAGTGTCATTACATTTTTTTTGGGTAATATTTTCCTCCTTTCACATGATACAAGCAATTTTCCTACAGACACATAAAAGTGAGCCCATCAATTCTTTTACTTTTCTTTTATTTTAAAAATAGTGGCCCCACAATTGATTGTCTCTATCATATGACCTAAGAATTTTCTTACAACATAATATTTGTCCCCTCTTTTTTTGGGGTTTGTTATTCTCATGTTGCATGAGAAAACAAACCCTTCCTACACATACCATAAAAAGGTGTGCCACTCATTTTTTTATTTTCTTTAAATAGATGGGTCCCACACATAGTGTATCTATGACATCAGATTAGGATTTCCTATGACATAAGATTTATTTTTCCATTTTTTCCTTTTTTTTTTTTTTTTTTTTGACGTTTTTGTTAGGAAGACTGTGACATATTATAACAGCACGGTGGCTGCAGACGAATTCTTGTCTTACTAAATGCTTTTGCCAAATATTACGTAACTTCAAATTTGATTCCACGGTGAAGCAGATGGATCAATTGGAATGGGGTTAACGGTCTCGAGTACAAATTTTGGTTACACAGCTTTATTAAAAATTTGATATAATTTTTTTTGTTTTTGTGGTCATACTCGACTCGACCGAATTAATTAATCAATGGATGAACTGTGAAAAAAATATAAAAAAAGGGACGTTATGTGATTTTACTTGCTTGATTAACATGGTCTACTTCTACTTTACTTTATCAACTTCATTAACCATTTTTTGGAACTGGATGAAAATATATTTGTCTACATAATAGAATATCATGTCAACATTTTGGGTACTTCTTAGTTATAAATATCTGCCTATATAATAATTTTTTTTTTCTATTTGGCTGTGGACTTTATGTGTGACCTCTTTTCAAAGGAAAAAGAAATATTTAACTAATTCAGCTGCTGCATTTTGTTGGCAAATGAAATGAATTTAGAAGGTGACTAGTGATGGTTGGGCAAACTAAATGTAGTGGTAGCTGCTCAACACAGAATTTATTAGAAAAATCCAATGAACTTTGATATGCATGACTCAATTGTTTAAAAATTCTAAGTTATTACATTTGGAATTTAATTTTTTATTAGAAGAATAACAATGATAAGATTATTTATAGAACTGCTTACCTAAAAAAAAAAAAAAATTATTTATAGAACACTTACTGCAGTGTTATAAAGTAGTACTGAATACTCACCGCATTATTTACTAAAATAAAAAAAAAATAAAAAAATAAAGTAACACAACTGAATTACTTATTCTACCGATAACCTTTTATATTAAATTAAACTTTTTCTCATTTTTAAGAAAACCTATAGAAGATATACTCGCCAAATGGCATAATCATATGGCGGAACCCAAGAAATTAATTAAAGACAGTTTATTGGATAAGGATTCACGTTAGCTTTGTCTATTTCTGGATTAAAGAGTTTAGGACGTAACCATGTCTGGCAACTGTGAAAATAGTCACTTTATTGAATAGTCACTAAACCTAGCAGAAATAGTCACTTTATGTATGGATCCATAACCATGAATCAGTTGTATAACAGAACCAAGTATGTATATTGAATGAGGTTTCTTTTTCTCCTGTTGCATGAGAAAATAAACTCTTCTTAGATACACTTGATGTATCCCACACTCATGGTTTTCTCATCTGTCACTCATTTTTTTTTCTTTTTTGTTTTTTTTTAATAAATGGATCCCACACTTAATGTATCTATAACATGATAATTAAATTCTATTACAACATAAACATAAGATTTACTTTTCACAAATTGAATACTAGAACATCTCACTATTATTCATCTCAAATTTCTTCCAAATATGGAACCAAGTTTCTGAAAATTTAGCAGAAGTTAAAGATCTTGAAATTGCACCATAGTTAAAACGTTAACATCAGAGGCGGAGACACAGGGGGAGGCTAGGGTGGGCGCCGCCCCCCTCCCCCCTCAAAAAAAAAAAAAATATTAATGTAATTAAAGGTTAAATATGGTATTATTATTATTGTTAAGTGCTTTTCAGGAAGTTTTGAATTGATATTCAAGTTGAAATCTACCCCCACTTCACTTAATGTGTGTTATAGTATAATCTTTTATGCATTTTCTTTTTATTTGCATATGTTATGTTTTGATTAATGAAAGCTTTGACCTTTTTGTCATCCTTTTGCTCTCTTTCCATTTGCATGTTTGTATTTTTTTGTGTAATGATTTCATATAAAGAAATTAAGTTTACTCTAACTTAAAAGATTCATTTTTTGGGACAACTTGATTTCAGTCTTTTATTTTAAAAAAAATTATAGTTAAAAGTATTGTTTTAATCAAGACTTTTTTTTTTAAAATTATTGCTTTAAATTACTTTTTATCTCTGTTGGACTAGCCAACTGTATATTTTTTTTGTCTTTGAAATATTATTAAATTTTTAATATTTTGATAAAAAATCACATAAATAAGTTCCATGAAAGTATGAGGTTAATAGATAAAAAAAATACATATATTATATAAGACAGAAAATTAATTTTTGCCCCCCTCTCCGCCAATGGTTAACATATATATGAGGACAAATAATTTTATGTTATTTTACTTTATATGGAGATTTGTTGTTGTTTAAGGAGAAGAAGAAATAAAGAAAGACATATACACAACTTGTAAATAAACGGATCTGGCTAGGACAAAATGAGATATTATATCTTCTATATAATTAAAATAACATTAGTTCTTTTATTTTCTTTCTCTTCTATTTCTGTTTTCCATTCCAGTAGGATTTACAAGAAGACTGTAATTAAGGAAGCAGGGCCTCAAAGCCCCCTCTTGAAATAAATAAAGGAAAAAAGAAAGTGTGTATATATCCGTCTGTCTTTTATATAAGCTAGCCATATATACTTCTCACAGAAACCAGGTTCTTGCTTGCACAGCACAAAGTGAAACTGTCTTGGAAGATCTCACTATGTGTTTTACTTCATGCTTTGGTTATGCGATTACGTGTCCTGCTTTTGCTTTTGATAAATTATGTCAACCGGTCATAAACAACCCAACCCCTTTGCTTCTGATCCTTTTATTATTCTCAGCCTCTTGCATGAGGACATGAACATGCTGCAATTAATATAACCAAAAAACAGCTCTATGAGATGTAGAATACACAACAATAAATATTTATCACAGAGATATTGACAATAAAAAAATTATAATAAAAGAAATAAAACAAGAAGATGAGAGGAAGAACTTACTCCCATGGAACATCTCCAACCAGCATCCAGTCACCATCCTTGTCTTCATAAGTAGGAGCATATTCGGATCCATTGTACCCTTCTCTTTCTGAATATTCACCTATAGATCATAATTAACCATAAATCATTCATTATTCACAAGCCCAAGTTTCCATTTTATTTTTTTCTTATTTGTAATAACTTCTTTTTTCCAAATCTTTGAAAACTAATTCTAATCGGTTCAAATACTCTCTTCGTGAGTGTACGGGGAAGGGAATCCTCTATGCAGTCTTTTCTCTGCTTTTTGCAGAGAGAAACTAATTCGAACTCACGACCTGACACACCACGGCAAACAAGCTTACCGCCGAACCAAACTGGCCCTTCAAAAGCTAGAAATAAAAAAATAAAATAAAAATTGATTGTGTTTGTTCATAGTTCTTACCAAATGTGCACTTGAACAAACTTTCCAAGGCCATGAGGAGTTCTGAATAGCTCTTATAAACCATGAGATCTATCTTCCTCAAGTAAGGTGCACCAGCCATGCTAACTTTCACGTATATTCCAGCTCCATCACTCTGTTCCACCTTCTTCTGTTGTACACTGTTCTTCCTATAAGATCGAATTGGTGGCCATCCCACTACTTGTACCCTGCAATCCATTAATTTCCATTCATTATTAACCCCAAACTTTCAACAGAACATTTCATATTGATATTTTTCTATCCTCTTAAGAAAAAAACAATAAAATATATATCACTTACTTTGCAGGTTGGACACAATCTTGGTCATGATCACTTATGGTTAAAGTGGAGTCAGAAGCATTAGAATTAACATTGCTCTTGCACATGGACTCTACCACAGTACTGGCTTCCGTTGAAGATCTCTTGTTGCTTCTAACAACAGAGCCACTACATGAACTATCGCTGCCTGGTAATCCTAACCTTAACTCTGTGGCCTTGAGATTCAGCTCAGTTTCATAGCTATTCTCCATTTCTCGCTGAGTTGCTTATAATATACAAAATATATATGTTGTTCTTAATAATATCTATAGGTTCACCTTCAATTCCAAATCCAAATTTTGTTCAATTCTGATTTACGATTCTTTAGGAAGGAGAGAGAGATATATATAAAGCGAGAAAGAGATTGATTGAAGATGTGGTGTGAGCTCATCAATTTAATAGCAATGTTAATGAGGTACATAGCAATAAATGTAGCAAACTCATTTTTCTCTTGGTGCATGAATTCCGCAAACCGAGGAGGATAAATCGACCGTTGCCTGTGACGCGCGCTTGCTCACCCACCAATCACACGTTGACAGGGAAGCATTTTGGATGTGGGACCTACTCCACACGGTTGATGCATCGGCGATTGGGACAACGACAGATATGACTGTCTGTCACATGAAGGACACGATGGAGCAGGTTGTCTAAGGGAGAAGGGACAATGGAGCAATAACCACGGCCAATGATAGTGAAGATCATGGACCACAAACGGACGGCTCAGATTCGGGTTGTAGGATTTTAGGAATGAATCCAGGAGCGTTCGATCACGAGGATCCGTATGGGAACAAGCGCATGTGAGAGGGGTGAGGGCCCCACTTGGATGTCGTTGATTGGATGGGCATGATAATGTGGATGTTGGCCGGTGGGTACATGACATGCGGGATTTGCACATGGCATGCCCATCTCTTCTTTCCTCATCCTAATTTTTTTTTTAATTATATTATTCATTTAATCAATATATATAAAGGGGTATCAACCTGAGGAGCACATTTTTCTGTTAACTTACTCCCTTTTTTGAAATCAAAAAAAAAAAAAATGTATGAAAGGAAATAGCCATAAAAATAATGATAGTATAAATTTTTTTATATTTGCTAAAAGATATACCAAGTGTTTGGTATATTTGATGTACCAAAAATATTTTCTAATCTGAGATGATACACTAATAGCAGCCAAGTGTTTGAGTTGATATACAAATTTATTACGCTAAAATTTTCAATGATGTTTCAAAAATATTTAAGGAATAGAGAAGAAAAAATCATCGATATGCTAAAAATAGTTAGGTCGGTAAGCTACTTTTAAAAAATGGGTGGAAAATATTAATCCGCTCTATTTTATAATGAGTTGGGAAGTTGGCGGCTCAATTTATTTAAAAAATAAAAAAACTGTATTTAATGAGTTTTATAATATTATTTAATTTCAATCCATACTCACATTTATTTTTTTCACTCTCGAGTCTAAATATATTTTAATACTCAATCTATAGGGAAATCAAATATCAATCAATGTATATTAGTATACCGTATTTTTTCTCCGCAAGAACAAAAGCAGAAGACACTCATTTTTGTCTCCATCATACGAATAATCTTCTTGGCATGACAAATAAAACATACTTGCTAACTTACATTAAAAAAAAATCTGCAAGTTGACACACTGTAACCTACCTTCATAAGGAGGGGATTATGTTGAATTGGTGGGTTGAAATGTACAATATAACCCGCCAAAATAAGTGGGTTAAACAAACTAACTTGACGGGTTAGACACGTTTTGTCACCCCTATAAGTAAACATTAAGTCTTTAAGTTGTTGTTTTGTGACTCGAGATAATTCTTACTTTTTAATACAATCTTTATCAATACATAATACTTATACCTTCATTATTTTCAAAGCTTGTTGAACCTTAATACGATCTCGATAACCAAGGGGCTTAGACACACACATATATATATACATTAAATTGCTTTTCATCAATAATATCATAAACCAAAATTTGTTAATAAGAAGCTGAAACATTAATATCCAGGTCGGGTGAAGTCCCCAATAATATATGTCATAATTTCTTAGACCACTACCACCACGTGAAGCCTTTGAGGCAAGAAATGAGCTCCCTATGACATCATAGTTTTTATAAAGTATTTTTTATAGAACAACATTGAAGCATATATCTATTCCTGTGGACTAATCTAATATAATTTCATTATAACATTAAAGCCACGTTAATTCTTTAATCTTGCAAAACCAGGGATGAGGCTTATTTATCATCCTCAACCAACTTTATTTGAAATTTCTATTAATTTAAAGGGAAATAGGTAAGTCATATAAAGCTTCTTTCTGCCATCATCATAGGCATAAGATATGGTCTCATTCAAGAATAACTACAAGTACTTTGTCATTAAGTGTCACATAAAATACATAGATACTCAATGGAGGAATGAGTTATTTATAGGAGATAAGATTCCTTAGTGTAGAAAGGGTGAGCCTAAATGTTTTTTTTCCATGTCAGCCCCATTGTGATGTGAGGCAGCACATCCTAACCTGTGTGTGAGGCACGAATGCATGAGAGGGGGATAAATTGTGAAACTGTGCAGGCACTGGGCCTCCATATTGGGTCTAGTAAGCCAGTCCAAAATTGAATTCTCAAGTTTGGTATTTTGCAAAATTAGAGCATCAAGATAAGTAACAGCTATGCCTGACCACCTTATTATAGTTTGCAAATTCTTAGTGATGTTAGGATGACAATCAAGGAAATGCCCAAGTGTTATATACCAACCAAGTCTTGCATCATGGTTGATTTTAGCTTGGTGTTTTGCAGAAAACTTGATCATTTCTTTATCCTCTAAAATGTCTACCTATAACTTTATTGTGTTGCTGTGTTGGAGTCACCCTTCTTGTATGAAAAGTCTTTTCAATTGTCTTCTCAGCAGCTCTTCATCACTCGACATAGCCCCACAGACCCGGGAAACAAGAAACATAGTAAATAAATGAAAAAGAACAAGAATGATACCTAAAAAGAATAAACTTTAAAGTTTCTTGAAAGAAGAAATTTGCTAGAAATTCCAAGAACAAGGAGACACACAATGATGAAGAAACCCAAAAGATTGACAGATAAGGAAGATAAGTGAAAGCTTTGAGAAAAAGGCAAGGATTTGTTACATAACTTAATGAAATGAAACTCAACAAAAATAGAGGAAGAAGGTTTTGGAGATTCGAAAGAGAAAGAATAAGAAATTTCTCCAGGTTAAAGTTTGAATTGGAAAATGAGAGATCAGTGCCACTTCACTTAACTTTTGAAATCCCTCACCTTTAGGGGCAAAAGGGGAATCACACCATTGATTCAAAAGTTGTATGCAAAAAGCAAGGGCAAAGTAGTTCTTTCACTCACGGGCAAGACAATCTTTTCAGCCACATTTAAAGTCTCGACAAAAAAGTTCCATAACTTCCAAAATTGCTCATGATAGCAATGCAAACCACGAGGCATACTCCCTAGTAAAGTGGTGCCACATGCCCATGTTCATCCACTAAAACCTACTGAGGAGAGTTGGAAGGACTCCATACAGAAAAGGCGACTCAAACATGCCAACACAAAAAAGTTAGAGGCAGACACGTTAGTCGGTAAAGAAATGAACAAGTGTTCTCCAAACTCCAAAGCACCTAGCCAAAAACAACCATGATGCAAGACTTGGTCAACATACAACTCTTAGGCATTTTCCTTGATGGTTGCAAAACAACACTAGTCCGCAAAACAGTCGGTCTAAAGTGTATCCTAAAATTTACCCATTATACTAAGGCTGTCAAACAAAGTTCTTACTTATCTTGGCACTCTAATTTAGCATACTACGAAGTTTGAGAGCTTTTATTCTGGACCGACCTACTAGGCCCAATATGGAGGCCTAACATTTACACCCTCAAAGTTGGACAAATATTTTCTTTCCACACTTGATCACCCTCTCCCAAGCACACGTGCTCGACATGTATACAGGTAAAAGTGCATTGCCTCTCACCACAATGAAGTCGACAAGGCAAAAACTATAAGGCTAACTTCTTCCATATAAGGAATCTTCACCCCTATAAATAACTCACTCCTGTATTGAGGAGTCGCTTTTTACATATCTTTCTTTATTGTTATTATTCTGCTGGAATTCAGCCTCATCATAAACAAGCGTGCCTTTCACCTTCTTCTCCCACCTAATGATACTCAGCTTTATCATAGGAAAAAACCTTGGGGTACTCCTGTTGTAGGTACATCCATGTCAAAAGGGAAAAGTTTTCACGACATAAAAGTAATTATAAAAGAAAGCATGAGTTAAAGTGGAAATAAAATTTCCCTTTTTCATAAAAGGGAATACTGAGTTCGGTATTCCCGTAATATTAAGAAATTTCCCTATAATGATTCTACATTTGAAATTTAATTTATACTAATATCTCATTAGCTCGTTGTTACATTAAAATACTTCACCCCTTGTTAGATATATATGTTAGTTAACAAGAGTAAAAGTCGGCCAACTGGGCATACAAAAGGGTTTCGTCACAAATTGTCATTTACTAAAAAGTTTCGTGTGGACTTAACCAAATTTAGCATTTTATTTTTATTTTGATTCCTACCCTTATTTTTTTTAACCGGAACCAAAAGAAAAATATCTACAAATGTATGGGAAAAGAGATGACAAAAATGATATATATGATTTAGAAGTTTATGCATAATAAAGGTTGAGAATTTGGAAAGGTGATTGAGTAATGTAATGTTTGGAAGCTATGAAGCACCGACACTTCAAAAACCCTAACGTGTCATGTCTAACACTTCCCGACACTCTCCGACACTCTCCTACACTCCAACACACGTTATAGAAATTCAAAAAAAGGTTCAAAAGTTGAGTTGCGTCGAATTTTTAGTTCCAACTATTAGATTCGTTGAATTACGATTACCATTTTATTGAGTTTAATATAAATATTTGGGATATCTTATGTTTCTTTGCAAAATTGATGAATATTATAAGTATAGTTTCATTTTTTTTGTTAAATTATTGAATGTTAAATATAATATACACTATATAAATAAAAAATATCATTTAATATTAAAACGTGTCCCAACGTGTCCAAATCTAAATTTTTTAGAATTAACATATCGAAGTGTCGTGTCGTGTCACGTGTCAATATCGGTACCACATAGTTTGAAACCGCAGAAATGACAGCTAGCATGGCATCTTACATAGCACACACGTGCAATGTGTTTAATTTTGATGGTGAAATAATGTGGGCCTTGAGCCACACGTGGTTGATAGAATTGGAGCCTTTTAGATGTTAAAAAGGAGGAAAGGAATGAAGGCCCAAATATAATTTTGTAGGCTAGAAAGAGTTTGTCCCCACTCCCACTTCCTTATTGCTTCCTTGTTCCCCTTGATGGCCTAGTATTCCATGTGATTGACATGTTTCGGCCATACATTGGCCATGAAATGCTATTAAAGTATTAATGTCCTTTCTTTGAATATATCATGAACAGAGCAGCAATAACAACAGACACAATTAAGCAAGGATGTTGTACAAGTCCAGCTTTGAAAGGAGCTGAACTGTTAAAGCTAATAGGTTTCCTTTCCATCCACAAATTTACAATTCAACCAATTTAGTAGACAACAAAAAAGAAAAAAGACGAAGTAAAAGGAAACGGGAAAGTAAAAAATAAAAAATAAAAAAAGTCATCAACGCTATAATTCAAATAAGGTAATAGGAATTTACCAAAATAAAATAAAAAATAAGGTAATAGGAGATTACTTAATTTCGGGATTGAAACAATCTATATTAAGGGAAAACTTGAAAAAAATTATAGTAAAAGTTTTATATATATATATATATATATATATATATATATATATATATATATATATATATATATATGGGTTATATTTATCTTATTTTGTATAAAAGAAACACATTTTTTACCCATACAAAAGAGAAGTGGTCGCACCTCTCTTTTTTCTTTCCTTTTTTATCTATGGATCTCACTTGTAATTTTGTTATGAGATAACCATTTTCTTATAATATAAGAATATTATTTCCCTATATACTAAGAAAAAATATTCTATCTTTTTAAACGATATAAGTTATGTCATTTTAACCGCTTGTAACTTTGTACTCTTGCAGAATATATAATTATAATATTAAAATTATATTTTTTTCACTTTTCCAATTACAACAGTCTCTGAGTACATAATCATAATGGTAAGCAACTAAAATGATACACCTTGTTATAAAAAAAAAAATATGATACACCTTACCTCTTTTAAAATAACAAACCATTTTCCCATATATTAAACGATTATTATTTTCTTTTCCTTCATTCTTGCATTTTTTTTCTGTCGTCTTTCATCATCATTAATTTGCTAATTAACAACCGTGATCACTTCACATAACATGTCATGACTCATGTAAAATGACTCATGACATATATAATAGACATGTGTATCATACAATTATAAGAACCATTGAATCTCTAAATATTAGGAAAGTTTGCTTGAAACAATTAATGATATAAATTATTAAATACTAACTATTATTTGTCAAATATAAGGAAGTAATTGATGATATTATGTACTATTAAATTTAATTGTATAGTTAAGATTACGTCAAAATTTATTAACAAAATTATACAATAAAAAATAAAAGTAAACAATTATAATTTTTTGGAATTAAAAACGTAATTTAGCATGTCAGTAAATCAAAATAATTTTTTTATTTTAATTTATTAACAAAATTATATATGTTAACTGATATTTAAAATACATTAAAATATCACAATAAACAAATTAACACAATCATGTTATATAACTATTTGTTATAAAATAAAGGAAAAGAGATGGAAGATAGATATAGAGACAAATAGTAGATTAGAGAAATAGGCTAGAATTCCACCCTCCATTCAGCTATCATGCATATGTATATATAAGGATACAACCATCAATGCGGATCGAATAATTACACTTCAAGTCACATGGTTACAACGTACATCAACGGTCATCGATTACACTTTTACTCACCATTAATATAGGGGTTACAAGGTATATTAAAAGCCATAAGGAACCAAAGAGTCATCACTTGAATATTTTACAACACTATTAAATTTTCCTTATGAATATTTATATTACTGATAAAATTAAAATTTTAATGTGGAATCTCTTTGGTATTGTTTAATTTTCTATAAAATTAAAACAAACTAATTCAAATACATACTAAATATTTATTCATTAATTAAATTAAAATTTTATAATTATAGACATGAAATTTTAAATAAATCATGCAAACACACAAGACATAAGTATTGAATAATTAAGTTGAGTGTTTTTGATTGATAAGGATTAAATAATTTTTATATAAAAAATTAACTTGATTAGTAATTTAATGCTTATTTCCTTATTCTGAAATGTCTTGACAAGTTGCCTGTCCCTAGTAATGTATATATGAGTATATATGACTTCAAAATCAAACTAAAATTTGAGTTACACAAGAGAGGTAACATTTCTCTCATGTAAGGTACTTATTGTTATGGACTGATATGCCATTTGCTCCAATAAGGAGCAATCTAAATATGAATCTGATATAATTAAAGGAGGATATCCATCAAAGATATAAATCTTAATACGACATCATTAAGCACGAGCTTGGACGGATAGGAAAGGTACAGAAGCTCCAGAATCCAATACCCACAAACAATCTATTATTTATTTTGGGTAACAAAATGGGGTTTGAAACCCTTCTTCCTCAACCATTCTCACAACCACACAGATTTATTATTATTTTTTTCTGAGTTGTACTGCTGTCAATTGAATGTTGCATTTTCATTTGGGTTTTATAAGAGCTATGTCATAGGAAAAATGATTGTGTTATGTTATAGAGATTCGTTTTGCGTGCCGGAGTTTTTTTTGTTGCGGGCCCCACAAAATGTTATATGTGTAGGAAAGTTTGTATGATCATGTTAAATGATAGATGATAAACCCTTTTTTTTATTTTCTGAGCTGTACTGCTGTCAATTGAAGGGAAGGAAAGAAGTTGCTAGCTTGTTTGTTATCCTTGGAGGAGGGGATGAAGAAGATGATATTGACTTGAACTCCAATGACTTAAATTAGAGATGTTGACATAATTTTATGGAAATGGATCATCTCATGTGTAATTTAACATGATTATGTCATGTAGGAGGATCTTAACCATTAATAATTAAATCAACGGTGATGATTGTATAACTTCTTATCCTTATATTTTTTTCTCTCCTCCCTTATCACCATTCATTCACCCATGTATGGTTATGATTACCCCACATGACATGGTCATGTTAATTAACACATGAGAGGATCCACTCCCTAATTTTATTGCCTTGGTGTTTTGATTTTAGTATATTGTATTATGATGATTAAGTTTGAACTTAATTTTTATTTCCTTTAGTGTTTGGACTTAAATTTGTAATGACTTATGTATTGGTGTGTTTTGGTTATATATGTGTTGGATATATTTTTTGGTATGTAGTAAACTCTTACGTTTCATTTATGTTTCACGATTTTACGTTTCTGCTCACCCCAACCATTTTTGCCTAGACTTAAAGATATCTAATTCATAGATACCTTAGAGAGAACACCTAGATCCAACACAAACTCACTATTCCTAAGTTGTGTTTAATTTAGAGGAACTTAAGATTTTGAGTCTCAAAATACATTAAATCCTAATACATAACAACTAAGGTATCTCCCATTAAATTGTAACATGGCTTAACGTATTGTTCTTGCTGAATGCTGAATGTTGCCGTTGACTCCCCCCACTTACATGTGTTTGCGGGGGTTGATGTCTGCTTTTGTGTCAAACCGACAACCAAAATGTGGCAGTTGCTGATACCTGTAGAAGTAGCATATTGAAGTTGACCATAAAAAAATAAAAATAAAATAACTTTCATTGACAAAGAAATGAAAATGTTCAGTTCATATCCTAGATGGTCCTTGATGTTCAGTCCATTCTCTAGCTTATTGCCTTCAATTGAAAAATAAATAAATAAAAGAATATGTAGCACATGCACAAGTAATCAAAGAGACCTTAGAAAGACTATGGTATAAATTAAAGCCTTTGTCCACGAAAGAGAAAAGGTGACATGCGGGATCTATATTTTTGTATCGCCAAATATGAGATTTATGCATGTGAAATAATGAGTCTAGCTAGATAGAGTACAATGTAATCAATTAAATTCACACAACAAAATAAAGTCGACACTAGCTACCTATAGCCTAAACCAGTGACATGTGCAAAACTGACACAAACTGAATGTGAAACATTGACAAAACAAAACCATGGAAATCTCAATACCAAGAGGGATTTCGATTTCGAGGATGGTATAATGGAGAGGGAATTAACTTTTAGTAGTGTGTGTACACTTTTGGGATGCATGGGATTGAATTTGGACTTTGTCATGGAGCTCAAGAAAGCACAATATTGGATCTGATCATGCGAGATCCAAGAAAAGGAACAACTTTTTATGCATTGAAAAGAAGAGTTAGTTATATGCGGTTTATACTTCTTATGTGAGAGCACTTTTGCAACACATACATCATCAGGTGGGTCCCATTGAAAAAAAATAAATTAAAAAATTGAAAATATTGGCACGTAAAATGATGTGAGTGTAGCTTGAGAAAACTATTCTTATGTTGCATAAGAAGTATAAACCCCTAGTTATATTATAGGGTTTTATAATTCTCATATAACATGAGAATTGAAATCTCATATTGTAGAGATAAAAAGCATGTGGGACCCATATGTTAGAAAAATATTATGTGTAGGACCCACATTAGCACGAAAATTGAAGGGAGTGTAGGAAGATTGCAATTCTCATATTAAATAAGAATTATAAAACCCTATATTATATATCAACATATGACCATGGCTTAGCAAGGTGTCTGAATCTCTCTCTGGCACAACCAAACGCCAATCATCTCTAATAATGTGATTTGTAGGCTTCTTTCTTTTTTTGGGATTTTCTATTCCTAGTTGAGATGAGGCCCTATCTGGTCTGATCTTTATTTATTTAGTTTTAAAAATTCTATTTAATAGATCTCATTGTTAAGTGTTAACCACCGCCCAGTGAATAAACTAGCAATATCTCTAATCAATAATCATTGAAAATTATTTCAGCAAGAACAAAAGTGAAAATAAATCATTGGTCTATGATGATCACTGACCATACAGTACTATGTAACTATTCATCTGTACTCTTGCTTCCTATCCATAATGATATATCAACACAAAGTGGGGCAAATTAAACTGTATAATTATATTGCATTATTTATAAATTCATTTAAATAATTTTAAGTTTTAAGATATACACTTCTTAAATTTAAAAGATAATAATAATAATACATATAAGTGTTGTTTTGGCCCTCGTATTGGTCCAGACCCAATACGAGGAGTGCATACTTGATGGTCCATAAAGGGTATTCCCCAAGGAGACAAGTAACGTCTCTAAAGGGATATCCTCCTTCTTTCCCACACACAAGTAGCGATTGTAGATTGACAAGGGCCGCAATGCGTCTTGCCTTAGCAAGAACAGGTTACAATGGTATCGTTTGTTCCCCTCTTTCTCTATTCTCTCTCTACGTTAAGAAAGTCAAACCTTACCTATAAGTACACCCCTTCACTCGCTACGAGGGCATGATTGTTATATTATTTCTATGAGCTATTACTCTGTTCATTTGGATAACCATTATGGCCGATAAACACCCCCACCATTGTTACACAATACTTGGAAAACTCGATAAGGGCCTTATCTATATCATTGTCACTAAGAGTACTCTTAGATAAACATACTACATCCCCATGACAGGGACAGACTTACGTGAGGGGCTAGGGGTGGGCCCCGCCCCCCTAAAAAATTATAGCTTCAAAATTTGACTGCCTCCTACTCTCTTCTACCCAAACACTACAAAACACTTTAGAAAAGGAAGGCAACATTTTTTGGAAGCTGAGACTCTATAGGATTAGGATGTCATTTTATTATCAAGCATCATATCCTTTATATCCTTGTTGACTGAATTTGATGAGCTCAATAGGACTATCCAACTTGAAAAGAGATTTGTATTCTCTCGTACATGGTTCTTTGAATAAAATTACGAGAGTTGATCAGTATAATTTAATTGAAATGTGTATGCTAGGCATATGCACTATGGAACAAAAAGTGTTTTTTTTTTTTTTTGGTATCCTCAAAAAGTTACTTTATATGCTACTAGTTAATAATCTACATGGATTGAGAATTAAATCTCTTAACTTCTTTCCATAATAATATTTAAGCCCACTAGTTGGTTGCTTATTTGTAAGGGTGTAAATAGGCTAGACTAGGTTTTGACTTAAATAGGTCAGGCCTGTGTAAAAGTCATTAGGTCTGGCCTGGCCTGTGTAGCCCAGAATTACAAGTCTGCCCTGACCTATATTTAAAAAATATAAAGCTTTGGCCTAAACTTGTTAGCCTGTTTAAGCCTATTAAACATTCAACAATTAAAAGAATAATTAAAATAATATTATTTTATTATTCAAACTTATTAAAATAATAATTTTATTTATTTTATCTAAAATAAATAATATGACATAGGCCGACATATAGGCTTATAGACCCGACATGTACAAAAAAAAATCTATGGTCTGTTTTCTAATTAGGCTTTTTTAAAAGCCTATGTCTGTTTTATTTTACTATTCATAATAGGACAAACCTGACCTAATATAGGCTAGGCCGTAGACTTTGTAGGCCGGCCTAGCCCATTTACACCCCTACTTTTCTGGATTGCATGATGAGTAATTCATATTTTTTGATTTGATTTGTTTCTATCCTCCAACTGTATACAAGTACTTTAATAGTTATGATATTTGCAAATTTATTGATATTTTTATTCTAGAGATTTCGCGTAACACGAAAAATTGTATTTGAATTATGTTAAGGGCTAGCAAGAACTGAAAAGTCCATTATTTACCCTCTCATTAATAGAGTGATTAGACTTGTACTCACTCTTTCAGTTTCTATAACAAATACTTTTATTAACAATATGAAAACACATAACGTAAGAGACAAGTTAAGTGATCTATTTTTTTTGGTAATCGAGTTAAGTGATCTTAATTTCTGCAATAATTTTCTTTCAATTTTTATTATATTATACGTATTCTTATTTATAATATAATATATTTTTTCACCCGATCATAATAATTCCTGGGTCCGCCACTAACCCGTGGGAATATTGCATTATTTATAAATGGACTTTGATGAGAGACTATAAGGACTTATTTGGTATGATGTATAAGGCATGATAGTATAAGTTTATACTATACGTTATGACATTTTCAGTTGTTTGGTGGGACCATCGTATAATATAAGCTCATACAACAGGACCCCTTTATACATCAAAATGATGTATAACTTAATCCGGCCTAGGAGTGGTGTATTATGCCTGATAAGGGGTTGATTTATTGATATTGCTTACAAGTACAATTCCCAAGAACTAATATATCATTTTAATATTTATAAATTAAAATAGATTTTTTTAATATATTAATTTTTAAAATATTGGAGGATATTATCTTATACAGTCTCATACCAAACACTGGACAGTATTAAAATTTAATCAAGTCTTATATTATTAGGTCTTATACTTTGAGATCTTATCTTATACTATATACCAAACATGCCGTATGAATCAAATTGGAAACGTCGTAATTTTGGTATACTATATTAAGAAGTGAGCCTGTGGGGAAAGCGTTTGAGAAAAAGTATAGTTTAATTTTTCCTATTTATATGAAGCGTTGGTACTCTTGTTCATTGTTGAGTACTTGAGTTATAGGCGTTTCTCTAAAGTCTGAATTTTAATGCAAAATTTACATTGAAGTCAATAAAAAGGGTTAAAACTTAAAAGTATGAGTAGGGGTGCCCTTCCGCGGCGCACATGGGATAGCGCATGACACTTGGGATACATAAGGCCAACAAACCCACATGGTCTCTTCCGCGGGACCTCACACTTCTACACAATGAATCTTTCCACATGCCTCTGTTACATTGGCCCCACCTACCTCCATCTTTCTTCCTAAACCTGGTTAGGGGGATGCGGGAGAAAAGGAAAAAGAGAAATGAAATCAGCTCAGATACCTATTTTGGTGGTATATATATTGGGATTTGATTTTCTCATGTTCCATTTAATTCTCATGTTGTGACTCAACAAGTGGTGGATCCCACGTTTATTAAAAAAAAAAAAAAAAAAACTTTGCAGACAAATCGAATGGTCACAACATGAGAATTGAATTCTCTAAGAAAATGTTTTCCCATATATATTATGGTAAAAAGAGTATTATTTTAAACAACACAAGCTTATATCATTTTTAGGTGATTTATATAAAATTTGATCGTTTTGCATAAATCTAAAAAGTTATTTTTTTTTCAGTCATATCACTGACATGTAAAATAAAAAAAATTAACTTTTCAAATTTATACAAAATATAACTTATCAAACTTTATGTAAATTACTAAAACAACATAATTTATATCCTTTTAAATCACAATTCATACATTATATTGTATTGCTTCCTAATCGATATTCCCTCCTTTTGATGAAATTTCACATGTTTGACCGTTAAGCTACCATTTTCCAATTTAGAAATTTGTATTCAGGAAAATGGTATGGATGTACCCTTTTAGGGAGTTCTTATGGTTCTGAAGGGTTGTTTTAAAAAATTTATTTATTACTGATTCCCCAATAAATATGTATCAAATTCAGAGGGAAAAGCTATTAAAAAAATGTTCAATTTTTATAAAATATAGTCAAATTATTCAGTAAATTCTTGTACTTTTTAAAAAATTTAAATAAGTTCTTATGGTTCAAAATTTATAATGTAATAAAATTTATAATGTAATCTTTGCAGTTTTAATTTTTTAAAATAATTAAACTAAAAATTGCTAAATGATAAGATGAATTTGGGGACTCAATTAAATATTTTTTAAGGAAACTATAAATTTTATACTATACAAAGATTCGAGTTTGAAAAAAAAAATGGGGACTTGTGGAATAATTTTTTTAAAGAAATACCCAAGGAATTCAAACTCAATAAAATATTAATTTTTCACGTGAGATGGGCCTAATTGGTGTAATGTATAAGACATGATATTATAAGCTTATATATATTATACGTTATGACATTTTTAGTTGTTTGGTGTGACTATCGTATAGTATAAGCTTTATACGGCACGATCCCTTTATACATCAAAATGATGTATAACTTAATCAGGCCTGGAGGGTAGGATTAGGCCAGATAAGAAGTTGATTTATTAGGCAATGCAATTTTGAAGAATCAATATATCAAAATAAAAAATAACTTTTCAATATATAAATTTTTGAAATATTGGAGTTTTTTTTATAAAAATTAATATATATTTTGGACACTAATCAATAGATTTCTATAAAAATTAATATCATCTAATATATTTGGAAAAATTATATAAATTTGTTATTAAAAGATTTTTTTTAAAAAAATATTTATTTTTATCCTATCTAGTATTATACAGTGCATTACCAAACATTAAATGATATTATCTTATACAATATCATACCAAAAGTTGGATAGTATTAAAATTTAATAAGGTCTTATACAATCAAACATTATATTATCAGACCTCATCCTATACTGTATACCAAAGATGCCCTTAATCCATCCATGTTAAGTACGACTTGACCTATTTACCGGGAAAAAAGTGCGGCGTGACCTTAGCACAGTAGAAGGGGAAGAGACAGATATTTGAATAAAAGTCATGAGTTCAATTCATAGTAATAATTTCTTCACATTTGAAAAAGGGATAATTATTTCTCGAGTCAGATAAAATTATCTTTAATAAGTTCAAAATGATGTCATTTTGTGGTTATCAGATTAAAACATTATAATGTTAAAGATTAATATAACCTTGCAATATATTAGAATTACAAAAATACATTGATTTTCGCTTCAAAATGACATTATTTTGGGTTCACCGGAAATAACTTATTTCTATTGATTGGAGAAATCTTTATCCTTTTAAAAAATAGTAATTATAATCAGGGAAAAATATTTCTCCAATCAATGAAGATAACTTTATCTTCAATGAGCTCAAAATGAAATCGTTTTGTGGTTATAAGATTAAAAAATTATAATAATAAAGACTAATACAACCCTGCAATATATTATAATTATAAAAATACTTTGATTTTCGTCCCAAAATGACATCATTTTGGGCTCACTATAGATAATTTATCTCCATTAATTGTCCGGAGAAAACTTATAATAATAATAATAATAATAATAATAATAATAATAATAATACATGTTAGGTCATGTTGTACCTAATATAAAGAGAAGTTCCAGGAGATATAATCTTTGAAAACACAAATATATTGCTTTCCTTGGTAAGTTAATAAACTTGATTACAATACGGATTTCCTTGACACGATATCCCTCAACTTGCATGAATGAGGATCCCAGTCATCCCACAAATTAAAGGCCGTTGCCAAACACAAGATTTTGGTGTCTCAATTAACGGAAGCTAGTTCGTATGTTAACTGTATATAGATCCTCTCTAACATAATCTTGAACACAATCTTCAGTTTCTTTTCTTTTTCTCAGTGTCCAGTTTGATTCACCCCAGACGTTTAGGGGAGGACATAATTGGGGCCAAATTGGTGAACGTGGCCACCACGTCTGCCCTGCAATTCTGGAGTAAAACCTTACGAGCATGTTTGGAGCACATGATAAGGAAGATAGGATATGATAATTTATTATATCATACTTTTATCTCTTGTTTGGTGGGTCAATAGGATATGATTAACTTATCCTATTATCTCATTTTATCCTATCCATACAAGATTTCTTATCCTATGGGTAGCTGGGTTAGGATTCAACAGGATAAAATATCAATATTGGATACCCAATATATCCTCACACTACCCAATAATACATTCTCACCTATCCAATATATTTGTATTTACTGCATTATATTTTATTTTTCTTTTCTCCTTCTACATAATCTTATCATATTGCTAATCAGGTGCTCATCAAACACATGACATGATATGGGCTTATCAGCCCCATATCATTTCCTACCATTATCCTATCCTATCCACCAAAACGAGCCCTCCGTATCAAACCAAAAATCTTTTATGTATGTACACCGTAGCAACAAATAATTAAAAATGTGCCTGTCAAATAATTGCACATATATATCCGTTTTTTTTTTAATTCTTTTCGCAATTTATATTGTTTGTGAGACACACCTTTCGCGCATGTACCATAACTCCATAAGGGCACACACCCCAACAAAAACTTTTGGTCTGGCTAGAAAAAGCACCGTGTACTTTTATTCGTAATATGACTTATTAAGCATTGGTTATTCCTTGTTATGAACTTCGGACATATCACCTATTATAATTAATCAAGAAGGTAATTAGCATGGATTTTATCCACGTACGGTTTGTGTAAAATTGTTTTAGCATGCTCGTAAATATAAAGCATAAAAGAAGCATAATTATAATGAGGTTTAGAATCATTTGTAGGCTACAACCCCAATCGTGCCTCTCATTTGTGATTGATTAATTTATTGTGTTTGATTTGTTTCTGTGCCACAGAACACGAATCTGAGCTCAACGGTTCTTAATAGGCGACACGCCTACTTCAGAAAAAGAATCAACTTATTAGTTTGACAATTATCGCCAGCCATAGATATAGATAGATTTACTTGCACTGGTATAAGAATTAAGAGTCTTACATCAAATCTAAATCATTGATTTACTTGTATATAGTGGCTCAAATATCTAATAAATCAGAATCATTATATATAAATTGGACCAATTATTACGATTGAGAGTGCAATTTATACTGATGTAAAATATATATGGGGGTAGGATATTCTTACAATGTAAAAATAAGAAGTCTTACAACAAATCTTGGTAATTGATTTGCTTGCGTCTAATGGCTTAAATATCTAATAAATCAGAATCGTTAGATATAAATATAATCAACGATCAAGATGGAGAGTGTAACTTATACCAGTGTAAAATAATCCTGATCATATATATATATATATATATATATATATATATATATATATATATGAAGGGGGAGGCTATAGTTATTACCATTTTTTCTTATCACCTCTTACTACTAACTTTGTTATATCGTTAGATCGATCAAAATTAACTCAACGGCTCTGACTTGATGTTATTTTGTAATCGTTGATTTGATTTTGATCAAACGATAACAAAGTTGGTAGTAAGAGGTGGTAAGAAAAAATGATAATAAGTATAACCTATCTCTCATATATATATATATATATATATATATATATGCGCGCGTGTGTGCGTGTGTGTTATAAGATATTTTTACACTAGTGTAAGAATAAGAAGTCTTATACCAAATTCGGATCATTGATTGACTTCCATATAACAGGTCAAATATCTAATAATTAAATCAGAACTGTTAGATATAAACATGATCAATGATGAGGATTGAGTGTAACTTAAACCGCTGTAAAATGATCATGTCCCTATATATATGGGATTAATGTTTCTCATGTTGTAGAATATAATTAATCCCCTAAATGCACATAAAAGTGTGGAATTAATGTTTCTCATATTGTAGAATATAATTATATCTTCTACACACATATAAAAGTGTGTGAGGTCCAATTTGGATCGTGTAAAGAGGAGAGAGATAAAAATGGGTCCGTACACTTTTATGCATATATTTTTTTCATAATTTTATATAGAGAAGAATGAATTAACTTCATTAAAACAAAAGTTTAGCTTGAAATAATCTATTCCTGATTAATGATCAAGTATATTGGAAGTAATTTTTTTTTTCTTACGCATCCACGTACGATCGAGTTCACTCGATTGGGAAAAGAACTCCATGAATTTCGAATTTTTTTTGTTTCGATCCTAGGTGGATCATCGATCTAAGACCAATTATATACTTGGTGCTAAATCCAAAGATAAATATTGCAGTTCATCTGCAATGATGATCTTTGCTTAATAGATCGATGGGTATCACAATTAATTCAATAGAAACAATAGAATTATATATTTATCGGTACAAAGAAAGTTAAAGCATACCTTTTTTTTTTCTTAGGAAAATAACATTCACAACTACTTTGTAGACTTATCCATGTCTGGGTGTGCATGAAGTCCAGTTATAAATAAAATGTTATATGCGATGCATACTAAATACATATAAGTTGAGGGAGGAAAAAAACATGAATGATTGAAGTCGTACGTAATTCGTAGAAAGGTGGAAAGACTCAAACCCAAAACAATATTAATGAGACCATATCATTTATGTAGCACCGATACTGACACGGGATACGAGACACTCCGACACGTTAATTCTAAAAAATGTTAGATTTCAATACGTTAGGACACGTTTTGATATTGAATAATATTTTTAATTTATGTTGCGTATATTATATTTAATATTCAATAATTTAACGAAAAAATAAAGTTAAACTTATAGTACCCATTATTTTTACAAAGAAACATAAGATATCACAAATATTTATATTAAATTCAATAAAATAGTAATAGTAATCCAAAGAATCTAATAGTTAAAACTAAAAACGCAATGCAACGCAACCTTCGAACATTTTTTTAAGTTTCTACAACACGCGTTACAACACGCGTTGAAGTGTCGGGGAGTGTCGGAGTTTCGGAAAGTGTCGAGAGTGTCGGGAAGTGTCGGACACGACTCGTCGAGATTTTTGAAGTGTCGGTGCTTCAAAGCATACCATTAGATCTGATATTAAAAAATAATAATTTAAAATGATAATTAATTAGCCCGTGGAAATAGTGATTCACCCTTGTGTGTGAAATGATGGAAACCCTAGGAAACTAATAAAGAAAGTGGTAAGCAACCAACATGGGATGTGTTGACTTAGACTTCTTCTTCCACTCAACAATCATAGGAAGATAACATCACCTTGTCGTCACCAAGCCCAGCAAGCACAGGAAATTCCAGCTCACACATTTCCTCCACGTGTCAGAAACCAATTCCTGCTAAAACTTGATTAAAAATTATACCAAAAAAAAAAAACTTGATTAAAAAGACAGAGCGCACCATGTGTCCTTGTGTTAATGCCCACCACACCCAAAACGCTTCCCCTCCTCCTTAAACGTTTCTCTGTCCTTCCCTGCCCCTATTATTGGCACATAGCAACCAAATCAAATCACTGAATGCTTAGAGAGAGAAAGAGTGATAGATAAATAGATAGAAGAGAGTGAAATAAAAAACTCATGGAGGTTGGACTGATGAAGAAGGAGAATATGGGGTTTGAGGAAACTGAACTGAGGCTTGGATTGCCTGGAAACGGAACCACAGCTACTGAAGAAGTAGTAGTAAGGAAGAGAGGATTCTCTGAGACTGAAACTGAGACGATAACCACAGTGGATTTTATGCTTAATCTTTCATCT
The DNA here is from genome assembly GCA_032173675.1 of Gastrolobium villosum. NCBI lineage: Eukaryota > Viridiplantae > Streptophyta > Magnoliopsida > Fabales > Fabaceae > Gastrolobium > Gastrolobium villosum. The sequence continues at coordinate 63,099 of JAVKPL010013093.1, read as the reverse complement.
AAGGAAGCAACTTCTGAGTCAGATCTAAGTCATAAGCACAACACTTTGCCTGATGAGAAAACCCTTCTGCCTGCAGATCCTGCCAAGCCTCCAGCCAAGTAAGTGTATTTAATTGTACTCTTAAATATTAATATCATGCTTATATATATATATATATATATATATATATATATATAGGGGCAGGATATTCTTACACCGGTGTAAGAATTAGAAGTTTACACTCAATCTTGACCATTGATCCACTTGTATCCAATAGCTCACATTACTAAAAGATTTAAACCCTTAAATATAAGTGGGATTAACGGACAAGATTAGAAGTGTAACTTACACTGGTGTAAAATGATCCTGACCCATATATATATATATATATATATATATATATATATATATATATATATATATATATATATATATATATATATATATATATATATATATATATGGGGCAGAATATTCTTACACTGGTGTAAGAATTAGAAGTCTTACACTCAATCTTGACCATTGATCCACTTGTATCCAATGGCTCACATTACTAAAATCATTTCTACAGCCGCTTTACGTACAGCAAGCAACGACAGGTGTATGGTTATAATTCCTCACATTTAATGCTTTCATCCTTTATATGGTTATGATTCCCTGCATTTAATGCTTTCAAGTATATATATGACAAGTATTTGATTGCTGCACATATAACATATGCAGAAATATAAATCCCATATATATACATATACACACACGAAAGATGGGGTTTCTTCTTAAATTTCTAGTTGTAACTTTCATGATCTTCGTTAGAATTTCTAAGCATGTAAACATAGCTTTATACTGCCATATATTAATTCATGGTATGGTTAAGGCTAAGCATGTGATTTTTTATGCTTGCACGAGAAAGAGGTAGAAACGGAGGCGAATTAGTTTAGATCATGCAAGTTAGAAACAAATGAAAGACGCTGAAATATAGATTTGTGACAGAGAGATAGAGAGAGAGATTATATATAGAAAAAAAGGTTGCTTTTTTTTTTCTTTCTCAAAAAGAAATATTATGTTTATTTCTTCTATAACACACGACAGAAAATTCTAGACGTCTTCAACTCTCCTACAACATAAATATGGAATCACGGATTTCGTGCTTGAAATGTGTTCTACGTGCCTAGCCAGTTATAGAGAAAATGCCATTAATCTACTGTTATTTCTGCTAGTTCTGATGATGTGTTAAACACCACAGAAAAGTCATATTTTTCTTTTCCTAGTCAGTCATAGTATGATATCTTCTTTTGTAGATTCTTTTACAAGTATAGGTCATGTAAAATACTGGATGACTTAATAATTAAGCAAATTTAAATATATCGATGCTTATCTATTTATATGCAAAGGATAAAAAAGAGGATTGAATTAGTGTAAGGTTTTTATAAGAGTTATGTTATAAGAAAAGTGATTGTGTAATGTTATAGAGATTCATTTTGCGTGCCGTGATTTTCTTTATTTCTTTTTTCTTTAAAAAGTGTGGGCCCCACAAAATGTTGTGTGTGTAGGAAAGTTTGTTGTGTCATGTTAAATGACAAATGTAAATCCCATAGTGTAAACTAGAAACAGTTTTACGTGCTTAATATTTATTTTTGAAGTAAAGCTACAATATGGCTTTCGGTGATCACCAACTATATATACTTTTTAGCTTTACTTATATAACCATATATAAATTCAAATGAAATGAAATGTGTAGGGCGCAAGTGGTGGGTTGGCCACCTGTCCGGTCCTTCCGGAAGAACATGTTGGCTGTGCAAAAAAGCGTCGGAGAGGAGAGTGAGAAGAACAATCCTAATGCAAGCTTTGTTAAAGTTAGCATGGATGGAGCACCTTACCTCCGCAAAGTGGACTTGAAGATGTACAAGAGTTACCAAGACCTCTCTGATTCCTTAGGCAAAATGTTCAGCTCCTTCACCATTGGTAATTAATTAAGCACAATTTTTTTAGGGAAAACTATTTGTCCTTTTAAACCATATAAGCTTACATCCTTTCACCCCCTTATAATTATATAGTCCGTAGAATACATAGTTATAATATTAGATTTTTTTTTTCTCTTCAGAAACTTATCGACTAACATAAAGAGAGAAAAAAAGCAACTTTTATATTATAATTATGTACTTCCCGTAGTACATAATTATAAAAAGTGAAAGGACGTACTTATATCCTTTAAAATAACGCATACTAAACTCTTTTTTTATGAGCCTATACCTTTAAATAAATTAAAAAAAAAACACTTGAGTGAAATAATATACAACCCAAAAAATGGAACTTAAGTTCAATTTCTTAAAAAGGGAAATTAATTAGTCTTCCATATGCATATGTAAGTTAGAATTAGCTTTGACTAATAATGAGTCTGTAAAGAACCTTGGGATACACCACCCCAAAAGCTAGCTCAAAGGGTGGGAGTGCCCAAGGCCTTAAAAACTCCACACGCCCCCTCACACAAGAGCCCATTGGGCTTGAAGAGTGGATGATGCAACAGGCCCAACCTACCTGTGCTAAGAGAGTCCACAAGAGAAAGTGGGGGATGGCGAGGCCCTGATACCATGTAAAGAACCTTGGGATACACCACCCCAAAAGCTAGCTCAAAGGGTGGGAGTGCCCAAGGCCTTAAAAACTCCACAAAGTCAGGTCCTATTGATGATATTGATTACTAATTAATTAATGCGTGTTCTTGATACATGTAAGGCAATTGTGGATACCAAGGAATGAAAGATTTCATGAATGAGAGTAAGCTGATGGATCTTTTGAACAGCTCTGATTATGTCCCAACATATGAAGACAAGGATGGTGACTGGATGCTTGTCGGTGATGTCCCATGGGAGTAAGTGTCTGTGTTTCATCTTTACGTAACCTAAAATGAATTTGGCTACGATAATTGGACCTTGTAACAGGAGAACAAAAAATTGGGTCTGAATGGTTGTGTCAAAAATGCCTCCTTTTGTGATTCTATGCCAAATTATCTTATTGTTTCTTTTTGTTATTATTGATATGCACAAAAAATATCTGAAAATATAAAATGTGTATTTTGATGATAAGTCCAATTCGGTATAAACACTAACAGATTAATAAACCGCATGAATATTAATGTCAAACTTACCCTTATTAAACTTTCTAATTGGAACCACTTGAGTATTTTAAGGGCTAACCTAACTGCAAGTTATATATAGCACAGACTTTGTATAATAACATGGATTTTCTTCATGTCAATTACCAGGATGTTTGTTGAATCATGCAAGCGTTTACGTATCATGAAAGGAAAGGAGGCTATTGGTCTTGGTTAGTATCAAGTCTTTAAATTACTATTTGCAAGAAAGAAATCCTATTAATCAGTCATGATTTCATTTATAAACATTTTATTCAGCCATGAAATGTATGTACATATATTCACATAATGAATTCTACTGATCTTATTTAGAAGCACATTCTAAAAAAAAAAAAAACGTTTGATTTATTATTTCAGCACCAAGAGCTATGGAGAAATGCAAGAACAGGAGCTAGACTAGCCATACCAGTTCATGACATACTCATCCTTTTTAATTGTGGTGCGTAGTTGGCTTAGTAACAAAAGGAAGGATAAGCTGCCACAGACACAGATGGATATAGCATGGTGTTAAATTATAGTTGATTTGTGTATCATTATGGTTTGTTATATAATATTTCAAACAAAACAATGAGAAGTCTTAAGTATTAATTATGAACAGAAACAATAATGCCTCTAAATTGTGCTGTTAGACTTGGCTATCTTATATATCGATCTTTGCTTGTTTTGTTTGAGTGCTTGCTTAATAATAATTTAAAAAATGTGATTGTCTGTTGTAGCGATTGATATATTTTCATGCTCTACATTTAAAATTGTCTTCTAAAGTTTTTGCTTGTCATAATGTGATTCCATGGCAATAATCTGTTTTTATATAATAATAAAATTGTATTTACACTTACGTTAGTTTTTGTTTGAATCAAGAACCGATCGATCTAATAGATAATGGAAATGTTCCCTGAACATGGTGGATCGGGAAACAAGAACATGTGCGTGTTCATGGAGCATTTATGCATGGCCATTGAAATAGGTTCTTTAATTTATTGTTATATTCCATCCAAGATATTGCTGTCTAATTTTCCATATAATTTATATATACTCTGTATGTGAATAGTGGTGTGTTAACACGCGTAAATGGCCCCTCATAAGGGGAGTTGTAGCAGTGTATGTGAATAGTGGTGTGTTATCACGCGTAAATGGCCCCTCATGAGGGGAGTTGTAGCAGTTTGTATATTTATGTTAACAACTTGTTCTTAAAAAAATAGCGTTTATATATGGGTTTTATAAGAGTTATGTCGTAGGAAAAGTGATTGTGTTATATTATAGAGATTCGTTTTGCGTGCTGGAGTTTTTTTTTTTGTTGCGGGCCCCACAAAATATTGTGTGTGTAGGAATTTTTTTGTAGTCATGTTAAATGATGGATGATAAATCCTTTATATATATATATATATATATATATATATATATATATATATATATAAAAGGTTTTATAATTCTCATTCAACATGATAATTAAATTTTTCTTACACACCCTTCGATTTTCGTACTGATATGGGTCTCACATATGATTTTTTCTAACACATGGGTCCCACATGTTTTTTATCTCTATAACATGAGATTTCAATTCTTTTTTCTATCACTTGCTTAGGAAGTTATATTAATTAATTAATTATTAATTACACTATAAATGACAACCGTTGATTTCCGTTCATCAACGGCTGAGATGAGAAGATGTATTTTTATATCCACTTTAGATAACATTATTTATAGCTATCCCTTTTTAATTAAGTATGACTAGTAAGATATAATTATAACAATAAAACTATTCTTTTTTTTTCTCTTCTCAGACATTGTTGGCTGACGTGGCGAAGAGAGAAAATGCAATTTTTATGTCTTAATGATCAGACTTAGTTAAAAAGAGGTAGCTGTAAACATCCTTATCTAAAGTGCTATAGAAATATGGTAAATAATTGAATGCAGGACGTCCACATTTAAAGTTGTCACCTATATATATGGTAAATAATTGATTGCTAAACTTCAAGCATATGGTTAAACATTTCTACAGACACGTTAGATAAAACTGTCTACGGCTACCCTTTTTAACTAAGTTTGATCAATAAGACATAAGAATTGTATTTTCTCTCTCTATTACGTCAACCGACAATTATGAGGAAAGAGAAAAAAAAAGTAGTTTTATTTTTATAACTATGTCTTATTGGTCAGACTTAATTAAAAAAGGGTAGCTGTAGATAATGTTATTTAAAGTGACTGTAGAAATACTTTTTCCATATATATATAGGATTAACTTACACGGTGTAAGAATAATAACTCTTACGCCAAATTTTAACCATTCATTTTTGTAAATCTAATGTTCTAATTTATTGAAAATTAAAAATTAATTAATAAATGTGACCCAATAAATTATAACCATTATATTCACGAAAATCAACGGTTACGATTTGATATAAGACTTGTTATTCTTATACCAGTGTAGGATAATCCTGCCCATATATATATATATATATATATATATATATATATATATATATATATATATAAAAGATCGATTTATATCGATATAAGAATAATAAGTCTTACACCAAATTTTAGTCGTTGATTTTCGTGTATCTAACAGTTATAATTTATTGGAAATTAATAATTAATTAATGTGTGACCCAATAAATTACAACCGTTAAATTCACCGAAATCAACTATTAAGATTTGGGGATGGTTATAATTTATACTTGTCACTAAATAATTTATCACCTTAAAACCAACTTAATCATTGTTGGATTATAATTAAATCCAATGGCCTAAAATCAATTCTTATAATCCTAATTATCGCACTTCCTTCTCTCTCTAGGTCTTCTAATTGCACATATTGCACATATATCTCTCCATCCTCTCTCTAGTCTTCCAATTCCTCATCAAAAACTGATAATTCCACATGAGAAACTGATAAAATTATGGTACACTGACGCTTGTAATGTATACGTACGGCTAAATTCACTTTCCCGAAGCTTTTCTTATTTTTTCGTCCATCTTATTCCCCATCGGAGAAGATAAAGTAAACTATTTTCTTCCATTCAACAAATAAAACCCTAGGCAAATGATCACAACGTCAATTTGTTCCCTAGCAACATCTATCTATCTCACTCTCAGTGTTTAATTAATGGGTCATTAACAAAATGCACGTTGATTTCTTAAACTTTTGCAATTGTGCTCAATATGAGAGTGAAATGCTTAACTGCGTTCCAACTGCTTGTTGAATTAAGTCAGACGAAAAATCATAACAATAATAATAATTGTTTGTTTATTTGGCTCATTTTTGATTTTATGTGCAGTTTCATTTGTCAAATTTAAACTACTATATGTTGATTTTTGGATGGTTCTAGAAAAGGAATTTGTCAAATCTAGGGAAAAAAATTATAGTGCTTCTGCCCCCACATATGGTCTTTCCATGGAATGAGTGACATTTGTATAAATTATTTTTTTTTATTTTTTTCTCTCTCATGCCTCTTAAATAGTTGTCACCTCCTCATTGGTATGGACCACTAAAAATTTGATGATCCAGGAGCACCAAAAATCTTCTCCAAATCTAGATAGGAGGTGAAAGCGGATGAAGAGTGATAATTAGTATTGAATTGATTGTGAGTCATTGAATTTAATTATAATCCAATGGTGATTAAATTAGTTATAAGGATGATAAACTATTTTAGGTATAAATATGAGGGAAAAATGTTTATCTTTTTAAATGACACAACTTATGTCATTTCACTCTCACAAAAAGGTGGGACCCACATCTTTATTTTTTTTTTTGTCAACTCTCTCTCCGATCTATCTTTTTCTCTCTCTCTTAAAATGACACAACTTTACATCCTCTAAAATGATACACAATTTTTTCCTAAATATAACCATCCCTTAAAATTTAATGTAAAACTTATCAGTCTTGAACACAACTTGCTCAAACACAAACATCGAATGCATCCCTTTCTTTGAGAAACAACTAATATCTACTGCATCACCACGTGGATAACATATAATGAGTCATTGTCAACCGAATAAATGACACTTTAATACGATAGTGTAACATATTCTTTTGAAAATTATTACTTTGAGAAAAGAAGTCTACTCATAGGTATTATGTTGCGAGTGAGACTCATAGATAAGAGAAGGGAAAAAAAAAAAGTGAGACTCCCCCAATTTTTGATTGTGTAGGAAATTTAGTTATCTCATGTGAGATAAATATAACTCGTATAAATAACATCAAAATTTTCACCAAAAAAAATAACATCAAATTGCTGCTTTCAACTCCATTGCAAGTTGGTAAGCTATTTCCATTTTTTCCTCCTCCGTCTATCTTTATTTTTTTTGGTGACTTAAACTAACAAGCAAGAAACCGCTGATGACCATTTTCATTTATGGTTTGGGAAGGTTAGACACTATACTTCGTTCTTCACGGGAGCACTTTAGAGATAGAGTTGCGTTTGAGGCCAAGTTGGATTCGGCACTTCAACTAGTGCGATTTTAGATCTAGTCGCTAAATTTGGGAAAATACTTAAGTAGAAAATATTAATCAGGTTGTATGCATAAAAGAAAGATTACATTTACGAAAGCACAAAACCTATTGTACAAAAACCCTTGTTGAAGAACTATTTCTCCATAGTGAATAATTGAGCCATTCCAAATTCTAAATTCTCTTTCAAACAGACAACCAGAAAATCTATATATAGACCTCTAAGACTTCATGAGTTTTTACAAGCAAAAGACATGCTCCTAGTTTGGCCACCCAAAGGAATTTTCATGGCTTAGAAGGTTAAGCTACTATTACTGCATAGTTTACTACATTAGTCAGATTTGATTTCGAGTGCTACTTCTCTATTATTACCTGTTTACTATGTTGAAAATTGAGCTCAAAACTGCTAACTCTGCTTTTGTAGTAGGGGTTTAGATGCTTTGATCCATGATCAGAAGCTTGTTTTGAACATATTCAAAATTGCCATAACAAAATCAGAACTAGAGCAAATATTAAGACATTTAAATTTCTTCATTTACATTGCAGGCATTGGTAAACAATGGGTCAGATAAGTCTTATGGCATAAAAAACTCAGTATACCTTTTAAGTCTTGAAGCAGTATTAACAGTGGCTTTAAGTCTTGAAGCAATATCGTTTACAAGATAAATAAATTCTAGCATCAATTTTCAGACTTGCTATTTAAAAACACACCATCATAAATTGCATAAGCAATGACATTCAAGCTTCAATCAAATCATAACAGATTGTGCATGGTTAGCACCCCCACACACTATCTGAGCCAAAAGCATATTGGTCGATTCTAACTAATACTACAAGAATTTTATTCACCCATCTCAACAACAAAGAATCCACTTACAGTGAATGGTTGTAACTAAAACAAAATGGCGGTAAATGATTTTAAGAAAGCAAAATAGTTACAGTGGAAAGCAACATACATCATTCCTTAATGTTTTGACAAAACATTCAAGGTTGCTTTTGTAAATAGAATCTCCCATCATTCTCGACTTAACCTGCACATACACCAGAAGGAAGATATGCATATATAATACATAATGATGTATAGAATCTTTAAAAATAGTCTTTTCATGACGATAATATATATATTCTTGCTTGAGTTGAGAAAACATTTGACCCGACTGTCATGGAAGTAAAAGCCATTTTTAGCTCCAGTTAGCCAATCAACCCACTATTTGCAATAATAAGTACATTTGAACATAGTGGTTGAAGAATTTTTATAATGTTAAAAATTCCAAGTCATAAGAAAACACCTGAAAAGAGAATCCCGAAGGAACAATATTTATTAATACGTAAGGGTATAGAAAAACCTGTAACAAAAAATGAGGGGGTAAAAAGCCTAACGACCCAAACTGACTTAATTGTTCAAATTGCATTCCGTGCTTCAAACATGAAATCAAACATACGGTAAGACGAATTAAAAGATTAACAGAACATCATTGGCTGCAAAGCACAAACATAATAGTATGTATGCACCCGACCAACCCCCAAAATCTGAGGTAGTAGCGGCTTGCCTGTTTAATATTTACTTGGACACCACTTCCAAAATATCACTTACTTTTAAGCTGTTCAGAATTCGTAGGATTTGAGTTGTTAACAAGATAATGTAAGGCTGAGGAAAAAATTACAAGAAATGCACGAAGAATCTGTTTATATAAGTAATTACAGATCAGTTTGTTGGACTCTGAAAAATCACAAGGATAATTCTTTTATTACAGACATCCTTCTAAAGTTATAATACTCTCCTTGGGCTTGACTTAAAACAGAAACAGATTCTTCAGAAATCAACTGACTGGATTATTATGTCAGCATTTTTCTTGGACTTCATTATAAGTTCTGCGTTGAGCCTGTCGTTGTTCTCTATCTGCATCATGATATTTAGTGTTGCATGTAAGTATGTAACTGATTACCAACAAAATAGATCAAATATATAGACAACATCCGGGCTGGGCAGATAAGAAGAAAAACAAATAAACTTCACAAGTTAAAGGACGTGAATTTTACCCGCTGTTTAGCGATGTCCGGAGGGCTACCTATAAATGAGGAGGGAAAAGAAAATCACATGTAAATTCAATATGCCTTCTATACTCGGAGGAAGATGATATATGTTACGGAGAAGTACATAGTAAATACCAGTTGAAATATGCCTTTTTAAAACTCGCTGCATTGCTTTGTCAATGTCAATATCAATAAACCTTGAAAAGAACAGCAAGAACAAATTAGACAAACTGGTATCCCTGATTATTCTCTCAAGTTGACAAAGCAGAAATTGCCCTCAGATTAGGTTGCATCTTTCTTGATGGATATAAAACCATTTTCAACAGATTTTGGAAATGAAGGAAAGCAAGCGCCATTCCCCAAGACCAGAACAGTAACCAGTAGACCCAGTCTCATAGGTTGTCTTTTCTAGTCTGAAACATATTGCAAGGTATGCCCTGCTTTTAGTACCTCTTATTAACAAGAGGGATGAGCAACATAAGTTACAATGTCGGAGACCAAGAATACACTACTCTGAAATCTTGTGAATTCTTTCAACAAATGGTGCACTAGACAGGCTATTAATAGTAATGTCAAAACAATAATACAAGGCTAAGCCAGAATACAAATAATACAAAACAACGCTGGACATTTTTGTTTTAGGTAGGAGCCTAATGACATGTAAATGTGTTAGGTAGATAATACATACTGTAGAATGAGAAAAAAGAAAAAAAAAGTGAAGAATAACAATGATGATATTTTCTTCCAGCTAAATACACTCTTATGGTTAAAACTTATTTTACAATTCAACCAGTGAATACTAGGCCAAATATTGAATTTACAGAAAAATTGATATGTGAGCTCAAAGTGAATCAAAGCCTCTTTTAGATATATTACCAGCATTTATTAGACAAGCGAAAGCTAAAGATCAGCAAAATATGTGGCCCAGTTAACATAAGATTTTCTTCCATAAGAATAATTTTCCAGCAGAATTTTCAAGCAATAGGGTTAACATACAACTTCCAAAACTATCAAGGCCAACAGGAAAATATAAGAGGAAACATCAGCCTCAGTAAAACCAATACTTGCCATTTCTCGTCAAATAAAGATGATATCTCCTTCCATACCCCATCTTCCAAGAGTAAATAGTTACCTTCTACAATAACAACTTTGTGCCTACATAAAAGAAGAAAACAAAGGAATCTGTTCATGCAGTGCATATTAGCATAACCAAAATAAGCTGACATAGCAAGTAGCAACAACTTGGGAAATCAATTACCCTGATTTGAAAAAAAGATAAAGCTCAAATGAGATAAGCACAGAAATGAGAATACAAGTATTAAGTAAAAATTTCAAAATATAAGCCAACACTGGCATTAATTTTACAAAATTTGTCAATAATATAATAAACAACACACTAATGACTGCCAAGGGCTCAATCTCTCAGAGTTGTTAAACATGCATAAAACTACCATAAAGTTGAGTTAAAGTTAGAACATTTACTCAAGAGAAAGTTCTTGGACATGTAGATTTTCAATGTAATCACCTAGACTCTCTGCTTACCGCTTGATACAGCTTATTAGTGTTACTTTAGGTTGGCCATAACAAAGTTTTTAAGACAATGGATTTCTGCACAATTACAATGATGGAGAATCTGCAGATAATAGGCTGAACTTTATTTTTTGACCTCATTCATGATGGCCTTTTATCTTTTTTGGAGTGGTGGCTCTAAAGTATTCATCATTTGCTTTTGTTAAATATATAACATGTTTTGTGCCAAGAAATTAATAAAATTCTGACTATTGGGACACATCCCAATGGAAAGATACTCACTGAGCGTTCACAAAGATGTCATCTTCCACTGGGTCCCCAATACCATGGTCAAATGATGGTGCATAAACTGATCCCTGAAGAATTGTTGTACCAAAATGCAAAAGAAATGTCAATGCATGGATGCTTACAGTTCTTTCTGCGCAACCCAGCTTTATCACAGAATTGGCCCATAAAGATAATCCATATGATTTGAGAGAGAAAAAGGTCATGACACAAACCAATTCTAAAGTTCCCTAGTCATGCAAAATAATAATAATAAAAATAATAATAATTAAATAAACTGTTAACCTTTAAAAAAGTAAATAAACCTTACATGAAGTCTTAGATTCTTGAGACAGGTAAGCAGTCCCAGGGGATTGAATGTCCATGGAGCTGATATCCCAATTGAAAGATCAATGCATTTTCTATGAATACAATGCCTGAAATTGACGAGTAATAACCAGAGACAACTTACCTCCCCTTCTGGCATGGGCTTCCTCAGGATTCTATTAGGAAAAACATCACTGAGAATTATGATTCCACATGCTATTGACAATATCTAAGGACTCTAGTTTATCAGTATTTATAAAGTGTACTCCATGTAGTTAACTTTACAGAATTTTTTTTATTTTTTTTATTTTTTTTTTTGGAAAGAGGATATAATTTGTGATCTAATCTCCCAATGGTCTGATGTAATGTAGCATTGATTCAAAATGACACTATATCCCAACAAACAAGACTTCAGGACATGTCCATATCCCAATCATTTGCATGCTTTGTCACATGGAAAATGACAGCAAAACACCCAATTACTGCACTTTCAAGTACATTTGATTTGATTGCTTGATCTACTTATAAACTTAACATCGGTTCTAAGAATAATGAAATGAAATGAATTAGGAATGAAGTTTCATATGGATAACAAAAATGGTGAGCAACAAAAGGACACTAACCTCCATCGCATCAAGTTCAGAACGATAAAGATGAAAACCATCCATAGGAATCACAATAGCAACATCAGGAGGTTGAACCTGAAAGTCCAACGAAGAAGATTTCTCTGGCCAAAGCTTGTTTACACGTCTAGCTACTTCATTTGCTAGAGTGCTTTTTCCAGCACCTGGAGGACCAGCCAGGCCAACTAAAAGCCTGTGCAGTATCATTGAAATCATGATTAACATGAATATAAACGGAATAGCACACAAAAGGATGACATAATTATTAAACATTAACAATATCATTCTAGTTCACCAACCTGGCAAAACAAATAAAGGGGGATTTAACTACTTTATTTGTCTAAGTTCTTGAAAGAATAAATGGTCTAATGTAGGAGACACATATTTAACTAAAGAATAGAATATGCAATTGATAATCTAATGCAAAATGGCAATTAGAAGGTGAGCAAAACAGAAATTTTGCACAAACTAACTTAAGCTTTCACAACAGCCGAATTTGATTCACTATAATGAAGCACAGTAAGAAAAATTACTCATGGCAACTAGACAAAGGTTAAGTTTAAGTAATAAATCATACCTATAGGCTATAATTATGATAAACCTAGAATACTTTGGCAGAATGATACAGTGAATGGGACCGGCAACATAAACAAGAACTTACTTATAATTAGGATTTGATGACACTGATGCTGGAGGCAGAAGACGCGTAACCAATGTATTATATAACTCATCAACGTTACTGCAAAGCAATATAAGTAACTCAATCAACTCAACTAAAATCTTTATACAATTCATGTCATGGATTTTTCTACCACAGAAACAGGGTAGACAAATTACAATGCTATTTTCAACTTCATATACTGCTTTTGCAGGTTCACCTGAGTTTTTTTCCTGAGGAACAAACTGCTGCATAAGTTTCAGTACTAGCAGCTAAACATGCTTTTAGCTATGGCTCTTCGGGGACAAGAAAAGAAAGACACAGAATCAGTGTCTATCATTTACTTACACATTTCTAGCATATATAACATGAGAAAAGTTGGTTTCTATTTTCTGACAACATTTCCGTTAAAACAATTAGCAAAACATGGCCATGAACACATTACGTTTGCTGCACCATACTCCACAAATGAACTTGACACTTATATGATATATCATATATTCATGTTAAATTTGAAATGGATGAAAGAAAAAGTACACGCAAATAGTAAAAAATACGTCAAAGTTAAGACACGAAAGACGGTATACCTTCCCTCAACTACACGAACATGTTCCTTTTCAGCAGATAAAACCTGGTGGTAGAGCAAAAGAAGTTACCAAAATAGAATTAACAATGCATGCAGTGCCACACTCTAATGAAAACTTGGTGTGCGATTGGAATGTTAAGCATACAAATGAACTATTGTTATGGAATGATGTGGATTTGATAAATCAATTCTCATTTACAAATCGATTTTGTGTTGTATTCGAGGATTTCAAATGTCTAATTGATGCGTTCGAAAAAAGAAAGATCTGAACCTTGAAGAGAGCACTGTTCCTAGTGCGATAGCCGGTTCGAGCAAATGAGAGCTGCACAAACTTGTTAGGCCGCGCGATGGACAGTGAACACCGATTCCAATCGCGAGCCGCCACTCTTCTCTGCAACAAAGGTTCTGTGTGAAGGGAATTAGGAAGAAGATTTGAAGTAGTGCGTAATTACACACTAAGACGATCACGAAAGAGAGGAGGGATATTGTTGGTGAATGGTGATAGAATAATTTATAAAAAGAAATTCCATTGAGAAATCAAAACCGTGAAGATTACATACTTGCTGAAGCACATGCCTGATTCCGATATCCACTTGCCGTCGCGGAAGAGAATGTTACTTCCATCTACTCGATTTCAACCACCTTCAACAATGGAGACACTGTCATGAATGTTTTTGTTAACAGCATAATCCAAAATTATATATATATTCAGTTTTACCACATTGGAACCAAGTCGTTGTAGTATAGTGGTAAGTATTCCCGCCTGTCACGCGGGTGACCCGGGTTCGATCCCCGGCAACGGCGAAGTTTTAATTTTTTTTATTTAGTCATCAACTTCAAATGATTTAGGGTGTTGAAAAGTACATAAAAGATTAAAATCTGAACAATTATTACTTGGCTCCTTCAGTGATGATATAAAATAATATAATATTTATTAACAATAAAAAAAATCAATCGCTTCTAAATTTATATATATATATATATATATATATATAAATATATATATATATAAAATGGGAAATAATAATCTTATCTTACATAAGATTGTTATCTTATGCATTAGACACAAATTAAACGTGGGACCCATTTAAAATTTTTATTCTCTTCCTTATTCTCTCTCCTCTCTCTTCCCTATGTGTGTAGGAGATAGCTCTTCTCCTATGCAAAATGAGAAAAGACAATCCCATATATAATTTTCATTCAACATGATCTTCCTACACACCTAAACCTAATATAAAACTCATATATATATATATATATATATATATATATATATGAGGAAAGTTATAATTACAATCTTTTTTTTTTTACAACCATATCTTATCACCGTTAATTTCCGCCAATCAACGACTATCATTTTCTCAAATTAATCTCGTTATATTTTGGAGAAATTAATTGGCGAAAATATGATATCTAATAAATACTATCCAGGCAACGCACGTGGGAGATGTAAACGCTCAATGCTATCCAAGTTAAACTGAAATTATAAAAAATTAAATTCTAATATGATATCTAATAATTTAAACTTCAAAGTAACATATTTGTTAAACGGGAAGAATATTGTAACAACCAAGTTGGTGTTACTATCATGTTACTACCAATCCATCTCACTGTTAGATCGATTATGTTGATCCAATGGTTATATTTATTTCCATCTTTGTATGATCATGATTTCCCAAATTTAATATTTTATATTTATTTCTATCTTTGTATGGTTATGATTTCCCATATTTAATGTTTTCACTGTAAAAATGGGGAATCATGACTATACAGAGATGAAAATAAATATAACCGTTGGATCAACATAATCGATCTAACGGTGAGATTGATTGGTAGTAACATGGTAGTAACATAACTTGGTTGTTACAATATCCTTCCCCTTTGTTAAAATTAAAATAGGGAAAAGTATTTTCATCGGAGATAAAATTATCTCCAGTAAGCTCAAAATGATGTCGTTTTAGGTTATAAAGTTAAAGAATTATAACAATAAAGACTAATATAACCCTGTAATATATTACAATTACAAAAATAACTTGATTTTCGCCCCAAAACAACGTCGTTTTGGACTCGGGGGAGATAACTTATGGAGAGATCCTTTACCCATTAAAATAACATGATCCATGGCCGCTGATATGTAAACGGAAATATTTAATTGAATATTTCATATGAACTTACTCCATATAAAATAAATGAATAAAAAAAAATAGAAGCAAATATGCACTTTCTTTTTTTGACATAAGTAAATAATAATATGCACTTTCACAGAATGACACTCTAGTTCAACATTAGTGAAAAGACAACTAGACTATCAGAAACTGAAATTAAATATCAACTTATAATTTCACATGTCATACTAGGACATAGCTAACATAATTATTCGATTTTAATGATGCTGTAGTGTAGTAAAGAGTGAGAACATAAGCAGAAGGAAGAAATAAAATTAAATTATAGTCACTAATATGTATTAAAAAAACACACGAAATCAAGTATACATAAAAAAATTAGAAAATAGTAGCAGACCTCATTGAAAAAAAGCACATGAAAATTAAATATAAATAGAAAAAAGTTGAAAATAGCAGAACGCTAATGTCAATAAAAATGACCAAAAGGCTAGTTTTTCTTTTAATAAAACAAAATAAAATATCCAATAATAATAAATAAAAGAAACTTGTTAATAACAAAAAGTAGCGTATCAGTCGAACTCTCCAATATTCACATCATAGTAAGAAAATCCAACACCATGTCATTGTGAAGGAACGACGAGCTATGACCACAGCAAGAAGCTGACGACAACACCAACGAGCAAGGAGAAGGTAATAAGGACAAATTTCCTATTAAAATGATAAAAATATAATTTAGTGCCATTCCTTACCTTCCAATTTGGAGGAGAAAAAGGGCAGAGATACGGGATGGAGAGATGGAATAGATTCCATCATTCCATTCTATCCTTTTAAAACAATCTAAATAATGACAATTTATCCTATTTCATTTCATTCCCCTGCGTTCCATCTCCTTCTATCAATCCAACCATAGCCTTAAAGCACCAGCTGATTTCCTTAAGTATAACAATTGGATTAATAATGTTAAGTCCGTGCTCCAGTTTTTACCTCAGAATCTGTTTTCCCCTGTAATAAATCAAACAGAACAACCATTACTCAAATATAAATTTATTATACAGATTTGCTTCAACAATAGCAGAGTGACTTGCATTATGAATAATTCATAATATGGTTAATTTGAATTAATCTGGAGTCTAAAGGGCTCAACCGAAAGGGTTGCAGTGTTTTTATTTATTTAATTTTCATTTTTTGGGGTAACTCTAGTCTCGTCTAGCAAAGTATTCAGTTAGCATTTCTGTATACAAGACATCATCTTACACAAGATGAGAACCAAAGACACAAGCTGGGAGTCCTTGACTGACCTCAGAAGGATGGCTCTTTCGAATCTTCCTAGTGGGAGTCCTCATGGTGACAAATTCCTCAGCAGCAGTTGGGTGAATGCCCACGGTGGCATCAAAGTCTGCCTTAGTCAAACCAGCTTTAATAGCAACTGCAAATCCCTGGTTATCAAGCAATTGTATAACTAAGTGAATTGACATCTCACTGATCATTATCAACAGAAATTTAGAAAGAGTTGTAACAACTACAAGAACCTGCACAATTTCAGGCGAATCTTCTCCACATACGTGCAATCCCAGAACTTTATTTGTTTTTGCACAAACTATTAATTTCATAAAAACCCGGTCCGGTAAACCAGATAGTGTAGCCTTTAGTGGCCTAAAATTTGCTGAGAAGATGTCAACATCACCATACTGTTCTACAGCCTGTACAAACCATCAAAATGTAATGCATAGCATTAATCCGCAGAGGTCAATAAAATATTTGGAAGATCATTGATCTCAATGGGTTCAGACATGCCATAGTTCTGTCACCTGTTCCTCTGTAAGACGAACTTGTCCAATTGGTGGCTGGGAAAAAACAGCAGAAGGAACAGCTCTAGAAAAGGAGGAACATAAAATAATTCAGATAGGAGACCATGACTTACCCCAAAAAAAAAAATTTACCTATATGCTACTATGCTAGAAGGAACAGTGGGGAATTTGAGTGATCAGCTTCACATTAGAAGGAAAAGTGAAACAGAAAGCTAAAACATAATAATATTAATGATAATATGTATGAAATTTATCATGTTAGCAATCCATTATTTATTTTTTTCATTTTTCCACTTACGAAATATCAAGCTCTGTTCTAAATTTTACAAATATGTTAAAGAAATTCAAGATAGAACCACTATTTTAAAGAAAAATTTGGTTTCATAAATTCTCATATGAATATTAACATGAGCAACAACCATTGACATTAGTATAAATCAAAAACAATTTTACACTAATGAATTGCTCTCAAAACCAATCCATTACTGATTATCATGCTCATTAAAATCAAAGTTAATCTAAGACTATTTTGTAATTAATGTAAATTAACTAACAAAATACTTTTCAAACCAAAAACACATATGAACTATTTATTTAAATATTTTTTATTCTGAAATTTTTTAACATTTGGCATGCAAGATCAGCATGATAATTATGCACAATTCAATGGTTGGATTTATAGTAATAATTTTTTATTAAGAAATAAGAAGTCATTTAATGATATAAGTATGCCAAGTCTCATTGATGCTGCCACTACAAATGTAACAAAAATGAGGCTTTAAGGCCAAATATGACACACATACAGGATTTTTTAATTAGCAGTACAGCTTTGCTACGGTATATTAGTGAAGGTTATAGGTTGAGAATATGGATTCTTTTAAATGATCAAACCGGGACAAAGTTTCAATAATTGTCTAAATGATTTGAGTAGGGAAAAGCAAAAATGCAACAGGTCAAAATTTAGATATTTTACAAACTTAACTCCCCCTCCCCTGTTTTCAATCCTTTTACCAATTGATTATTAATGATTTTCTGTATAAGAATCTAATGCTATGCACTGAACTTACAACGTACACTCAAATCATTTTACAGTTAAGACTATAGGACGATGCATAATGCAACAAATACCTATAATCAGGTTTTGTTGGCTCATTCAGAAACAGTGTTTTCGCTAATGCCGCGCCCTCCATCAAAGCAACTGGAGTGAGATTTAACCTATCTGTAACATCTCCAACTGCCCAAATTGAAGGAACTGATGTTTGGGAGTATTCATCAACCTGAATGAAATGGGAGTATTAAGAAGCAGAAGAGTGAGAGTGATTGATCATGTGGACAAATATTCCATGGAAAACCAAAGAAAAGTGTGAACTACCTCTATAGCACCTGTTTTAGCCGTAGTCACTCCAACAGAATCCAGCCCTAAATTCTGCAATGAAGTTGCAGTTCATAAATAAATCTACTATGTTCTCTCTTTCTATTGGATGCAAAAAATAGAAAATAAAGTGGCACAGGCAAAATGGAACTAGGAAACTTCAAGAACAAACCCTTAAGAACACTGGAGCTTTAAGTTCCAGATCTTTGATGAATATTAAAATTACCATTCAGCACCAAATTGTCATGAAGACTGAACTGAATTTATACTGTTTGAAAGGACTTATATTTTAAGTGCTGAACGTGTAATAAAGGAAATTATTGGCATTTAATAGAATAAAACGCTATACTTTCTATGCTGAAAGATTTCATTTTCAGCACTGATTATTGAGTTTTCAAACATACTAGCACTGAAAAATAAAAATACATAATTAAAAAATTCATACCTTGGTATTAGGTCTGCGTCCTGTTGCAAACATAATGTGTGAGAAACCATCAACTGTACCCTTGTTGGTCTTCAAAGACAATGATCCATCAGCTGACTTCACGATGGCTTGAGGAGATTCCTCAGTATGGAATTCAATACCTCTAAGAGACATCTGTTCTGCAACAAAATCCCTAATCTGCAAACATAGTTCACAATTTGAAAGTGAAGGAGCTTATCATATGTGCAATCCATTGAAATACTAGTACAACCCATGGTTGTTTACCTCTTCATCAAATCCCCTCAAAACCTTTTCTTGTCTTATAAATACATGAACATCGCTTTTCAAACCATTGAAGATACCAGCAAACTCCAAGGCAATGTAACCACCACCAACAATAGCTATTTTCTCAGGCTTTGAAGGCAAATCAAGGGCAGCATCTGAATCTATCACATACTCCCTTCCAGGAATATCAGGAATAAAGGGGCGACCCCCAACAGAAATCAAAATGTGTTTTGCTGAATATAGCTTTCCATTAACATCAACTTCGTGAGGACCTACAATCTATGTGTTACAAAAGCATCATCACCATAAATTAAAAGACAAACATACTTTATCACTTGTAATTAGAAAGCTTTTTAACACTAAGAGATGGATAATTGGATCCAATCTACCCCACCTTTCCACGGCCTTCAATGAATTTGATATCAGCATTATTCAGAATATTCTTATAGATAGCATTAAGACGCTGCAACTCAGCATTCTTATTTGCCATTAAAGTACTCCAATCATGCCTGGGTTCACTCTCATATCTCCATCCAAAACCGTTACTCTCTTCAAATTCATGAGAGTATTTTGATGAATACACAAGCAACTTCTTCGGCACGCATCCACGTAGCACACAGCTACATTGGAGAAGATCACAAACACATAATCAAAAGATTAATCACTCGAAAACTAAATGAACTAGATGAAAACTCAAGTCAAATTAGTTGATGAAGCTAAAGTGTGATGAGAACTCACGTTCCGCCGACCCCACCGGTGGTGTCGGAGGAGATGGTGGAGAAAGGGAGCTCGCAGATAGCGACTGAAGCGCCGTAATTGGCGGCGAAACGAGAGGCGCGGACGCCGCCGCTTCCGGCGCCGATGGTGAAGAGGTCGAAATCGTAATTTTGGGAGGCGCGGACGGTGAAGGCACGGTGGCGGTGGAAACCGGAGGGAGAGAGTAGGGTTTTGGGGAGAGAAAGTGGAAGAAAGGTTTTGGAGAAAAGCGTTTGTAGAGGGTTTTGGGTACCCATTCTCATTGCTCTTTTTCTTCTTCTTCTTCTAATTCTTCTACTTCCCTAACTATAGATTTTGATTTAATTGGATTTTGATTCTTTGATCCTTTTAATTAAGAAAATAAAACAACCATAATTGTTTATCAAATCTCTGTCTTTTCTTTTTCAATATGTTTTGGTTAAATTATTATTCATAATCACACAATCAGTGGCTTAAGTACAGTATAACTGCAATATAAAGAATCGAGCTTACGAGTATACATTTGTAGGAGGAGGAGTTTGAGTAAGTCACGTGTTACAAAAAAAAAAAAAAAAAAAAAAACACTTCAAAGAATCTGAAAAAATCTAGTGTTGTATTGTTGCTTGATGATAGTCTCGTTTTATAAAATTATTCTTTAAATGAATAATTATTCCTTTCTTTTATCTGAGCTAAATAATTATTCCTTTCTTTTATCTGAGCTAAATAATTATTCCTTTCTTTTATCTTTAAATTTGGTCAACAGTCCGCGCATTTCATCTCATTTTAAAAAAAATTATCATTATTAATTACTTATTTATTTATTAGAACATAAATAATAGAAAAAGATAAAGCTTAAAATATTTTATTATTTTATTGAAATATTTAAATGAATACAAAAAAAAATATAAATATATTTCATTACTCATTTAAAAATATAAAGATATCTCAAGAATATAAACTTTTAAACACATTTCATTCTTTAATTACAGCAGTCTTCAAATATTTATTTATTTCTTATTACATAATTATAATTATTTTAAAATATTAATATTATAATTATTATATCTTGTCAAAAATATAAAAAAGTACAAATTAATAGGCAAGAAGAATCTAAGTTTAGGAATGAAGTGCTCATCAATATGATGGAATTTAATAATAAAAAAACTTAAAATAAACATCTATTTTAATCCTTTTTAGATAGGCATATCATACTAATTCAAATTTTTTTAAATTTTAATGCATTGCATCTAGATTTTGTTGTTTTTTTTTTTTGTCATTTTACCAGAATATTATCATTTAGGCCCTGATAGTCGATATTATATTCTTCACGAATAGTAACAGATTATATTATATTCAAGTCATAAAAGAGTCCATTACACGAAATAATACTTGTTTCTCGTGCAACGGGAAAAACGAGCACAAGGCATCAATGACACTACAATTCAAATGGCAGCTCATTTTAACAGTTAAGTTTATTCCTCAAAATAAAATATAACTAACTTCCAATCTGCGCGTAATTGGCGTAAATTGATGGCAACGAGCATTGGCACACAACCTAATAGAGCACGAGAATGAATTATGTACACAACAACCAATAGCATCTGCAAGCAGATAAAATGCCTCTGTGAGTCTTATTTCATCTTAAATATCAATACAAATAAGCTAAGCTTCTAAAAAGATATCTGTGGAAAATTCTGTGTAACTATGAAGGGCTTTACAAGAAGAATTGCCAAGAACAAGAAAGAATGGATTGAAGCAGGCAAATAATGTGCCAGCAAACTAGTCAAACAACACGTGCCAGGTAAAGTTTAGATTATGGGCTACGCCTGGAGATTGCACCGTTGCAAAATAGGGTGGCCAAACTCCACAAATTTGGACCAATAACCTTTATATCTTCCCATCGCAATATCCAACCAAGGCTTCCTAATTCCATCGTAGTGTATGACGGCAGCCCGCTCTATCTCATTTCTATCGACATCCGAGTCATAACCAAGGCCAAGAACGTGCCACCGTCTGTCCAAAATCATAGTTTTGTTATAGAAGGTGAGCCAGCCTAAAGGAAGACTTCCAATGTTCCACAATGGCCTCTTGGAACCCTGCAATTAATAATCATTGCATCAGAATTTATAGAATTTATATTTGTGCCCCATCTAAATGTAATTTAAACAAGAACTTCGATACATTCCCTCATTAGATTCAATCATCAAAATTAGAAATATGAAGACGTCGCTGCAAATAACAAATCTAAATGTCATGGAGATGTCAAATCTTTGCCTAATACTAACCTAACACGTAGGTAAAATATCATAATAAGAAGTCATGAACTTACTAGTTTCAGCATTCTAATAATGCAAGAAAACTATGCTCTAGGATTGATACAATCCAATTTCAAGGGAGCAGATCCCATTAAATGGCGATTCAACTCTACATTTCTCTATCAATGCCAACAGCCAAACTGAAGATCTAAAGAGATTTAAATGTAGGAAAATTTCTTTGGGGGGCGGGCCAAGGGAGGGGATAAAAAATAGTCACTCTGAACAAAGGAAAATGAACTAGAAGCGTGTAACAAAATAAAGACATTTCTTTAACCATACCATTTGTAAATATTGGTGATAGACAGCAGTTAAATTATGTCTCCTCCACTGTTGCAAATCAAACAAGTTCATCCCGAATGCCCATGTGCAAGCATTGACATCAAACCTCTTTGCAATGAATGGATCTGAGAAGTTTATGAACATATCCATTCTATGAAACGAAGTTTGACCTTCCTGACAAGTCCCAACTGCTGCATTTACTTTTCCATTCATATTGGCCTTCCATAGTCCACTGAGGTCTTGTTGCACTACCACATCATGATCAAAGAGCAGAATCTTATTTAGAGAAGGGAAGATGTCTGGCAGGTAGAAACGCAGGTAGTTCAATTCAGAAGTATATCTTGGATCACTGGAATTATATTTGTTGGAAGTATTGAACTTGGACAATTCAAAGTTGTCTATGCTCTGTATGTGGATTGTGGTTTTGCCAGGAGGGTTTAATAAGAACCACATTGAGATTGCAGGAAAGTTGAGTGAATTGGTCACTACATGGAAAACAAGTTTCTCCTGTTCCTGCAATTTAAAAGTCATTGTCAAGCTTCCTTGCCATTATATATCACAAATTCTCAAAAAATAAAAAAAAGACGCGCTCACACACACATTTTAACAAAATAACAACCAAGCCTTATCCCACAAGGTGAGGTCAGCAATATGGATCAATTGATGCCATTATCCTTATGCTGTATATAAATTAAAAAGAATCAATTTATGCCATTATCCTTATGCTTGATAAGGGACAGGGTTTGATGCAGATAAAGGTGACTGCATTCTTATGGGAAAAAAGACTTATTAGAGGATCTCATGTAGCTTTCCTCTCTCAGTGTATCTGTCGTATTGGGCTACAAGTTAGAAACTTTTATAAAGTGCTGAGAAAGCTAATAAGGTAGAAACTGGGAAATCATTGTTTATTCATTAGTTAATGGTGTAAGTGATGTTATAAGAAATTGTCATAAATCAATTAACCCGAAAGGTTAAGCTATTGAGATTTTATATCTAATAGAAATAATTTTTCTTAAGCAAAATATATCAATAGCTTTTTAAAAAGCAGTAGAGAAATTGAAAGAGGAGTAGAATGTCTAAAAAGAAGAGAGGTATGCTAAGGAATTTTGATTCATTAGTGATGTTCCATAATGAAATATCATATATCTTCTAGTGTTTTAAGGTAGTCAGGCTGGAGAGGTAAACTTCAAGTTGCACTCAGAATAGCTATAAAAGAAGGGAAATCATTTGGTTATGTCACAGGAAATCAACTGGTCCTTCCTGCAGACAGATCGATTATCATCACTTTTTTTGTTTTTTGCTTTTTTATAAAAACTGGTGGGGCCTACTTGTATTGTGCGTGTAGCATGATGCAAGCTTCATCCTGTGACATAATATTCATAAATTCCATAAAAGAAATGCCAAGTAAAATGCATCTAGGTTCAAGGAAGGATAAGAATGAGATGGAGTTGGTGTCAGAATTATGCATTCTTACCACCTGGGTCCTATAATCACCCACTCCAAAGGCAAAAAATATAACGAAGAAAATCCTCAAGCATAAACAGTTATTATGTAGTACACATGTACTGCAATAAGTGTAGACAACAAGCCCTTTTGGCTGATATGGACGAGACTTGAGGGGCATCTCCAGTCCAAAGTAACCACTAATGGACTAACTTGAAAATAACTTGACAGCTAAACTTATTAATATTTAATTTCCTAGTATCTTTTTTCTTTGTCAGAAGTTGCATCAGGGTTTGACATTAGCCAAAAGTAAAAGCAAAGAACAACCGAGTTAAAGGAAAAATAAAAAAAAAAATCCAATCCATTTACCTTGGCATTAGATACAGTGGAGTTAACAACCACTGCACATGCCAGAACATTGTCAGAGAAGACAGCATAATGATGAAGTTTTGGATCATGAATCTTATTTTCATTTGGGAGCTTCCTATCCTCAGGTCTCAGGGCAAAGTAATCAGCAGTTAGCTGCATAGAAAGACAGTGAAGACCTTTCGGGGTGGTCCTTGCAGCAAGATGAACAAGATATGTTGTTTGGTGTCGCTGAGAACGAACTTGCTGTTCAGCATTATGATTCATTGTACGGAGCTTAGCAGCCATAGCAGTGCAGTCTGGGAAAGCACGGCTGGCTTTAGAGAGTGAAGCCTCCATTTGTCTCATTTTCTGCAAAGCACTGTGAACTTCACTTGTTTTCAGATTGAAAAACATTCATTTTCTTCTAACAGTTCATATCACATCAAATTTCTACATGAATGATTTTCTGCATCATTATTTTGTACTGAAAGACATGCAGCTGCCATATTTTCACAGATTGGAATTTGAATTTTTGAGAAAAACTTATGTTTTGGTCTCTGAAAAACATGTTTATTAAAATGATCCCTCCACTTCTAACCAGTGCAAAGGATTGGAATGACCAAATAGAAGCAAATTGAAACAAACAGGGAATCAATCAAGCAAATTAGCAGTACATGAAAAAATGGTATATCTTTCAAAGCTTCAGTTTCCTCTTGAAACTTGTGCATTGTATTTAGTAAACAATGGTAGTAATTGCTGAATAAAATGCATGTTGTAGAATTACAAAGAAAATTTTACCTCCTTGTCAGATCTGAATCCTTGGTAGCTTCTCCAACTGCATGTTCCATCTCTTTAATTCTCAGCTTCAACTCCTTCACCAAGTGGGAGTTGCTGTTTGGTGGAGCAAAGCCCAAGTATGCTCTGGCTCGAATAATTTGATCCTTAATCTCCTCAACCTTCTGACTTGTCACTCTCCGAGACTGAGAGCGTGAAATCTGATGATGATGGGTTGCTGTTCGAACAGATTGCTTATCTGTCACTTTAATATTCTCATCTATCATTCTTTGAGAGTGAGTTAGTATATTCTGATTGTTGGTAACTGTTTTATTAAATTTCCCCTGCAAATAAAAACATTCAAAAATTAATATAAGATTGCAAAGAGAAATTTCTATGTGATCTAATTTGCATTCACACTTTGATCGAATACATATAGGTATATAAGAAATATAAAGTTCCCCACCATGGATGACTGCTATTTCTTTGTATTTGTAATTCATTTGCATCCCCAGTGAAGATATACATATACAGTTAAAAGCATGGAGATGCCAAAAAAATAATGAAGACAATCATATTCTTCAGTTCAGAAATGGAACAGGAAAATAACATGTATAATAAAAACATTACTTAAAACTACATTCCTAATCCATTTTAAATAACTCCAATAGCACATCAGCTCACATTTGGACATGGATATTGAAGCCAAAAGCAACCAATAAGATCCTGCTATCAACCATAACAAAATTACATGGGGCAAATTATAAAATGTGAACCCTTCATAAAATGCACCCGAAAACTTCCAATCCTTTGCATAAATCATAAATTTCAAGGTGGGTACATAGTAATCCTCATGAGTAACTAATTTGTCAAAGTCATTCAAACATTCCCATGTAGCTAGGCATTAGGCATGGATGGAATCAACCACTAGGGATGAATTGATACTTGATAGTGTTCAAGCAAAATGGGGAGCATTCACACAACTGATGCTTAAGTTGATTGTCCAACTAAAATTTCATAAAGGAACCAAAACTGAGGTATGCTTTTAGATAACTTTAAATCCACATTATAAGTTCAGCAAGTGATAAAGCAATCTCTACATAGTGAAATACAGAGAAGAACAGTTAAGTAAACCTGTATTCTCAAATTTAGATTGGCAAAAAGAAAGTAGATAATAAGTGCACTCTTTAAGAGGTCGAACAAAATGTCCAAGTTTATGATACTTCTTGTCAGAGCAGCATTTACATTAGGTCAGAGAAGTTTCTATCTGAAAATAAAAACCTCAAGCACAAAGTTGATATATCATCAAAGTTGTTTTTTATGTCAATTTGGTTCATTTAGTCAAAAAAAATTCTTTTAAAACAAAAAATAGACACCATGCGTCCTTCAATTTTTAATGGCAGTAATTCAAAGGAATTAGTAAAAACCTTATCTCCATCCATGGAGGATAATCCTGTCTGTTGAGCTTCCTGGTCTTGTCTTTTGTCATGGTCGAATTCTGAAACTTGATAACAATGAAAACTTCAGTCAGCAACAACATTGTTGAGTACTTGAGTAGCATTATGTAAATCCAAAAAATTAAGAAGTGCACCTACAGATACCAACCATTTCTTTCCAAAAGGTTATTTCTGTACCCCTCAATTCTAGATTCCTCGGAATCATTAATCTTTTCCAAACTATAACTATTTGTTGAACCAAAATCTTTTTCTTCATAAACAACTTGCTTTGGCTCTTCTAATTCTTCAGCACCTTCCTGAGTTGCCCAAAAAAAGACCCAAATGACAAGCAAAACTTAAATATCTCTATTCTCCAATTCACCGTGGGGAAAAGAAGAAAGACTTAACAAATGATAGGGAAAATTCTAATCATATCTTCCACTACCTGTTCTATAGCATTTAACCTCAAAGGATCTGTCCTGTATGTCTGCAACAAACAAATAACTATCAATTCAATTTCCATAGCAGAGAGTATCACAAGCAGCACAAATTCATTAACAGCTGAAGAAGCATGAAAAAGAAAAAAGAAAAATCTCTTCACGTTAAAATAATTAAATATGAAATATCAGACTATCCATGATTAAAATCCTAGAAAGCAAAAGAAATTCCAGTGAGCTTTCGTTCGGCAAACTTTTCAACTCAGAGACACTAAAACATGATGAATCAAAATTCAATTTAATTTAATGAAAAGGAAAAGAAAATTATTCACTATATTTCCTCTCACTGATATCCTTTCCCTGAAACTAAACAGGTTGAGCTATATAAGCAATTCAAATAGAAGCAAGAGTCTTACATGACTCGATAAATCATCGAGAAACTCTCTTCGTCCTGAAACGGAATTTAACAGAAACGCACAAAGTCAATTAAAAAAGAGATAACAAAAAAACGGAAAGAGAGCACTCGGAACAATGCGAACTCGCGTATGCACATGGAACGAGTTTTTACCATCGGGAGTGAGAACTTTAAGCCTGCGAGAGACGAAAACGAGAGGAGCAACGACGGAGAGAAAGAGCAGGCAGAGGATCAGAGTCCTCTGCCACCGACGAGATTGCTTCATCGATGTCAGTCACCGGTTGACAACGGAAGAAGCGTTGCTCGCTGTCGCTCTGCGATTCCGAATCGTTCTCGAGAAGCACATTTCACGGATTCAGATCACAGAGAATTCGATGCCTCGAAACAAAAGTAACGAACAATCACGGAGCCTAGGGTTTCAGTTATTTCGCTTTTGCGCTTTTTGGAGAGAGACAGATACAGTAAGCAGCTCCTTCCATGTTCGCCCCCTCAGAGAAAGAAATACCTTGTTTAATTTTTTTCTCTCTCTTCCTTT
Organism: Gastrolobium villosum; assembly: GCA_032173675.1. Classification (NCBI taxonomy): domain Eukaryota; kingdom Viridiplantae; phylum Streptophyta; class Magnoliopsida; order Fabales; family Fabaceae; genus Gastrolobium; species Gastrolobium villosum. The sequence continues at coordinate 34,771 of JAVKPL010013093.1, read as the reverse complement.
TTTTTATTTTTTATTTTATTTTTGTCTTCGTGTTATATAGTTTTGGGGGTTTCCTCGAGATTTGTGCATCAGGAATGATAGAAACGGTAGGTAAGTTAGACATTCATCATGGATGATGAGGATGACAGATACGCGTTGATGTGATGGTCATACTCATCAATGCTTACACTTATTCTCACACCATTAATACCAAATTACCAAGCATTTTGAATTTTCATGGCTTTGTTTTTTTTTATTTAGCACCAATCATGGTTCATGGGGGAGCACAACTAGGACAAGATTGAAGATTATTATTATACAAAAAAAAAAAAAGATTGAAGACTATTATTGATTGGATTTATTAAAGAGTGGTTAAAAGGGGGAAAAAAGGGTAAAAACACATTAAACAAAAAAAAATGTTCTAGACCATCACATGGGTCATAATAGCCTAACAATAAGTAAAAAATAAAGAGATAAGAATAAACTTATTATCCTATCTATCATAAGAATCACATTTAAATTAAAGAAAAATATACTCTTATGTTGTAGGAGAGTATTTGTCTCTTCTACACATACATTGATTTTTGTGTTTCTTTTTTTATCTTTTTTTACTTTTTCTATAAGTGGTGGGTCCCACAATCATTATCTCTATGACATGAGAGAGCTCTCTCCTATAACATGAGACTAATAAAGCCCTTAAATTAAGATAACTTTTTTATAAATAAAGAATTGTTTATAATTTCTTAAAAAAAAAAAAATTTAAGTCTAGTTATGCACCCTTATACTATGTATCTTTTTAGTTGTCATTGTCCATACACATTTCACGTTCTGACTACGCCATTATTATTATTAACATCGACCGATTGCAATGTCTCCTTCATAGAGATATGTGACTATACCGATTCAAGATACAATTATCAATCACCGATTGGATATTTTTGATCATATCGCATCGATCAAATAATATATATTTTTATTAAAATCACCAAATTATTTATGTTCAATTTAAATAATTAAAATATTTAATAAAGAATATTAAAATTTCTATAATTAATACTTATTAAAAAAACTCTTATTGATTTGGTTGTTCTACATCTTGTATGCTCAAATATGGGTCATAAATTTGTTACGCTTCTTGTACCCGTACATTCCATTTTGTGCCTGTGATTAGAGGTGGCAAAGCGGGCTGCCCGCCCCGCCACAGCCCACATAAGCCCGCCAAAAAGTGGGCTGGCCCAACCCACTCCACCTTTGAAGATGGGCTAGATATCTCAGTCTGCCCTGTCTCGTTTGGGCGGGCGGGGCAGGCTGCCCGCTAAACCCGTAACATTTTATACTAAAAACTAAAAAATAAAAAATAAAAATCAGCCCGAGCGGGTTGGCGGGCTTGGCGGGACGAGCGGGACGAGCTTAGCAGGCAGCGAGTTTAAAAAATTCAGCCCGCCCCGCTCGGCCCATTTTGCCAGCTCCCAATCAAGGCAAAATGGTTAACCTACCTAAGAAAAAGGTATCAACATCATGAGAATCCCTTGCCTTTGCTTGCCTCGGTTGGGGATATTAAAATCAAACCTAACTTCGAGTACGTGGTTTTTTGAGTGAAAGTTAAGATTCCAAACAATGATAATAAATGCTACTAATTTTCTAGTATTAAATTGTGTTGGGTTTTTGTATAATCAAGCAACAATAAGAATATTACTTAAAATAAATAATCCATCCGGTTTAAGTATCTAGTTACAAATGTAACCAAGTTTTGCTTTATTTCATTTTATTTAATATACAAAATAGTTAAAACAAATCTGTAATAATAATTTGACTAAGGAAAAAATTAAAACTATTAATAGAGAATTATTTTCTGTCTCTTCAGCTTTATTAATATCAAAGTTTAATTTTTGTCGTGAATTCCTTCTTATCATGTAAGATTGATCTCAAAGCGTAGCAACAAATTTATCTTAAAAGGTACAAAAAAATTAGTATTAAGTATTATTTTATTTTTTGAGATAAATATAATAAATTGAAAAGTGAATAGGTATGTAGTCGTTTAAAATTTAAAACTTTCATTTTGTAGTTTAAAAAACACATAAAAAAGAATTATCATATACATTAATGCGGATCAATTACGCCAATAAAATTCATTTTTATTTAATAATAATAATATTAACTAGTCTCAAATAAGGACAAGAATGAAATAAGCATAGTTTTGTTGGCATCCATTTTTTGGGGGCTTGATAGGGTTGTCTTGAAATAAATCGAGGCAAACGCTTATGCACCATGACAAATGGCAATTTATGGTGTTGCTACATTTCACTTTCGCCCAACACATTAATCCCGTCGCAAAAATATATTTCTGTGTCTGCCATAAAAAAGAGCCAGGTCTAGTAATTACAACCATGAACTCTACCATACCAAATCATTATTCCCCACTTACTGTGTGTGTTTTTTTATCATTTTCAGTAGCAGGTTGGTCAGTTTCAGATTTATTTGTTTCTCCTTGCCAATGGGACATTGACACTTACGTTTTTAAGATTATGCTTGCACTGAAATTACATTTGACAAGATGCATTGAGTTCGATTGATCATACATGTCTTAAAATTTCTTCGTAGGTTTAAGAGATGGGAAAAAGAATCGACAATCCATATCACAGAACACCGCCAGCTGTATCGCGTGCACTCTACAGAACTGGGACAAGAATACAGTAATGTGGAAACATATTTTATATTCAGTGAAGCTATTGTGGAAAAAAAAAGTACATTTCATAAATTATCAATTTGGCTTGTTTTGGTACTATAAATTTACTTACGTAAATATTAATAAGAATCTGTGAAAAAAATTTCACGTATAATTTGTATAATGATTTGAATTATTTTGAAAAGTATAAAATTTTCATTTTAAGCAAGTTTAAAAAAAAAATGATATCTGCAGAGGACTTGATCCATGGTGTAACCTAATTAATTTAAATATTAAATTAATTAAATTAATTTAAATTCTAATTTTGAATTTAAATATACTCATGAAATTAGATTTGATGACAATGGAGAAAATTAAGGAAATCAATTAATTAGATTGATTGGGAAAAATTAGGGAACCAATCAATTTGATTGATTGGATAAAAAAAACTATCTAATAGGATTGAAAAGTGACGGGCATTAATCAAGGGATTGATTAGCCATTATATTTAATTTATCTTTTTTTTATTTAAATGAGATATTTTTCTTATTTTGCTCCATCCAAAATCCTAGCAAAAAATTACTCACATTAGGCATTGACTTTATCATCATAATCTGTGCACGTGCTTGAGCATATTGCTCATTCAATCCTCTCAAAAATCTTATGGTGTGGTCTAGTTCACGAGATGTCCTCATTTGAGTTATTGCTCCACATTCATAGGGAATCACCGGATTAGGCAATGGTTTCAAGTTGTTCAACTTGTCCCATGGAGTCTTAAGATGAGCAAAAAATTCTGACACTGATTTATTACCTTGTTGCAATCTACATATCTCTTCTTGTAAATCAGCAATTCCGAATATATCATATTATGAAAATCTATCACAAAGGTCTTTCCATTCCGCTGAAGCACTTTCAATCCACAATATAGATTGTGCAATGGTTTGTGAGATGAATATGTCGCAGCGATCCCTTGCTTGAAACTCAGGATCTTGTTCTTCTGGAATTTTTGCATTTTTGTTGATGAAGTTCAACTTGTTTTTGGATCGTAACTCCATGGTGAAAGATCAGGACCATGAGTGGTGATTGCAGCCATTAAGAACTAGAGTCACAAGAACTTGTGATGGATTTTCGTTTGGGTGAAGGAAAAATGGATGAGATGGATTTGTGAGGTATGCAGAGAGTTGTTCTTAATTAGCTATGTATGTTTAGTAAAGAAAGAAGATGGATTATCTGAAGCGGATATCAGAGCCTTTGAAGCTCTGATACCATAACAGAAATTAGAGAAGCCATTGGAAGCGAAAATGAATTTCCTCATATTAGATTGATAAGAATAATTACAATAGTCAGAAAGATCATATATATACAATAGCCTCGGCAAGAAAAAGGATAACAAATTATCTAACTACTTAGATAACAGACTAATGCTTCTAAGTTCTAACATACTCCTGGTAATCTGTTGTGATTGGTTGGCCATGCACGTGACACATCTGACGTAGATTTCTGTAATCTGAAATCAATGAGTGAACTTGGTGCACATACATTGTTTGCTGAGATTGCAGTAGGCTTTGAAGTTAATGGGCTTGACTCAATTAATGGACTTGTAGTTGTAGGGTTTGAACTGCTGGGTTGTATTATGTTTATCCTCATTACGTTAATCATCTAGGAGGAAAATCGTTTTTGTAGTAGTAGTTTAAAATGTCTGTAAATAGTTATTATATTAGGGGGCGTTTAGTAGAGGAGAAATTTTTTTTATCCGAAAATCATGTTTTTTAGAAATGTGATAGAAACATTCAATTTACGATAATATCCGGAAATAAAAAATTTAGAAATATTCAATTTCCCGATAATCCTAAAAAATACCTTATAGCAAACGTCCCTTAGAGAAAACTACTGTCGCCTATAATAAGTAGGGGTATAAATGGGTCAGGCTGACCCAGCCTAGCCTATAGCTCGGTTTACATTGAGCCTGGCCTAGCCTAGCCTTTCAGCAAATGTAGAGTATGCTTAGGCTTATAAGAAAGTCTTTTTAACAAATAGGTCATAGCCAATTTTGTCCAGCCTGGCCTAAAGCCTTGTAGGCTGACCTAAAGCCTTGTAGGCTGACCTAAAGTCTTGTAGGCTGACCTATTTAATTTATTAAAATAAAATAAAATGATAATATTTATTTTATGTGGCAAAGTACCAATATCAACCCTAATTTTTATGTGCACCGCCGCTTCTCACTCTCGGCTTCGTCTGGGGTATTATGTTGTCTTTTTCTTGTTTCTCATATTTTTCTTATGAGAAGTACTAGTGCATGTATGAATGAAACTTTCTTTGCTCTATACAATTATTTTCTTTGTTTAGTATCTACAGTGGGAGGCCTACAAGGCTTGTAGGCCATGTCAGGCTTTCTTATTTTTTAAAATAGACAAGGCTTGACCTACAAATAAAACCTTTAATAGGCCAGTAGCCAAATAGGCTGAATTTTTTTTACGTAAGTTTGGGTCATGAAGGCCAAAACCCAAACCATTTACACCCCTAATAATAAGTTTAGCAGTTATTGATTACAAATGGAACCCTTTTTATTCACGACACTGCCCTTGCTTGCTTTATGTGGTGTAGCATTTATTTTAGAACAGAGACAAAATAGTGATCACATGCCATACACATGAAATGACGTATTTGTCAATTTACTTACTTCAAATAATGTTTGGTTTCTAATTTTATCACTCTCGGTTTCCGTCTCAGAGAGGGTAAAGGAAAAAAACGATGAGGAAAAAAATAAAAAATATTGTGCCATGTTGTAGGAAGTTCAACTTTGGGTGCTTAACATGGTCCTCGGGCTAGCACCCCTGTAGTTGTTTTAAATTGGGGATTAAGGAATGTATGCGAAGAAGGGATTAAAGCAAAGATTTGTAGCTCGAGTATAAAAAGAAGAAGGGGTTATCCCTTTTGTGCCTTTTTTTAGGTTAATTGTGATTTGTGATACAATATAACGAATTTTAATCCATTAATCAAACCGTTAATAGTAGCATCTGAAGGAAGGGAGATTGGGTTTACCAAAAAAAAAAAAAAGAAGAAGTAAGGGAGATTGGGATCGTGTTAAATCAATAAGAATATCATGCATAATAAGCGCACACTTCATTGGATTGAGTGTAATTAATTGCTTAGTTTTTACTCAATATTTCCCCATTTTTATAATCTTGTTTAAATTCATTACTACGTATACTAGTTATTTTGGATGAACAACATATTATTAACGTTACCAGAAAACGGCCCATTGCAATGCTTAAAGCCATTTTAACTTAGTGGTGTGGACATAATAGTATTTCAAAACCGAGAAAAGCCGCGACGTAGTCTCAAAACCAATAAAATATTTTCCACGTAAAAGAAAAGAGTTTTATTTTCTTGATGTCACGTAACAGAAATTTTATCTCCTATTCTCGTTACGATTTTCGTGCTTTTTTTCTCTTTTCTTTTTTTAAAAAATAAAATGGATCTCATCTTTTGTTATGAGAGTAGGAGAGAAGATTTATGTGACAAAAAGAAAATGACTTTTCATATATTTGACTAGTTGTCTTTCGCATGCTGTGAATTCAGCTATGAATCAACAAAAAAGAGAGAGACTAATCTCGAAATTGCTATTCTGACCTTTCTCCTTAATTTGGTTGTTGCTTCTCAAATTGCCACGGTGTTAGCCAATAACTTAAATTTTGGGACATGTCAGCTTTTTGGTAATGTGGCAAAAAAAAAAAAAAATCATGTTCAGGTTTCTAAGGAACAAAATGAAATTTTTGTTGAGAAGATCCAAGAGGTGAAAATTTTGCTTGGGGATGTTTATTGGGTTTGTATGGTTTTTGAGGAGATTGATACCGACTGGTCACATAATAGTAGTATTATTTATCAGGAATGTATTCTCTTTCAAAATTTTGTATTTTTCTGTTTCTTGATAAATGCTCACTAACTTCAATTAGATTCCATCTATTTCACAATGTGGGCAAGAGAGATACATATTGTTACATCAATTTCATGATTGTAAGTTTTTAATTATGGTTTTCGTCCTCGCTCCTATACTAAGGTTGCAGATAATCTAGTAAAGTATGGCTAGAGTCATGATTTGGAAATTTGGTTAGTAGATTTTCCAAACTTCACTATTTTCCCTTATTTCTGATTTAAGAGATATTTAAAGTCTCTTTCCGCTAAAAAAAAATAAAAAAAATCATATTGCATATGTATTTCACATTTAAGGGAAAAAGATATATCCTTTTAAAGGATACAAGCTTATATCCTTTTAGATCCTAACCGTTGATTTCCGTTCATCAATGGTTATAATCTATTTGGTCAAACTTAATGGGCCAAATTTATTATTAATTAATTATTAATTAATTAATAATTTTGATCCAATAAATTATAACCGTTGATGGACGGAAATCAACGATTAGGATCTAAAAGGATATAAGTTTGTATCTTTTAAAAAGATAGATGTTATTCCCCATATTTAATCACATCAAACAAATATTTATTTTCATGAATTAGAATAAAAATATAATTTATTTTTTTATATTAAATTTGAATTCATTCTTTTGAGAGTGGTTAAATTTTTTAATATGCTCTCCCTTAGAGAATAATATAAATAATTGTACATATTTTGTTTATAATTTTTTTAAACATTTTTAATTCATATAATGTCAAATATAAATTGCACTATTGTCAATTCAACTTATAAATTTATAATAAAGTGCAACTCACTCAACCTTTTGTAAATAAACTAATAATTATGCCTCGTCAGTCGTGATCTTACAACTTCTTTATGGCCAATTTAATCCCTCGTAATTTTAAAAAAAGTTTAGATATTTCACTGGTGACTCGAGTACTAGGAATCTAGCACAGTGAATGAGATTTAAAAAAAAAAAAAAAAATCTGAGATGAATGAGATTTTTAACGTATTAGTATCACCAAAATTATGTTTGGACACTTTTTTACGGCAACATTTTTTTAATAATAAAAAAACCCCGCAATAATTAATTGGACCATTCCTTAAGCTGAGGCGAAATCAAAGGAGTATATTGGATTGAGATTTTAAAAGATTATTTGTAGATAAAAAATTCATTAATATTTAATTATGATTTTAAAGGATTGAAAAAAAAAAATCATGTGGAATTCGATTAAGATTTTAAAAGATTATTTCAGAGTTTGTCTAAATTCGTTGCTATTCAATCAGGATTTTAAACAAGGGTTTTATATTTCTCATTTAATATGAGAATTCAAACTTTCCTACACACCCTTCGATTTTCGTGCTGACATGGGTCCTACATCTAATTTTTTCTAACACGTGGGTCCCACTTGCTTTTTAACACTACAACATGAGATTTCAATTCTCATTTAACATGAGAAATATAAAACCCTTTAAACAAAGGAAAAACAATATTGTGGTATTAAAAAATTTAATGATTTTAATGAATTTTCTATTGGTGTGAATTCCATGAGACTTTTTAGTGAGAAATAGAAATAAGAGGTCTCTCTCACAATCTCACCCTAACACCCTAGGATTTATTGAGATTTCTCTCCTGCAGTGTCTTTTTCTTCCTTTGGCGGGTTGACCCGGCCCGCTCGAAACTGAATTCTACTACGGGAGCTTCATCAAAGCTAAAAAAAGATTTTTGAGTGATTTTTATCACAAAATAACCAAGAAACCACAAACCAACAAAATTATAATATAATCAATCTCAAAAACAACATATTTTGAGCAGTTTTTTAAAAGCTTTTGGATATTGAAAAACAATTTTTCAAGTTATGGGTCACGGTTTTTTTTTTGACAAAAAAATGTGTAATTTTTGTATTAAAAATAATATAAATAATGGAAAAATAACATAGAAACTAAAATTCTCAAACCAATTTGAGATAATATTAATTTAAAGAAAGATTGAAACTTTCATTATATGCACTCTATATTTCATAACAATACATTCGTGAACTAAATTCCTTCGAAATAATTTCAAACAAATTTTGTGTCAATAGATAACTAAAAACATGTTTTTCAAAAGTCCAAAAGTAATTTAAGGTTTCAATGTATCGATTTAAAATAATTTGAGAAATTTTCTAAATTTTCTTAGAAAACTTAATGAAAACATGCATATGATATATGATTAGAAAACTCTCATCACATAGAACAAAAACCTCAAGGTTTCCAAGATCAATTGAAAAAAATTTCAAACGAAATCTTATCATGAATTTTAGGTTCTATATGTAAATTTAGAATTATTTTAATAAATTAAAAAATTGGGTCTTATAATCATGTATGCATAGCTCTTATACCAAATGAAGATGATAATTTTCAACCCATTGGTTAAACCCAAGAGCATGAATGAGAAAATTCTATTGCGTGAAGACTAGTATAACTTTAGATATGTGGAGAGCTATTGCTTAGTAACTTTGAATGTTTGTTAAAAATTATATTATATTTTACTTATTGAGAAAATTATAATAGGTTTTACTTTTTTTTATTAATATCATTGCATTTCTTTATATTTTCTTGATAAACTCTTTGTTATTTTTTTATTGACTCTTATGATCTTGAATATTTGTTAAGAATACGATTTTTTAAATCATATAAATTCATATTATCCTTTCAAATCTTATAAATTATATTAAAATCTTTTAAACTCCAATATTATGAAATCTTGATTGTAAATTTTTTTTTTAAAAAAAGTCTTTAAAGTCTCACTCCAATTTTAAATAGTCTTTTAAAATTTAGAAGATTTTTTATCTTGAAAGTTTTTTAAAATCCTAATTCAATACACCACCCCAAACTTGAGCGATTATTTTATGCTCCGGGAGCTAACTTGCTCCGGCCAAAATTGAAAAACAAAAAGGATAGAGGGGAAATATAAGAAAAGAGAGGGATTTAAGAGTATTTTTTTTACCAAAAAAAGTAAAGGAGCATGAAAAAATTGATGGGCCGGTCTATATTAAAAAGGGTTTATCATCTCTCATTCAACATGACCTTATGAAATTTTCTACACACACAACATCTTATGGTGCCCACAGCAAAAAAAAAAATTCCGGCACGCAAAACGAATCTCTATAACATAACAGAATCACTCTTCCTACAATATAACTTTTATAAAACTCTATTAAAACGAATCTCTATAACATAATACAATCACTCTTCCTACAACATAACTTGATGTAAATATAAGAAGAAAAATCAGGAGTCCATTTTAATTGGTCGATTTTTTTTGGTATTCAACAAAAATTATGGGATTCATTTTAATTTCTTAGAATAAAAAAAGATGATTTGAGATCATCTAAAATTTAAAATAGACTAGATTAGCTGAAATTGTGGTACTTTAAAATTTAAAAAGACCTATATTAATCCTAAAAAATATTAACATAAATTTATTTTGAATTTTAGAATAATCAGCGGTCGACTTTTTTTTTTAATTAAATTGAGTCTCTTGATATATATTGAGATTCAAAAAGTACCTAAAAAGAAAGTGTGCAACCAATATTAACGTATCTTGTTCATTCTAAATTCAAACCCACCGTGTTAAGCATTATTGTGTCTTTTTTATTTTTTTATCTTTAACCTCAACCTGCCACTCACAACCCCACTTCCTGTCACCAAATCAATTCATGCAAATATCTTTCGTTGCTCTGTAATTCCTCCAAATGCCATTATTCTCTTCTCCTCCACCTCATCCTCTTTTGCAAAACCCTCCTTCTCTACTCAGTCCAAATCCAGTTGCCAAACACTGAATTCAAGCACTACCCAATTCACAAGTTTCGTTTTTGACACTCTTATCTTCCTCTGCTTACCCAGTTCACTGTTCTATGTAAATGGGTTAGCGGTTAATCCTGCAAAATGGCTCTTGCTGGGTCTGTAGTGGAGCTTCTTCAATCTTCTTCTTCTATAAAGAAGAAAACTGCTGTTTCAAGAAGCTGGATTTTGCTCGACCATGATGGCAGAGGCACTATATTGGATGTGGACAAGTATGCTATTATGCGCCTGGTTGAAATTCACTCAAGAGATCTTCGAATTTTGGACCCTCTCCTATCATATCCTTCCACCATTCTCGGCAGAGAGAAAGTCATTGTTCTCAATTTAGAGGCAAACGCTCTGTTTTGTTTTTGTTTTTGTTTTTTATTTTACTTTTATTTCGTATTTGTGTTTTGTCTTATTTTGGTTGCTTTTGAGTTCTTTTTTTGCAGCACATTAAAGCTATTATAACTGCGGATGAGGTACGTTTGAATTTGATATGTCTTATATATTCGATGTCTTTCTTCTTTAAGAGCTTGATGCACGAGTGCACGTGCGGTTTGTTCTTGGTGTAGGTATTGTTAAGAGATCCAATGGATGATGACGTTGTGCCTATTGTTGAGGAGCTTCGACGACGGTTACCAAGAGAAACTGCTTCTGGACAAGGCCAATTAGGAGAAGAAGAGGCGTGTGCTCAAGACGGTGAAGGTGGGGAAGAAAATGGTGCGGTTTGTGAAAAAAAATTTGATTTGGAAAAGATTTAAATTTTAGTATAATCAAACATTGTTATGTTGTTTCTGGGGTTTCTTTCTTTCTGTTGCAATAATGGGAAACTGACTCTTGTGGCTCGTAGAATTTCCATTTGAGCTTCGGGCCTTAGAAGTTGTATTAGAAGCAATTTGTAGTTTCCTTGATGCACGGACAAGAGAGTTAGAGACTGCTACTTATCCAGCTTTGGATGAACTCACCTCTAAGGTAAAAAGCCTTTGGATAAGGATTGTGTGCGTGTGGCAGTGTGTTTTCTTTCATAGATTTTTCACCTCGTACAAGTGTTCAGATATATAAAATCATTAATGTAACCTCACCCATTAATTTAAGCTTTTGGGTTGAATTGGTTCTTTACATGGTATCAGAGCCTCGTGTCCCGGGTTCGATCCTCACCGCCCCCACTTTCTTTCAGATGAAATTTCTTTATTCGCACAGGTAGGTGGCCTGTGCGTTATCCACCCTTCAAGTCCAGTGGGCTCTTGTATGAGGGGGCATGTTGAGATATATAAAACCATTAATGTAACCTCACCCACTAGCTTAAGCTTTTGGGTTGAATTGGTTCTTTACGATAAGGACACTGTGCTAAATTTGCATTTACCCAAATGGTTAGGATGGCAGAACTTGGTCATAATCTATCTGATAGACTGCACAAATTTCATCAGGACTAAACCTGTTGTTAATTTCTGCTCTTAATATCTAGATTGAGCATATATCCATATCCAAATCTGTGATATAAAACATGGGTTTTATTCATTAATGTTTGATTTCACATTATATGTTGTCACAAAATTATGATACTTTCTCATCCTCTCCCCCTTCCACACTACTCTGGATGGCATTTGTGTCCAGATCAGCAGTCGTAATTTGGATAGAGTGCGAAAACTGAAAAGTGCAATGACGAGGTTAACAAATCGAGTTCAAAAGGTATGTTAAAATAATAACAATAAGATTTTGTAACACATTTTTCATTCCCTTCCCTCTTAATAAGTGAATTTTCATTTTTCCTTTGCTTTAGTGCTCTTTATTATATAAGTGTGTTCCAAAAGAAGAATGCTACGTTGCTGTCTTCATTACTTACATACCTAAGCAGTAGTAGTTACCTCGATCTCACTGATTTTTTCCCTTTCCTTATCATATTAGAACCAAGAATTTTTCTGTTTGCACTTACTTTACTTGCTTGTTTGTAGATAAGAGATGAACTAGAAAACCTACTTGATGATGATGGTGACATGGCTGATCTTTACTTATCAAGAAAGTTGACTGTTTTATCCTCTCCCGCTAGTAGCTATAATGCTCCCAACTGCCTTTATAGCTCTCCCAATCTAGGTTCAAAGATCAAAACAAGTGCAACGACTGTTCAAGGGGAGAATGATGTTGAGGAGCTCGAAATGTTACTTGAGGTTATAAAAGTCCTTATCTTTAATTTTGCCATAGATAATGTTGGGTTAAATGAATTGACCTATGCTGCATTAAACTGAATAGTGTTGTGGTTTGCAGGCCTATTTCACGCAAATTGATGGCACACTAAATAAATTGACCACAGTATGAACTGCGCGTTTTCTTTTAATTCTTCCTACTTAAAATTATAATTTGATTTCTGTTATACACTAAGTGACAAACTTTGCTATTTGATGCTTTCCTCTGTCTCAGTTGCGAGAATATATTGATGACACAGAAGATTACATCAACATACAGGTGAATTTTATGCACAAAATATAATTCATTGTTTTGTAGATTTTAACTATCGTAATAGAGGGGTCAAAAGTTTTCCTTTATATATTAGGGGAATACTAGTATCATGTTATTGGAGACTAATATCTCATGTCATAGACACAAACAATGTGGGGCCTAGTCTTTTTTTTTTTAAAGAATGGGTCCCACATGCTTTGTATTAGGGGTGTTCGCGGTCTAGATTGGATCGGTTTTAGAAGCAAAAATTATCCGATCCAATTCCTTTAGTTTAATCGTTTAATATCCATTCGGTTTGGAATTTTTTTCAAATCCGATCTAATCCAATTTTATTCGGTTTGGATTAGATTGTTTTTCGGTTTTTTGAAAAGTCTAACATTTGTATGATGATTATTATGCAAATAACATATTTTTTGTATGTATTTGCTTTATAAAGTTTGTATGATGATTATTGCGCAATCTAGAAGCATTGTACAACAAAAAGTTCAATTACCATCTTTTACCTCCAAGGCTCCAACAAAAAAAATTATAATATAGTTGTCTGAGATACGAAGTAACCCAAATTTTCATCTTATACAGGAGCTGCTGTACAACAATAATGTAATAAAAATATATTATGTATCTTAAAAAAAAAAGCATAACATAGATCAAACACAACCCACTTTCTCCGACATGATGGGTTAATGGATTTAGAATTTAGAATTTTGTTATATGGTGTTTGTGCTATGATTGGAAAAAGGTCCAAGTATGTAGATGGTAAGGTTAGGGAATCATTAAATCGGTTTTCACCAATCAATCCAAAACCGATCCAATCCAATTAAATTTGGCGATTTTGTTTTCGGTTTTCGATTTTTCGGTTTTTGGTTTTTTGGTTCGGTCACTCGGTTTAGATTGGTTGATGAACACCTCTATTGTGTGTCTATGACATGAGATACTAGTCTCCTACAACATGAGACTAGTATTTCCCAATTAAATTAAGAGTCTGTGAACATAATTTGCACACTCCGTTTATAGCATAATTAATCACACTTCGTAATATGTCGCGTATGTATGCAGCTTGACAACCACCGAAATCAACTGATTCAGGTATAAAGCTTTCAAGGTCTTAGTTTTTCCCTTAATGAGGTTCTCTATGCATACTCCTACGACCCTTTTTGAAACTTTTGTTGACAAAGCCATAATTTGTGTTTAAATACTACTGTTATTGTTTGTCCTTCTTCTACATGACAGCTAGAGCTCTTCCTTAGTTCTGGGACTGTCTGTCTGTCCATATATTCGTTGGTGTGTGCAATATTTGGTATGAACATTCCATATACATGGAGAGAAGGTCACGGATATATATTTAAATGGGTATGTCTACATCCCTAGCAAAAATATTAAAAAGTTTTTCAAATCTTCTGACCAACTTGTTTTGCCATATATGTGTGTGTCAGAGAGAAAGAAAGAATATGTAGCTCTTACTGATTTTTTCAGTTCAAATTTATAACTTTAGGTGGTGATCTTTTCGGGAATTGTTTGTGCATCCTTGTTTTTATCCGTAATATCTTATGCACGACGCAAAGGTCTTGTGGGGTCTTGAAATGCTTATAAAGATGCATGTTGGGAGACATCAGATTAAGCCAACGGTGTGCGGAAAGTGGAAATCCATGTTCAATTGGGATGTATGGCACCAAAATGTTATGCGCGTAATAGTTTCGTTTTCATATAGAATGGCTCTTAGTTGGCAAGTTTTATGCACTGAATAATTTTTTTTTTCTAAAGAAAAAAATTAATTGTATACCTTTTTTATTTAAGGGAAAAGAAGATTTGATTCTGAAGTCGGATATAAACTATTTTATTTGCATTTTGTCCACCATTATCCTGTATCTACACTTTCTTTGTTATTAAAAAATTTCAGGTATTTTCGTCAAATCTATCATGGGTCAATTCCATCTTCTTTTTAGTACATAATTCCATCTTCTTTTTCGTCAAATCGATTATGCATGCGCATGCGGATATCAGTTACCATAATCATATTATTATTGTTCCCCGACAATTTCAGCATTTCGGGCTGGGAGAAAATAATTGAGACGGATGTAATTATTCATAGCATTTATTTCCAGTCATAATAGCAAACAATGAAACATTAATTTAAGAGTAGATTTGTCAGAGCTAAATGCTAGTCTTCGAATTCATAAATCTTTCTCTTTACTTATGAGGAGTATTGAGGTCTAGCTAATTTTCGGGAATGAGTGATCTCACGTGAAAAAGTGGTTATATAGTCATGTTATTTGATCACAACCATTAATTTAAAAATTATACAGTTTTTTCTCTCTTATCTCATCATTAATGAATGATTGTAATTAAATAACATGACCACTTTTCCACGTGAGAGGATCCACTCTCGTGGTTTTCACAAGCAGGAGTCTCAATTACTTGAATTAGGAAATCAAATGTGAAAAAGTGGTCATGTGATTATGTTATTTGATTATAACTATTCATTTAAAAATTATATATTTTTTTCTCTCTTATTTCATTATCAATAAGTGATTGTGATTAAATAACATAATCTCATAATTACTTTTGAGAGGATCCACTCCTCTTAAGTTGCGCATAATTCTGAACACTACACACAGAGATGCAGTACTGAGGAAAAAGAGAGGACTGATGAGGGACCCCTTTTGCAGTTAAGAAACAAAACACGAATGTCACATGTTACTCTCATATTCCCATTTTTCCACAAAGCCGATTGAAGTTTCTTTTTGACTTTGATGTGAAGTCCTCAACTGAACCACCTAACCCTTTTTTTCTTTTCTTTTTCTTTTTTCCTTCTATTTGCTGGATCAGGATGAGGAGGATCATTCTACCCGTAACCCAAACTTCGATGTAAAGCAAATGACATTCGAATACAGATTTGACATTTCTTACAAATAGTTAATGGTCTAATTTTCGTGATTAATTAAGTATCGTTATAAATAAGAATTTACATAATTAAATAAGAAATTGTGCTACAGAAGAACGCAATTAATGAAATTATTAATATATGATTTATTTATACCTCGAACAGTGCTAAGTTACGAACTTAATAGAGTTACATGAGAATTGTGTATCTGTTTTTGTAAATTAGTTCATTTTTTCTGCCGTTAATGTAAATTTATTTGCAATAAGTTTAATATGACATTATTTTGGAATAAAAATTATGATATTTTTATAATTTTAATTTATTTCAAGGTTATTGTAGCCTTTATAATTATAATTATTTAATTTTTTAATTTCAAAATGACGTAATTTTAGAAGTAAATACAGATAATTTATGTGTAGTAATTGTGGTTTGTAAATTCAAAAACCATTATCATAATTTAAACCTACGATTTTACTCGTATTTTGATTCATGTCAACTATTTGACTAAGTTAAGGTGACTAGAATTGTTTATTTTTTGTTATACAACTTGTTATATACTCATCAATTAATATGGCAGCAATGACTATCGTGCAAATTAGCTCACCTGATAAAGTTTTGCAATTGATTGTAAGATGTGTGAGTATAAAAAATAGTTATTCCTTATAATCCAAAATAAAAAAATAGGAACCACCAAATTATTTAACATTCCGTTTATTTTTTGATAAAATCTCATAATGATCTCACAATAATATCTTTTATTATATGGGGTAGGATCATCTTACGGTGTAAGAATAATAAGTCTTACACCAAATTTTAACAATTATTTTTCTGCATCTCAATCATTGGATATACAGAAATCAATGATCAAGATTTGATGTAAGAATTATTATTCCTACAGTGATGTAAGTTCATCCTATCCCTTATTATATAATGAAATTTCATGTTGACTCCATTAATAAAGAGTAACTCTATGTCATTTAATCAAGCAATATAATATTTTATTTAATAAAAGAAAATATTAAAGAGTATATTACTAGCCATAATCAATTTAAAATATTTTGCTAATTAAAAAAAATTCAAAAACTATCATGCGAGTTTTCTCATTTATCGCTTATCCCTCTCACTAATTTTTTTTTGAATCATTTACATCCTTATTTAATTTTTTTATCACTTATCTCCTGTAGTAAGTGATAAAAAAATTTAAGTCAATGAAATAAATGATTCAAAATTTTGGGGAAGAGATATATAATTATGAGAAAAGTTATAGCAGAATTTTGAAATTTTCCCAATAAAAAAAAAGTGATTTGCGTGCATGATTGATTCGATTTTATCAAACCTAGCAAAACATTTTACACAATTCTTTAGCCTTTATTTTAAATTTTGGTAGGTAATCTTTCAAAGCTAATATGTTTAGGGCCACCATATTCCTTACAGGGAGAGAATTTATTGTGGTCGGGACCACCATTTTTTAGGTGGTCCCGTAATGTAAATAAGAGGGTAAAATTGAAAAAGAAAAAAAATAGCAGAATAAAAATGGAAAGAAAAATTTAGTATTGAGAGAGGGAACACCAAATTATTGGATGGTCCTGGAACATCACAAATATTTCCACTGGTATTAACTAGGATTTAGGGATAAATCTTCGGTGCTACTGTTGCACCTAGACTCAGTACATCCTATCAATGAGAGCATTACATATCATAGGAGAGAGAAAAAATTTAGTAGAAAAAAAAGTAAATTTTGACTAAAATGTCATATTTTTATTGATAGGATACACCAAATCTTTTGATGTAATACTAGTAACAAAAATTTATTCAGGAGTTAGCCCTATCACCTTATCATGGATCCTCTCGCATGACACGCCGCCCAGCACCGCGCATCTTAACCTCGGCGCATCTTAGCAAAGCTCCTAACTTCTATAGCTGTCGTTGGTTGAAGTGTGTAACATATGTCCTTAAAATATGTTGTTTAAATCGTAAACCCCGAAAAAACAAAAAAAAAATCATCAAAAAAGAAAAGAGAGAGAGAATAAAATTATATATATCTACCGAAAAAAAATTTATACATAAAAAAAGAAGACATAAAGAAAGAGAGAAACACTTGGTTTTGGTTCATGCTCTTTTCGACGAAGAGGTCCTCTCGATTCAGATCATCCACAACACAAGACAAACTCCCTCTGCCAAATCCATCATAACCCACGTCAAATCTTCTCAAATCGCACCGACCCATTTCATATTCACACCCCAAAATTATCAAGCACCCGTTTTTAGCCATCTTCCCCGATCGTTCTAGCTACCTATAGGTTCATTCTACATGTACACACTTCTTTTTCTTCTTCTGTTTATATTCTATGTTTTCTTGTTCCTTTTCTCACGCAATCTCGTTGCTTCTCCGTGTTTTTTAAGGTTAATGCAGGGGATGATTGTAACGAAATGGACGTAAATTTTGGTCGTGCACTCGTGCTGATACCAATAGCATGCACCGAGTCAGGGTGGATACGTGGTGAGTGAGAGTTAAAGACGAGGAACTTGAGGCTTGGCATCGATGAACATGTCGAATCAAGTGGTCAAAGTGAGGAGAGACACGATTGAAGCATGCATGACTTGCCCACTCTGCAACAAGTTGTTCAGGGAAGCCACCACTATATCTGAATGTCTTCACACGTGTGAGCCCTTCGATCTCCTTTGAAATCTTGTTTCTTTTCGCCCAATCCCATGTCAAAATTTCTCAAATTTTGAATCTTTTCTCTCATTTTGCGTTCCTCGTCATCCCAGTTTTTGAATTCTCCATGTGGGGTTTGCCTCTTCTTTTGGGGCATCTGGTCTTTTGCGTAACCAGAGAGAGATATGGTTATTTCGTAATTTGATGCTTGTAAAAATACTTCCTTTTATTTCTCTCTCTCTATAAACCCATCGAGGACGTGAATGCTAGGTGGTTTGGATTGGTCAACTATTCAGGAGTTTTGTTGTGCACTTGTGACATTGGTCAACGACTATTTATTATTTGAGTAAACACTTTTTTTTTGGTTTATGGGAATATCCATGAAATCCTTTTTATTTTCTGTCAATAAAAAATGACCAAATTGGTTCCTAAAATTATGAAAAAAGGACCAAGAGTACTCATTACAATTGACGGAAGGACTAACATGGCCATTTTTTCATAATTTTAGGGACCAATTTGGTACTTTTTTATTGTCAGAGATTAAAAAGGATTTCGTAGATATTGCGAGGGACCAGGGTGTTTACTCTTATTATTTAGTAAAATTGCTTGAATCCTAGTCTTACCTTATGTAACACTACTGTGTGGCAGCGAGCACAACATTATTACTTTGCTGTTTCTCACATTATAGTTCTCTTGGTTTTTGTTATTTGTCATTTGAAGTTAATTCCTGGTCTAATTAGCTATCTTTATGTGCACTTTTTTTAGCATATGCTTCACTAGCAGAAGCTCTAAGGCAAAGACTGTTGTGAACCCCAACTAATGGATTTTTCTTTTTCTATGAACTTTATTCAGTTTGCAGGAAGTGCATTTATGATAAAATTACAGATGAGGAATTAGAATGCTGTCCAATATGCAACATTGATTTGGGTTGTGTTCCACTTGAGAAACTAAGGTCAATCCCCTGCCTTGGTTCTATTCCCAAGTTACGCTTGTCCTCCTGTACTTCTTCCTCTAAAAAAGACAAAAGAAAAGTCTCTCTAAGTTTAAGTTGTTGAATGTGAATGAAAGGTGTTGCTTTAACATGGTATGTTGTGCCAATAAGAGTACATTTTTTGCAACCCACCTAATTATTGTTACCAGACTGCTAAAATGGAGATACAATCATAAATGATGGAACCTTTCTTTAAAAAACGAATTATATTTTTGATGTGTCTAGACATGCTCTATTGAGCTGTTGAATAATGCTGATCTTTCAACTTTTATTGGAACATTCCCTTGGGAGAAGAAAAAGGAAACAAACAGCTGTCATAAATCATACTGTAACCAGATCTTCTTCTGAGGTGGTAAACGGCTGCAATGATCTGCAAGAATGAGGGTAGTTTATGCTATGATGGTGCTATCAAGATAACGTTATATCAATATTGTTGCTTTATGAAAACTAACTTAATGAAAGGTCATGGGTTCAAATCCACGAAACAGCCTCTTTGCAATTATGCAAGGGTAAGACTGCATACAAGGATTTCCTCCACCCCACACTCGCTAGTCGGGTTTAACGGCGAGTGATTTTTTTAATGAAAACTAACTTAAGAAGGATCCACTCCCCGCATGTGAAATATGTCATTATAATGCTTGCATGTGAATTATAGTATACACGGAAATAAAATGCCTCCAGTTTGACATCTTTTCATAATTTAGTTGATGATTTATATAATGCTGGTATTTTTATTTTCATTAATTTTCCTGACAGACATTTCATGTCTAATAATATATAGCGTAATAAATGTAAAGTGTTTAAGACATGTGAAATAAAAAATTAAACAGTAAATTGTGGCAATTATGTTTTACTGTCAGCTAATTGCATTTAATAAATTTTCATTTGAAGTTTTAGTTGGAAACAGAATAAGGAGGAATAGGGTAAATATGGTCTTAGTAGAATTAATAGATGAAATGACTGAGATAGGTGACACCGATAAGATGGGGTTTATGATCTGTTTTAGTTGAGAATGTTTAAATTTTAAAAATTCATTTAATTATTTTCCAAATGATGTTATTATTGTTTGCATTCCTTCCCCAAAATTGATGAATTATCCTATTAGCAAAGGATCTTGATCATAAAAGACAGGAAAAAGTGTGGGACTTGAAGAATAAATAGTGCCGAACTTGGATCTAAGAATAGGGGTTATGATCATTCAATTGATAAGTATTCTGGATGGGGAAAGAAAAATAATTATTTTGATCTCTATTAAAAGAATTAGATCAGGAAGACTGATAAAAGAGAAGAAACTTTTCTTTAAATGAATTACCTGTAGCACCATTCCTTATATAAACCTTTGGTAATGAAGCACGCATAGAAGTATTATTTAAAAAAAAAACAAAAAAACAAAACGAAATCACAGCTGATGATAGTGTTGTTCTCTTTTGAATTGTAGCATGCTAAGTTACAGACCTTGTTTTCTGATTACCAGGCCAGACCACAGTTTGCAAGATGTAAGAGCCAAAGTTTTCCCCTTAAAGGGAAGAAAGGTGAAGGCGCCTGAAGTTGTCGCCTCAGTACCATTACCAGCTAGAAGAAAGGAGAGATCTCTTTCATCTTTGGTGGTCAATACTCCGAGGGTATCTACACAGGCAACCATGACAGGAAGAAGAACAAAACCTACAAGAAAGGCTAGTAGTATGCGGACCTCTAGTTTTTCCATTGAAAAGCCTATTAAAAAAGAGGAAGAATTACTGGAAGATCATCCTGAGAGTTCAAGCTCACCTGACACTTCAAATAAGTTTGCTCAGAATACTGTACAGGTAGTAGGAGAGATAATCTGGCTCTTTTCTTTGAGCTCATTCTATACTGTTCAGTTTCCTTGTTTTGTTCATTTGTTATCTTGGTTCATTTGATTTCCCAGATTGTATTGGCATTAGTTTACTTATATTCTTATCCTCAAGTTTTTCCTCGGTGCAGAGTGTGTCCCCTTGTGAGGGTAGTCAATCCATACCCAATAAAGAAGAGAATGGTGCTGAACCATGGGACGCAAAATTGGATCTTTGGAAACCTTTGAATTGTTTAGTAGAGGTCGCAAGTAGGAGTAAATCTTTCAAATCTAATGTGCAAGGGTCTGATGCTAAACTAGAATCCATTCAAGTAAATGAGAGTGACTCTCAAGTGCAGAAAACCAAAAATAAGGAAAACAAACGCAAGGCAAAAGTCGAGGATGAAAAGATTAGCCCTTATTCTGTCTCTTCAGATACAACAAAACCCAATAAATTGCGCAGAGTACGCAGGAAAAAGGAGCCTGCTTCTGGAGAATCAGGCATATCACCCCAATCTGTGCTGGATTCTACCAGCAACAAGCTCTTAAGGACTGGTCCAATTTGGTTCTCCTTAGTAGCTTCTGAAAACCAGTGAGATTTCATATCTTTGAAACTTCATTTGATAACTTATATCTTGAAATCCTGTTCATATTAATCCAGGAAACAGCCTCTTTGCAATTATGCAAGGGTAAGGCTGCGTACAAGGATTTCCTCCACCCCACACTCGCTAGTCGGGTTTATCCGGGAGTGGTTTTTATTATATATGTTCATAAATCCGTTTTAGGATATTTTTTATGGACTAATTTCAGACTAATGCTTCAGGGATGGAGATGCACCATTGCCCCAGATTCCTGCAAGTTATGTGAGAATAAAGTAAGTTCCTTCAGACTCCCTTCACCTGTGTTGGCACTGTTTATTACTTTAGTTTTGATTTATGCATGCTTTTAAAATTGGAATATTATGCTTGGAGCAATATATAACACCACTTGTTACTGACTAGTATATATGTGAATGAATCTGTATACAATTATTCATGAATATTTATCTCTAAGTTGAGCCTATCTCCATGTAGTAAATTTCAAGCAACATATTGGATGACAGAAAAAGGAGTCAATCACTCTGTCCGTTCACTGATTGTGTTTCAGCATTATGACAATGTCTTAGCATTTCATCAATTTTATCAAGGAGAATACATTTTTTTACATCTTATTTACTTTATAGAATAATCGGAACATGCTAAAAAATGTGAAAAGTACTTTTTAATTTTTTTTTTCTTAAAAAAAAAAAACACATATAAATGCAAAACCTATAAGATTTTTATTCAACCTCTCATTTTGTCTATTTTAAGACAAAATTTTACAATGTTAATTATCTCAATTTTGTCTTCTTCGCATCTTCCACATCTGGAGAATTTCACCTTTGTTGTTAGCAATTTAGATTTTGGCATTTGCTTAAGATCACTCGGATACATTTATCTGGAACATTGACCATTTTGTCACGTCTGGCCAAAAAAATTACCAGACTGCCACGCCAACAGTAAATTTTCCCAGAATGCCACGTGGCATAATTCGCGAAATATGCTTGCAAATAATTCGCTACACATTGTAGCGAATTATGCCACGACAGAATTCACAGTCATAAAAAATGACACGTGTCAAGAAGGTAGTAATTCGCTACACTGTGTAGCGAATTATGTTCGCGAATGATTTTTTGACACGTGTCACACTTTTACAGGAAAAAGCTGACGTGTCATAATTCGCTACACTGTGTAGCGAATTTTGTCTGCAATATGACCACGTGTCACGAAATTATTGGCCTTGAAATTCGCTACCAGTGATAGCGAATTATGACACGTGGCAGTCTGGTAAAAAATACTGTTCGCGTGACATTTGGGTAAAAAATTTGACAAAATGTGGCATTTTGGTCACTGTTCCCATTTATCTTCCCAATGTCACCCATTCCATGCTATCCTTAGTTATTTGTCAGGCTTCATTTTGGAGACCATAATTTGGTAGGTTCTTTTTTGCCTTTCTTTTTCATTCCAGTTTAATGCAGACTGTCTCTTATCCATATGGTATGGTGGGTAACATGATTTATATATTTGTTCATATCAATTTTACATTTGTTAAAAGTTGGGCTGATCAACAAAATACGTAAGCTATTTTAGCATAATATGGGAAAAGTAAAATTGAAAAACTGAAGTTCAATAGAGAACTATCTCAAAAGAGGAAAAGGGCCATAAGTGTGGGTAAATGGTAGACTCTGGATTTTAAACAATGCATATGCTTTCAAGAAATCCACAATCATAAGTAGAGGCTCTTTTTTTTTCCCATCAATAAATGTAGCATATGATTTCTCTATAGATTAATTTAATTTTTTTCTGTGTTGATATTGAGTAACTTCTTTTGAGTTTTTCATAGCCAAGGTATTGGAGGAATGTGTATTTGTGTGTGTATTATCTAAACTTCAGAGTTCACTCAATCATTGCTGCTGCTAAAGCATCTTAAAATGTAGAGATCTAACTGAACTAGAATATGATATCCTGTTTGATTTCTAATTTCTCGTGTTTGCCACAGGGATGGAACCGTACCCGTCTCATTTATCCAAAAATACCTAATGAAGAAACTAGATTTGACCAGTGAAACAGAGGTAACTCTCCATTTGTAATATATCTGAAAGACATTGATATATTAAGGAAGCTTTTTGTTAAACCTCTTCTGTGTCTGTACGAGCCAAGTTATATCACTAACCTTGAATTACATAATTTTATTGTCTTGTTCACTTTTATAGCATCTTTAACTGCTCTATAATTTATAGCATTAACCTTGAATCACATTACCCTTTTCATGATTTTTTGTGCAGCCGAGTAATAAATGCACTTTACTTTTGATTGGTTCTAATGTTTCAAAACAGCGGATTGATGCTAGTTTTACATGATGCCTCACTCTTCAGTCAATTCATTTTTGCAGGTTGAGATTAAATGTATGGGACAACCAGTGCTCCCTACACTGAGGCTCCATAACTTGATTGAGTTGTGGCTGGATACGGCATCCACATCGCAGCGAATTCCAGCAACTATTGGGTCCTCAGCAAAGGATTTTGTCATGGTCTTGGCTTATGCTCGGAAGGTTCACCATCCTTGATCATGGTTCCCCATACATAATTTTTAATGCACCTAGAAAATCATCATTCACAGCATAGTCACTTCCCCAACATGTGTTGTTCTTTCACTGTGTTTCCAGAAGCTGCACTATCTTGGAGGATAAGATAGGCCAAATAAATTATAAAGAAATTCCCTCTCCATAAAAACATACCATTCTGCCTTTAGTGTAGCATCCTGATCTGATGGGTCATTGTAATGATAATTACATCCTGATTTTTCAAAACCATGGTTTTAAGCGCACATGTGACTTAGATATAAAGTAGCTACAGGCCACCATACCTACTTAGAAAGAGATGATTTATTCGGAATGTGACATTTGAATCAAAAGGATTTTTCTTTTCTTTTCTTTTCTTATTATTTTCCTTGAGTTTCCAATATGAATTACTTCTGCAGGCCAACAAATGCAAACACTGAATCAAGACTTTCATATCCTTCTTCCATTCTTAAGATTCCATGTTTATTGATATATTAGATCTGTATGTTCCAAATGAAGCGGAAAATCGTCGTCGCTTGGCTGTTGAGGACATCTGAGTTCACCTGAAATGGAGAAAAACCACTATCATTACTTTTATAAAGAATACGGTGCAGCTTCTTGGCAATATCTGATAATAGATCATTGGTAAACCCTGATTGGCAATATCTGAAAGAAAATTGAATATGTGTAATGATGAAGGAAAATTATTTTTTGACCCAATTTTTTTAAACAAAATCCCATGCATAGTGCGCGTCTTCTGTGCAGAAATTGAACCAAATGGGATTGAATGACTTCATTACCAAGTCACTCAATGATTTAAGAAACCATAAATAAATACCATAAATGTACAATGTTATGGTTCATTTCTCGCAAACATGGAGTTACGAGATATTTTATATCTAAATATCCAAAATATTTGGGATTTTAAGATTCACGTGTTCCCGAAACTCTCGAGGTTTCACTGGACACCACCACTGAAAAGCATTGACGTTACGTGGTTCTGTTTTTGCTTCGGTCAATTGTTTGGCACTTCAAACACTTTTACTCACATGGGAGACTGGAAAGGCTATGCATTTCCAGAGAGTAACACATGCAGGTCTTATTCAATAAACCACATCTCAAAACAGCAACAAGCTGGTCCACCCTAAAAAGCACACGCTTTACCTCCAATGCAAACTCCAAATATTGCGGGGCATGCCATTATGTAACATATGCTCTTAGTTGCCCATGCTTTGGGACATCCAAAAGCATTGAGATAAAAATTAAAATATACCTATTTTATTAATTTAATTCCACAAATTTTCTATTTTCAGTTTATGTACTCCATCCATTGGTGACATGGTATCATATATTTATGGGATTTGATTGTCTCATGTTGCATAGAATTCAATTCTCATGTTGTGACGGGTCCCATATTTATTAAAAAAAAAAAAAGTTTTGCACGCAAATCAAAGGATCACTAACATGAGTTCAATTCTCATGTAAGAGAAAATGTTTTCCTATATTTATATACTGGTATTGACTATTTTAACACAAACTTCAAATATGTAAATATCATGACCCTATATTCAAAAATAAACCTACCGTTAATATTCACATATCATGCAAGTTTTAAGCTAACTGGACTGAAAAGGATGAAAGGAATAAATTATTGAGAACTTAACTTTTGAGGGGCTAAATTGACAAGATTAATTTCGTTTGTAAGCTAAAAATATGTTTTATCTTGCACAATAGGCACAATGAAGCCCCAATCAAAATCATTGACTCCTCTGTGCAACCAAAAACTACAAACGTTTCCACTAAAATAAAATAAAAAAGTTGCCCAGGATCAACCATTACATGAAAAAATTTGTTTCTATCTCTCTTCTTACAGACAATTTTTTTTTGATCAAGACTTATTTAATATTTAAAAAAAATAGATAAAATCTTTGACATAACATTTTGATGTCCAAATGTTAAATGGGAGGATTCATTTTCAATTTAAAAGCACATCAAAATCAAACCAGCGATACATAGAAACTGGAACTCAAAATACACAAATCGAACCCTTCAATTGATCCAAGAATTAACATATCAAAACCCGGTCCTTTCAAAGAAAAGAAAAGTTGTATGTATATAAAAGCCACTATAGTAGCATTTGTTTCACAACTAGTCCTGTCAAGAATGCATGAACATTTTTCCTGTAACCAATTGTTCAAAAACCATGTTATATTTCCATAAACATGTAAACTGGGGAACATATAAACAAAAACAAACGACCTCCTATATTAGGTTGTACCCTGTTCGCTTTGTAGGGGTACCCCCTACAACCGAAAGCAACCCTCCATCATAGGCCTCATGTTCATCCATATACAAATCTTCGGTGCTCCTAAACGTCGCGTGCAACACAACAACCGCAATCCCAACGAGCACCGAAACCAAAACGTTCAGCCACACGCCGGTGAGCACCAACGCCACGACGGTCACCGCCGCGAGCGCCGCCGCCACCACCCTGTCGTCGACGGCGCGATTAAACAGCACCACCGGTTCGTTCCGGAAGAAGTAGAGGAAGAACCAGGCGACGAGCGCGACCAAGAAGACGATGATGGAGATTGGGTGCCATAGGAGGCTGAGGAAGAGGGTGAAGAGGATTATCATGACGTAGTTGACGCGGAAGTGGTTGAGATTGCGCTTCACGCGCAAGGTGGCTTCTCCGACGGAGTAGGGGCGCGTGAATGAGTAGAGGGCGAAAACCTCCTCCCATGGGCGGCGCGTGGCGAACACGGATTGCGTGGCGGTTGCATTCGCGCGTGACGCGAGGAATTTGCCGGTGGAGTTGGAGGATGAGGGTGAAGGGAGGGAGCTGTAATGGGGTGCTGAAGAAGACATCACATCAGAGACTGAAACTTGAAAGATGAAAGTTTAAACCCCAAGTGGAGTTTGCGTTAAAGATTGAATCTTTTGGCTGAAACAGATCGAAATTGATGACAGCAAAGATCCAATAATCGAACCCTAATTCTCTATTTTGAAGTTGCAGTTGCTGCGCGTGACCGTGAGGAAGAAGAAGAAGAAGGAGGAGATTGAGAAGGGGAAAGGTGTGTCTGTGTTGTGTTGTGGGATCAACGATGTCGTTTATTGGTTTGTGTAAGAAATTAAGGGAAAGGAAGGAGAAGAGTCTCGGTGTCGTTTACTTCATAATCAGCAATGCCAGCGAGTGCATGAGACTGTGGGGCACTCAAGTGTTGTGGCCTTGTGGGGTCCCACTTTGCAGCAACATGACGAGTGACCAGCGTGTCTGTGCATGATATGCTAATTTTGCTTATATAATTTTTTTTGAGGCATAATCGTTTTATATTGGTATCAAATTTTAAATTTGACATCTCATCTGAAAGTTTTTAGATCAACAAAAATCAATGACTTTAATTTATAAGCATGTGACACCTTTAATCTTTTTTACCTAATGACACTCAGATGAAATATTAAATTTAAAATTTAACACTCATATCAAATGATCCAACCTCATTTTGTTTTTATTAATTCAAAGTTATGAATTGGTCACATAAGAAATGAATCATATTTGGCATTTTGGGCTTTTGACCTTATGTTAGTTCAAGCCGTGACAACAAGTTCTAGAGAAACAATAGTTTCTTCTATAATTTCGCAAAAGATAAAAATTGAGTAGAAGAGAATATATTAATCTACAATATTTGATGACAAAATGTTCGCTGATTAGACAAAAATATATTCCTAAATAGTGTTAAAAATAAGTGGACAAAACTTAAAGAGATAATAGAACTTTGACAACGGAATTTATTATTAAATGTGAGTATTTGCATGACACATCTAAAAGAATATTATAGTTCAGGGTTCAGTAATCAAAACCCAATCAAATACAAGTTTCTCCATAACCGAATATAGGTTATATATAAGCTTTCTAATAATTAAACTTTAATCAAATCAAAATTATAAAATAATTTCCTGTATTAATTTTTGCACATCCACGTTACAATAAATATTCATAAAATTATTGATTCTAATGGGAGTAAAAAAATAAGAATGGGAGGACCAAATCCTCACAACATAACAAAAAAACTTGAGAAGATTATTAATGAAGTTATGCTAAACCATTAAGTGCTTAACTCAAACAGTCCTAAATAGTAGTTTGTATATCTTGTGTACAATAAATATAGTCTGTATTAAAACATGGTTTAACATTTTGCTGTTAAAAAGTCAAATGAGAAGTTCAAATTATTCGTGATAGAGTATTTTTCAAGAAACTTATTTTGCTGGTATGATTAGCTATTTAATAAATTAGTGTGCATTCGAAATGATTTATTTAACAAAAAAAATATTTTACAGTAAAAAATTTAGCGGGAATTCTTTCAAAAAAAATGATTTTTTCCAAAAATTATATATAATTTAAGCATGTAATTAATATATTTACACTTAAAAAAGATTTGTAAAATTTTTATACAATCATTACATTATAATTGATCAAATATATTATTAAAAAGTTTAAATCCTAAATAATAATAATTATCAAGCTCATTTAATAATATAATAACACATAATTAAATGATAAAAACATCGATTAAGAAAAATGAAAAATAAATAAAATTACACTGCTAAAAAAATAAATCATGTGATAATTCACTAAATATTAAATAACAGCAATTAACTATTTACTAGTTATTAGAGATAAAATAGTGCAGACTTGATCTCTAATAAACAAGTAAATTGATACTTTTTTTGTTTATCAAAATTTTTTTTGATACTTTTTGAAAATTTGATACTTGTAGTTCAGCTGGTTCTTTGACGCTGAGTTAGTGGGGTGGACATGTGTTCAAATCCCGTTGAATGCATCCTTGAGGAGGGGGCTGGACCTTTAGCTATTACTGACCCCCGCACCCCAGATTAATCTCATAGTCAGCTCAAAGAATAAGCCGTGAGAAAATTGGGGGAAACCAACTCGCCTCAAAAAAAATAATTAGGGTTGGGTAACTCTAAAAATAGTATTTTAAAGTTTTACGGGTCAATTGATTTATACAGTGTATACTATGAGAGTTGTTATAGTATCCACAAGAATATCGTACCAAAGGTGAGTCATTAACATTTTGTTGATTGATGATGTTACCATTTTGATAATTAATTGAAGGGTTTTATAAGAGTTATCTTGTAGGAAAAATAATTGTGTAATGTTATAGAGATTAGTTTTGCGTGTATTAGTTTTTTTTTTTGCTTTAGAAAGTGCGGGTCCCATAAAATGTTATGTGCGTAGGAAAATTTGTTGTGTTATGTTAAAGGACAAAACGAAAACTCTTAATTGAATTATATTAATTAAAGTAAGTTTATGATAATTCACCTAGTCACTAATACTCTTAAAAATTGAATATAGGAGTAATCCTCTCCCTATAGGGGTGCTAAACGAACCAGGGGCCTTTGACTCGGCTCGTGAAGGCCAGAACTTACATGTCTAAAATTGGTTATTGGCACCAGGCTCGAACTTGTATAAAAGCTCGTTTAATAAAAAGGCCTCAGACCCCAATTCAAAAGCTCGGCCTTATAGCCTCTCAGGCTGGCCTAGTATATTATTATTATTTTATATTTTTTATACTACTTGTAATAACCCTTCTTTCTCCTCAATCCATTTCACCCCATTTTATTGGTTAAACAGACTTTTCGAAAAAATTTATTCTATATTATATTGTTTGGATATACATTGAATTTATGAATATTTATGGAATTACTAGTGTTGTTGATTGTGTATTATGTTTGGATAAATTTTTGTTGTTTTATTTTTTTTAAACAGGCTAACATGCCAAACCAGGCTTTTTATTTTTTATAAATAAGTTAGGCCGCATGCCGATAATTATATTTATAACAGGTATTGATCAGGCTGACACATTTAAACACAGGCTTAGCCTTTTAAGACCAAAACTCGGCTCGGCCCGTTAACTCCCTTATTTATAACAGGTAATCGTAATCTAACGAATCTAATAGTTGGAACTCAAAATGCAACGCAACGTAACATTTGAACATTTTTTGAGTCTTTGCAATGAGTATTATAGTGTCGGGGACTGTCTGTGACTGTCGAGAAGTGTCGGAGTGTCAGTGACTATCGGGAAGTGTCGGACACGTCAGAGATTTTGAAGTGTTGATGCTTCATAGACTATATGCATCAATAATGTTAATTTTTATGATACTGTAGAGATTGGTACAGATTTTATGATATCCTTGTGGGTATATGTTAAGAGTGTTAGTCCCACATTGTGTGTGTCTCATTGTATTCTTCAATTGGTTTGCTATATAATAGAACCAATGTTGTGTAGTTTAACACAACAATGATTACTATCAATTCCTCTTGTATCTTGATATTTATCATGGTATCTAGAGCCTAACAAGAGGAATCTTAATCCGCTTAACTTAGTTCACTTTTCCATATTTTCCATAATTTCAATATGGTTATAGAGAGATATCACCCTCCTTGAGGGATTCTCGTTGTTATTTCTTTTTCTTTTGATTCCTTTCATCTTCTTTTTCCGTCACTTTTGCTTTCATCTTCTTTTTCAATTTGTGGTTTTCCAGATCTACGGGTCATCTCCATTGTCCTAGATCTGTGATTTCTTCATTGTTTTGGGTCATCATCCTCTCTCTACTGGGTTTTTCATCCAGTCCCGTGTCTCATTTCTTTTCTCTTTCTGTTGCAATTTTTTTTCTTTCAGATCTGTTTCATTTTATTTTTTATTTTGCATGCATTTTTCGTTTTGCATCGTCACTGATCTGTTTCGTTTGTTATCATTATTTTCCAGCAGCATCTCCTTCTTCTCTCTCCCATTGATAAATATCAAGATACAAGAGGAATTGATAGTAATCATTGTTGTGTTAAACTACACAACATTGGTTCTATTATATAGCAAACCAATTGAAGAATACAATGAGACACACACAATGTGGGACTAACACTCTTAACAGTATATACTTCATCATGAATTGTAACAGTTAAAGTAAGATACGAAGCAAATATTACAAAATTCCAAATTTCAAGATTGTCACACCAAGAACCCACACTGACTTTAAGAACTAGGATTGCAATAGAAGGAAATATAACTAAGGAACCAGAAGGGAAGGCCTCATGTTGATATTGCACATGGAGAGATAAAATTTGGGAGAGATAAAATTTGGGTATAGAATGGTAAAGGCCCTGTGTACCATCAGTATGCATCTACCACAAAATTACATAACTTGGTTGGAAGTGATCACATCCAAACCAATATTACCCATTGAATAGCTCTACTAACTCATTAGGATACTTTTCAGGCAGCTTAACAGTAACTTCAATGAGTTTCTCCTCTTCTTCCTTCTGAATTAGGAGCCATTGCACATCCTCAAATTTAGACAAAGGCTTCTCCTACAGCCACTTCACCCTAGCAAACTGATGGGAAGAATCTATTGTGATGTCTCCCTCAGCACTAGGACGAGCTGACACCACAGGATGGTCAAAAATGTGGCTACGAATATGTTTCCTAATGCTAGGCTCACAACTTATCTCAACAGCTACCTAAAATAAAATAACCATAGGATAAACAAAAAAAAAGGCTGCTTTTTAATGATTATAAACAAAGTTTCACATACATACTGTTCCTAGCACATTTAGGTACTTCCAAAAATCTGATAATATCATCCTTGTCAGTTTGTGGGTCCTTTCCATTATTTTGGGAGCTTGAAACTTTCTTCCAAATCCAAGGGACTGCTCCATTTCCAAGTTGATTAACCATCCATTGATTCTCTTCATCTATACTATTTCCATCGAGCAGAGGAGCACCAGTACTCTCCTCTGATATCTACAAGAAAACAATAAAAACAACTCATCTTACAAAAAAAAGCACCAAGTAATCATGAAGTTCCCTAATCTGGTCATCTTTCTTTGTCACATATTTCTCAGAAAGAAAACTAGGCTCAAATTCATATTCAAGTCTAGTCTCTCTATATTCATTCAGTTCTAGGTTTTGCTTGAGTCAGGAGCAACTCTTTGACATTGCCAAATACTTCTTGAGCTTCCTGTGCCTATATAGAATTGCAGTAACAGATCATTAAATCAAAAAATAGGATTCTTAATAATAAAGAAAAAATATATATTTGAAATACCTCACAGGAGCTCCATTCTAATCAACTTATTCATCCACAATGAAATTGGCCATTTCATCATCTTCTCCAATGTTAGCATCCCCTTCCTCTTCAGCAATGTTTTCAAGTGGAGCTCCTGTAATTCATGGAAGGCAAAGTAAGGGGGTAGATCATATTCATCATTAGCCTATCTCAAATACCATACTTCATCTACTGTTAATGTTCAACCCCGAACAGGTTAGAATTCATGATGCTGTCTAAAATGCCAAAAAACTACAGACACCCCCAATATCCATAGGGACAGAAAGAATCTTTTACACATAATTGTACAATTTACACCAACTATCATGTACGGTCAATGAAAACCCAAAAACATGAAACAGCACAACTGGGGCATACATCACCAGATAAATTGCGTTTAAGCCGCTTGAACGCAAAATTAGATACACTCTCATTGTGTCGACGAAGCACATTCATCATCTATCATACAATAAGACTAACGAAATCGGCTCAGATTGTTAGGTAATCACTCTAAACAAATACAAATATTAATCGATCATGTAATCGCAAACAATGTGTAAAGAACCTTGGGATACACCGCTCCAAAAAGTTAGTTCAAAGGGTGGGAGTGCCCAAGTCCTTATAAACTCCATATTAGTTGCACATACAAACAATGTGGGACTATGACGGCGAGGCTATGATACCATGTAAAAAATCTTGGGATCACCGCCCCAAAAGCTAGCTCAAAGGGTGGGAAGAACCTTGGGATGCACCACCCAAAAGCTAGCTTTAAGGATGGGAATGCCCAAGACTTTATAAACTCCACGTTAATTGCACATACAACCAATCTAGGACTATATATCGCAACAGAATGCTTGATGTTTGTGTGTTCACCAATCACTGGAATCCGAAATTAGAATGCTAGGATTGTATTTATTAATCTATTTTTGTGTGGATAAACGATAGATATCATCTATAAGACACAATCTTGTTAGAACCGAGAACATTGACATCATGATCGGGCTAAGTTTTTTGAAATTTTTCGCACCCACAACTATTTATAATAGTTTCGAACACAACTAATAATATCTATTTAAATCTCCCTTGTTTGTAGGAATACATCTTTGATCTGGATTATAATATTGGCCCAAGAATTATTGGAAGCCCCGTGACTGAAAAAGTAAAAGGCCAAGCCCCAACGGTTATGTTATGTTACCCCTCAAATTCGAAAGAGATATAATGTCAAACTTAACGTGTAAGAAATGTGTAGGATACGCAAACACACCATCTTGCATATATACATGCAAGCAGCTCAGAGCTCGCTATCACCTCTCTTCGTCAATGTCGAAATGACAAATTATTTTTTTAAATATTATATTATGCATCAACACTTTTATTTTAAAGTGATAATATAGGAATTCACTTATTATTACTTTTTATTTTTTAAATCTTTTCATTAATATTATTGCTTAAATTTTTTAAAATTCTCTTTTTCAATAATTTTCAAACTATCATCCACTCATCTTATTTATAAATAATTATACAGAAAAAGTAAAAAAGAGACAAGGGAACCTAATTTATATATTAATTAAGAGTGGATTAATTTCTTAGTTATTTTTTCCAGAGGAATGAGATGCGTCAGATATAATAAAAATTATAAAATTAATTATACATATATTTGTTAATTTTAAGTATTTTTCCCTTTTAATCTATACATTTTAGATTATATTTAAACTAATTCCACATTTTATTTGTAAGTTTATTTTTTTCACTTTTTTATTTTAATTTATATTTTTTATATTTTGATCAAATTTCAAAAGTACAATGCAAGAAATGTTTATTAATTTTATATAAATTTAAAATGCATTGAGCAACAAATTTCCTTGGTGGCATATTTATCAACAATGTAACATAAAGCTCATTATTTTGCTGTTGAGACTTTCAAAAAAAATTCAGTGATTCAAATCATGAAATACAATTTAATAGAGGAATTTCAGGGTAAGGTATTATTCACTCATTAATAAAAACTAGAATTATAAGCTTACCAAAAAAAAAAAAACTAGAATTATAAAAATAAAATAAAGACAAATTATCTTTACCACAAATTCAGTTTCCAATCATGGCCGCACTTGAATAATCCTAATTCCTAAACGCTAAACCTATTTCCCCAGATCCCTAGGTTGCCTCGTTGCTTTTGTCTGCTTTATTGGCCCATTAAAAAGTTAAAGCGTTAAATTCATATGCCACGAACAAAAGCTCGTAAAGGCGCTCCCTTTTTTCTTCTCCCATGAAGGAAATATAGTAAATAGGAACAAAGGCAATTTTGGAAAATATTCTTCAATCAATC